>VZTN01021935.1:0-255653 GCA_013400515.1 Erpornis zantholeuca
AAAACCTGAGGCATCAGAGGGAATGTCAAAAACAGGATGCAAAACATGAACAATCCTCCTGCAGCTTTCAGGGTGGTTAAGGATGGGAGCACAGATTTCTCTAAGGAGCCACTTTGATCCTTTCCTTCACCCCATGTCCCACCCTGCAAAGGGCTGAGAGAATCCTGCTGGGGCAGAGAGTTTTACTCAACACCACACAGAAAAGGGGACCCCAGATCCAACCTGATCCTCACACAGAATCCTTGCAGGGAAGCAGCTCTAGGGAGCTTTGCATGCCATGAGGTAATTAACAGATCACAGGAGCACTTGGGGCATTAAAGACTCAGCAAACCAAAGGGGCTGTAAATTCTGCCAAGGCTCATTCAGCTCTGCTGCATTGAAAAACGAAGGGAGAGAACAGAAATAAATAGGCCCAAAGTCTCTCACACGACAGCTCTGAGCTATTGCTTTTTTCCTACCATCTGAAATCTTATTAACCTGCAAGTTGTTGTTTGTTTTTTTTTTAATTATTTTTTCACTGCACTGTTTTTTCTTGATTTCTTGGTTTATACTACAGCCAAACGACTCTGGGGTGAATGAATTCCAAGAAAGCTTTTGAAGTAGTTCCTAAATGCAGTAGAAAATAGCTGTAAACTTAATTGAAAAAGGCAAGAAGAAAGCACTGTCTGCCTTTTTTAAAAGCATTGTTCCCTGGCAGGATCAAATGAACATTCAGCTCATTTTGCATGAAAGAATTAAAGAAGAGGAGAACAGAAACCCTCTTGGTCTTCGTCCTGCTGGCCTGGGTGAGGTGCAGGCTCTGCTTCTTGGGACAGGTTGAGAGAAGTTCTTCTCTCCTGTCCCCTCTTCTGCCACCATTTCCCCCTCCTCTCTTCCCACCAGCTGGGCTTTAGGAGGTGTAAAATAACCCAGAGCATTTGCTGTTTGCAGCTCAGTGTCTCACAAAAGCAGCATTTAGACCCCAGGAGCTGCCAGCAGCTGTTTAGAAGATATTTTGCTGTGATGTTATCACAGAAATGTTGGGTACCAGAAGCTTTGAAATGAATGTTTTAAAGGGTCTAAAGGTCATTTTCAAAGATCTCCAGCAGCTACAGACCAGAGCCATGAATCTAGACCCTGTTCTAGACCCAGATTTTGATTTCCCTCCGTTCTTATTTAACCTTTTTGTGAGGATTAATAGCTCTATTTTCCAGCTCAAGTGCTTCCAGGAAAACCAGAGTCACAGAAAGTCACAGAAAACCTGGGGAGGAGACACAGGGAACAGTCTTGTTACTGTCAGAGCAGCACTGAAAAGAGCACAATTTTTTTGTTGCTAAGGACTTCTTAGATTTGAAATAGGATAAAACAGAGCAGGGACAGGGAGGAGTCACTTTGGCTCTTCCCCATCACTAAGGCTGGGATCTTGTGTCCAGAGAGGCTTCAAAATTCAGGGCAGGAGGGAGAGAACTTGTGAAGAGAGAAGGAAGCACTGAAGCTGCTCCTGCTCAGGGATTGCAGTCTGGCACCCTGAACACACCCTGGAGATGGGTGAGGAGCTCCTGGTGAGGAGCTCCTGTCTCAGGGGATTTCCCTCTGTGTTTCCAAGGAAATGGAGGGGAAATGCTCTCAGACTGGCAACTCTCTGTGGGCTAAGAGATGAATCATCTTTAAGGTCCCTTCCAACCCCAGCCATTCCCTGATTCCCTGTTTGACCCAGAAGTGCCCTGCCAGCACTCTGGTAGCCAAATTTGGCCAATTTTCCCTGGACTGCTGTCACTGGTATCTCCACTGGAGCCAGAAAAACAAGTCCTTCTCTCCTACCACTCATCCCAGATTTTGTGTGCTCTTTTTACCCCAAAAACCCTTCCTCAAACGCTTCCTCCTCCCACCCCTGGAGCTGCCTGATGCCCACCAGAGGTTCCCTGGAGTCTGGGGTGTGAGGAGCAGCTCTGAGGGCCCATGGACCATGGGGACAATTCTTTTCCTTCCCTGACACCTCTGTTTTCCTGTAAGAGGCTCAGACAGCTCCGTGCCTTGGCTGGGGACAGCTGCTGGTGTGGCCTTAGATCTTCTCAGCCACCAGAGCTGCACTTTGTCACCCCCCTGGGGACATCCTAAAGACTTGTGGCCATATTTTATCATTTTTAATTTCTTTCTGACTCTGATCCCATCTATTTTTCCTGTTGGGATTGGGGGAGTTGCCTTTGGCAACGTCAGCATTTGATGCCACGTAACTTCCAAAAAATGGGACGTGGCAGAAGGGCCAGCTGGCAGGAGAACAGCTGTGTGATCTCAAAAATAAAAGCTAGAGTGGAAATTTTGGCTCTTTCCTCATCCCTGTCTTTCCAGGGATGCCATTGTGCATGGGACTTGCGTGCTACAAGATGGAACAGGCAGCACATTTTTAATCTGATAAATAATCTGATGTCCCAGATTCCTCCTGCAGAATGGAAATGAGTAAGACTTTCGAGATCTTTTCTAAATCAACATCTTCAGCTTTTCTGAACCTCCCATCACTGAACTGCCTGGGTGCCAAAATAAATAATAATCCTTTCTCCAGAGTATCTTCATAAGACTTCAAACATTTACAGAAATAAACCTGGTTATTGTCTGAGTAATCACTTGTTTATTGATGGAGACAAGTCTGCTCATTTTTCTTGCTCCCTGGTGATTGGATTATGATAAAATGTGACATTTAGTGATAAATTTGATATGGTTGGTTACATACAGTTTAAAAAAGGGGCTATCCAATTATTCCTCCCCGTGCTGGTGGAATGCTCTGGCCACCTGTGCAGGAGATTGCCACTGCTATGAAGCAAAGAGCAGCCTCTTCTCCAAGCAGCTGTGACAAATGCAGGGGTCACATATGTTCCCTGGCCCGTGGATCTCAGTTTTGTTGTCTCCCTTCTCATGTTCCAATAAAACCTGGAGCCCAAGCCAGAGCTGTAATGAAAACTCTGCGCTGAGTGAGCTGAGGATGGATGTAGGGACAGCCAGGACCAAGCTGGGAGGGCCAGAGAAAGAGTATTTCACACAAATTAGGATATTAGCTGGGAACTAATCCACCCAAAACATCACTTGGAAAGAGCTCACGAACAGATCCCAAAGAAAAATCCCCCAGGTGGTTCCATTCTTTAGGCAGAGCTGAAATTTCTGCTTTTTAACCCAAAACAAGGACAAAAGTGCAGCCATGCAGTTTGCAGTGGGGATTGCTGTGATTGCACCGTGAGGGGAACCAAGAAATGTCCCTGTGAGGAGTGAGGGTCCTTGAGTCCCACAGGATCACCTGAATTCCAACAGGAGCTGCAATTCCTCATCCTTCCTTAGGGACAGCCCTGGATTGTGGCCTGGGGGGCACCACCAAAGATCTCACACATCTGCTCTTGTATCAAAGCTCATCTGTGCCCCTTTGCTCTCATCCCTGGCACATCCCACAGCCACCCCTCCTGCTGCCAGGGACAGGCTGGCACTGCTGTGCAAGGATGAGCACAAATCCCCAGGAATGGATGGGAAACACCCCTGGACATGAGTTTTAGTTTTACAACAGTATTTGCCCTCTGGAAAAAGAGACATCCATGGACAGGCTGACCTCCAGCTCTGCCATCCATCTGGCACTGCTCCTCTCTGTTGGTGGTTCCTCCTCATTTCCCAGCTGCTCTGGTTCTTTCAGCAAAATCATCTTTATATCACCAGGATTCTTCTGTCGTGAACATGAATTTTAGGATGCAGCAGCCTCTTGGCAGGAGCCATGAGGCATCTGGGCCAGCCAAGGAGTTAAACCATCCAAACAAAGTGATCAGGATTAGTTTCAATGAGGAAAGAAATCAGTGAGCCCCAGAGGGTGCAGTGCATGGGGCAGAGTCAAAAGATGGCACATAATTAAATTCTTGGCTGTGTGAAAGGAACATTTTCCTTCGTCCTTCTCTGCTCCTTCCCCAGGGCAAAGAGCCCAGTGTGAGTTTCTCTGCCCTGCCTGGTGCTCTGAGGTGGGAGAGCTGCTTCAGACTTTCGGATCAGCTCCTCATCCTTTGGATTTGCTGCTCTCCCAGCTGGGGTTGGATGCTCAGGAGGTTCAGGTCTGTGGATGCTGACAAGTTTAGTCAGGGAGAAATTTTCCAGCTCTCAGCCCTGTTTGTGAGCAGAAGTTGCTTTCTCACAAGCAGAGCTGAGAACCAGAAGTCTGTGTAAACTATCTCATGTGTTTTTGTAAACTATATTTCACAGGTGGTGTTTTTTACATTTTCTTATTCCAACTTTTTATTCTGTAATTCACCAATGATGCTAAAAAATTGTTCACCCAAGAACCAATGATTGTGTCCTGCTCTAATGACCCTGGACATATAAAGGGCAAGATTTTCTTAATAAATGGCTTCTTTCATCTGAAGTTCATGCTGCAGTTTCTCACCATCTCTGGACTCACCCATGCCATCGGTGGGGGCTGGAATGAGGGTCCCTGGCCCTGCAGTGCCTGGGCTGCCCCATGTCCCTGTGCCCTTCCCTGCCTTTGCCCGTGGCTCTGCAGCCTGGGAGCTGCAGGAGTCCTGGAGGAGGGCCTGGATGGGCTGGGCTCCCTCGCTGTTCCACCACCTGGATCCCCCAGCTCCCAGCCTGGAAATGGGAGCACCACCAAACCCCTCTGTTGCTAACCCTGAGAAGATTTCTTTAAGCACTTTTGTGCCTCACTGGTTCTTGCAGCCTTGAAGTTGTCGGATTGTTTTCAGTTTGATAATATGCAAACATCACAGCTCTTCTTCTACATGTTGCACTGTTTTTTCATATATCTCAGATTGTTTCTTTGGCCAAAGAAAAACACTTTTATTTTGGGATTTGTTTTCATACTTTGTAATTGTACACTGACACTTCTTCTGCTCTGTTCACACAGAGGCAGACAGACAGAGAGAGGATCCCAGAAGCCGAGCAGGCTGAAGGGATTCTCCTCTCCTTTTTCATCTCTCTGTTTCATCTAAGTATTCTTATTAAAAGCCTTCTGATTTCTGATCACTCAATCTATGGACTTTGTTTGTTCTTGGAGCAGCCCAGAGAAGCAGGGCTGTTCCTCAGACCAACACCCCTCCTTCCACTCTGCCTCCCCCTCAGCCCCTGGGCTCTCTTTGCTTCTCAGCTCCAGAACGAGCTCTGCTCTCCTTGTCTGGAGCCTGCACATGCCCTCTGCTCCTCAGCAGCTCCCACAGCCCCTTCTCCTCGCTCTGGGAGCAAGGGCCTGCTGTGCCCAGCACGGGAAGGAGCTGGAGCTGCTGGAGAGAGCCCAGAGGAGACCCCAGGATGAGCAGAGGGATGGAGCAGCTCTGCTGGGAGGAAAGGCTGGGAGAGCTGGGATGGTTCGGCCTGGAGAAGTTTTGGGCCTTTGTGGCCTTTGGGCCTTTGTGTCCTTTGGGCCTTTGTAGCCTTTGGGCCTTTGTGGCCTTTTAGTGCCTGAAGCAGCTACAGGAAGGATGGAAAGAGACTTTTGACAAGGGATGGAGGGACAGGACACAGGGAATGGCTTCACACTGCCAGAGAGTGGGCTTAGATGGGATTTGGGGAAGAAATGTTTCCCTGTGAGGGTGGGCAGGCCCTGGCACAGAGAAGCTGTGGCTGCCCCTGTATCCCTGGCAGTGCCCAAGGCCAGGCTGGATGGGGCTGGGAGCAGCCTGGGACAGTGGAAGGTGTCCCAGGTGACAACAGTGGCACTGGCAGGAGCAGCATTGGAAAGGCACCAGAGCTGTGCTGCCACTCCTGGGTGACTCCACACCTCACAGGGCTGGGGTGAGACCACGGGGGCTGAAATCCAGGCTCTGATTTCATTCCCATTCCTCCTGCAGAGGCACAGCATGGAGCAGAAAGGGACAGGAGAGCTCTGCTGTGCCAGTCCTCCCCCAGAAAGCAGCAAATCCTCCTAACAGCAATAAAAACAACAGCAATCATAAGCATTCCGGGTGTGTATCAGGAAAACACGAAATGGGCTGTGGAGTACAAATAATTTATCCTCACTCACCCGAATATTAATTCATGTTTAAGACAGGGATATATTGTCTTTGATTCCTAGTGGTTTTTGGCCTGTGCTGCTCTTATTTTCCTTCAATTCCATCTGAATTCTCCCTTTCCCCCTCCCAATTTAATACCTAACATTTTACTGCTCCTTACAGCTCTGGGTTTCTTCTGTGTCTCATCCTTGATTTTTGTTTTCCTTTTTCTTTCACTATTTTGGACTCTTCAGTGCTGTTTTCTTTCCTCCCACCTTTTTTTCCCCCTCAGTCAGAAAATCCAGCAAACCATTTAAGCTCGTGATGAAGTGTTTCCCTCAAGAGCAACAGATTCAAATCTTCATTTCCTGAAGGACTCTCAGAGTGTAAAGGAACCTCCTCAGCCCTTCCCTTGGGAATCCTGCTTTTCCCTCTCACTTTCTCAACTGCTGTAGTTTTAAGGCAGCTGGAGTATAAATAATTAATATTTCCAGAGGTGAGGATGAGTAGTGGAGCCTCAACAACCCAGTGAGGCACAGCGTGGCTGATTCTGATTTAAAGTACCCCCCAAAAAATGGGCAACAATTTACTGAACACCACCAGCAACCCTTTCCAGGAATCTTTGTCTGCCAGAGGATGGGAAATAGCAGATAAACAGCATTGTACTGAGTTCCAGGCCATTGTCCCAAGAACTGTACACCAGGCTGCTGGAAACAATGATTTATTCCACCCAGTTTGATCATTAGAAGATGAACGGGCAACGAGAAATGTGTCAGCAAGGAAAAAAAGTGTGCAATGACACATTCCTGAACTTATCCTAAATGTTCTAAAGCTTTTCAGAGCTGCACATCTCTGACTTTTCAATGTTTACAGCTGTTTTTTTTTTCCAGCTAAGGCCCAGTCAAAGCCACCTGGGGCTGCAGAGATGTAAGAGCTGGAGCTCTGTGATTCCACAGGCTCCCACCCTGTTTCCATTGAGGCTTTTGCCTTCAGAACACCCCAATGAAATGGGAGTGGAGGTTTTATTTCAGTGGCAGTACATGGCAGTACATGGAAGTGGAGTGGAAGAGCAAGAGGCTGTTTTTGGAGATGGGTTTGTGTGAGGGGTTTAGGGAGGAGTGAAGATGGGAAAACACCAATAACTCCATGGATTGGCTACTCCAGGTAATGCTCTGTGGGGCTGAGAACTGCAAACCCAGCACACCTGTGATGCCTTAAATGACTCCCTAGAAAGAGAGACTGGACAGGAATAAAGGAATAAAGGAATCAAGGAGGGATTGGTTGGAAAGGCCTTCAGAGGTACACTCTGGGCTCCAGAGGCTCCTGCCTCAGTGCATCCCAACATGGACAAGGACAGCTCCCGAGTTCTTCCCACTTGGATCTCAGCATCAATTCCCCAAGCAGAAGCCAGGCAAGGATGGAATTTGCCCAAGCTTGCCCCCCTGTCCCCAAGATTGTGGTGTGCAGTTGTTGGGCCTAGGAGGGTCTGGGTGTCCTTGGAGAGCTGGAGAGGCTTTGTTGTGTGTGTGTGAGCATGAGAGAACAGCACTGAACGAGCTCCAGGTTGCCTTCAGAGGAACTTCAGGGCACTACAGGATTGGAAAAATAGAAAAGTTAAAACCTAAGGCATCATCCAACCTCACCAATCCTGGGATTTCATGCTTTGAACAGTGGGATTGATTATCAGTGGGAGAGGTCAGCAGGCTGCTGGGCTGGAACTCCTCTTTGCAAGGTGTCAATAAAACACCTGACAGAACTGCCTGTGAGCTGTGTTCTGCTGAGATTTGGTGGCTCTCTGGGGAATAAAACCTCTCCTGATGTTTACATTCGATCCCATCCTGTGTTTAACCTGGAATTACACAGAGGAGGCAACACCCAGCGTTTGATGCCTTGGAGTCTCTTGAAGTGCTAACAGAAAAAGAGAGACTTTTGCAAAGACCTCAGAGGGAAAAAGAAGGAAAAAAAAAAAGAAGAAAAAGCACCTGTGAGTCCTTGAGGAAATGGAACATAAAACACCAGGTCTGAGCTCCTGCCACATGGCAAAACTCAGGATTAAAGTGTAATTCCAGCTCTGTTTGCTGCAGGCTCACAGCCCTGCTCTGACACAGCCAGGGCAGCCATCCCTGCTGGGATTCCTGCTCGGGGTCCAGAGGCACTCAGGAAAGATTCTCCCACTCAGAGAGGAGAGGGAGCCTGGCAGGAGCTCTCCTGCCCCTGGGAAAGGAAACAGAGATCTCCTAAAACAGCCCTAAAGAGGGAAGAGCAATTACAACGTGTGAAAGTGCTAACAGAGAACCAGGAAGTGTTTAATGGCTCATCCCAGAGATCTTTGAGGATATCTCCTCTCCACACATCTCAGAATTTATTCCATTTCGTTCATTGTTCCAATTCATTCTGAATTCAGTGCCAACCTTGGCACCACGGGGGACTTGCAATGTTTTGACTCCTCAGATCATCAACCTGCCTTGGAAACCGGACAGGTTCCTTGCCACAGGTTTTGTTTTTATTTAGTAGAGGCCAGAAATATAAAAGAAGAAAGAGGACTTGGGACACTTCCCTTGCTCCTGTGGCTTTAAGGTTCTTTGGAAAATCTGTTATCAAGAGGTGGCCTTTTTTGTGGCCACAATGTTCAATTAAGCTCATTGAAAGAAGATTAGGAGACAATTTAATCCCAGTTTGTGACTACCTACATGGGGAGGACATTTGATACAAGGGGATCCTTTAACAGGCAAAGGCATTGAGTTTCCAGTTGAATTTAGCAAAATTAAATTATTAATACAATTATTAATTCTTTTTTTTACCAAGAGGCCTCTACCATTGTGACAAGTGATCAGGACAGGCAGGAAATCCTGGCTTTAAATCAGGATGAGGTGAACTGATGTGCTGCAATTCCCAGGTTTAGGGTCAGGAAATGTTCACCTGGCTGCTGAGTGTAAATCATGGAATCCCAGAATGGTTTGGGTGGGAAGGGACCCCAAAATTCAGGTTGTCCCTTGGGAAGGTGGGATCTGAATCCAGGCTCAGACCACTCTGAAGCCCCTGGGGGAACAGGCAGTGGCTGGCAGGGAGTTTTGATGGATATCACACAGAAACTGAGTTATTCTCTCAGAAAAATGATGCTTTCTAGCCCTGTAAACTCAAGGATTATCCTGACCAGAAACACTGACTGCAAGGAAATTAAAGAGAAAGTGCAAAGCTATTTCAGTCAAGCTCTGAAATCCTGACCAGATCCCCATCTTGAGCTGGAAAAACAGGAGATTCCTTTTCCAAGCAGTACAAACCACAGGGAGCCATAAATCTCCCAGAAGGGAACTTCTTTTCCCCCTAAGTTATATGTTATCACTGTCTTCCCACTCCCAGTTTTGGCAGCCAGGTGTAGCTGTGATGTAAACATCAATATTTTAATGACAAAGAAGAATACAAAACAAAATTGAATTCCAGTAAGCATAAAGGAAACGCAGCAATGGCTCTCCCATTGAATCCTCTGCAGATCCCAGATAATGGATTGATAATGGATTATTCAGAGACCTCCAGCTCATAAAAAGGTGCCTTTTATTCCTGGAATTTGATGCAGTTCTCCCTTAAACTGTGATTATTTTCTGATCCCGCTGCCAAGTGGATTTTGACACAGTGGTACAATTTCCTTATCTCCCTCTTAAAAGTCTCTGCACTGGGCTGTGTAAATGAAAAGAGCAGCATTTTCCATGTGGATCTTTTCCCATCTGTGTGATGTTTATTAAAAAGAATAAATCTGAGGGATGCTTCCCGGCAGAGTAGAATGGGAAATGCAGCTGCTCCCTGCAGGTGCTTCCAGCTGATAAATAAACCCCACTGCCTGGCCACACACAGCAAGGGATTTTCACATGCAGGAAAATCATCTGGAACTCCAACCACCGAGCTGGAAACATGGCAGAGATGAGGAATAGCTGCAGTAGGTGCAAAATGATCCCAATCCAGACAGAAACCATCACTTGGTTGGTGCACCACCTCCCTCCTGACCACTCCTTCCCCCAAAATCCAGGGTGCACACAAACTTCCTCGGGACTGGGCCTTGTTGGGGATGGAAAGCAGCAGCTCAGGGGGTTTGGGGTTGTTGTGTTCACCACAAGGATCTCTCTCGCTTTGGCTCTTCCTTGGGAAATCTCAGCTGAGGAAATGTGGTGCAATTCAGGAATGCTCTGCTGGGCACTGAAATCTCTGCTGCTGGACAGGAGGGAGAATTTGTCTCTCACAGATCTAGAAGTTTCCAACAGTTGTCTACGTTTACAAAGAGGTTTTGTTTCTATGGCATTTTTTTAGGTATAAAATAAGGGTCCTGATTGATTTCCCACTTGGCAGCACAGGAAAATGACCCAAAGGCTTTTAATTTTTATTTTTTTTTTATGAGTTTTAAAAACTCGTGCTGCCTCCAGTCCAGCCCATTATTCTTGGAGGATAATCCCACATTAGAAGGGGAGTGGCTCACAGGCTTTTCCCCTCCCTTGGCTTTTATGATCCTTGGCCACTGATGTGCAGAGTGGCTTTGGACAAACTGGGCTTTGAGGGCTCTGTTCTCATTTGGGAAATGCTCACTAATTTGAGATGGCTTAATTAATACTGCAGACCTTTGATAGGCTCAGCTGTGAGACCCTCCAGAAGAACTGGCTGCAAAGCAGATAAAACCATCAGCTGTCCCTTCCTGGTGAATTCCCAACCCTCATCAATGGGATTGGGAATTCACCTCCCAATCTTGCTGCCTCCAAGGCTGCAGTCCTCTGGGATCCTGGTGACCTCTTAGTGTTACTTGGAGGAAAAAGCACAATTAGGGCAAGTTTAGTGTGGATTAAGCTCCTGTTTAATAACAGAGTTTCCCAGAAGCTGCTCACTTTGCATGAGATAATTGACCTGAACACAGCTCCGTGCCTTTGCCTTTGATTTGGGCCACAAAACTGAATTTGTGGGCAATTACAGAGGGAGCATGGAGACATAATTAAAGGTTAGGACGAGGTGGACACAAAAGGAATAGCTCTGGAATTAAAGTGCACTAATTCACTCTGGCTGTGGGGACACGAACAAGCTCTCAGCTCTGCAGGGTTCAAAGGAGAGCTCTGGGGTTACCTGAGCAGGTAACCCCAGCTCTCAGAGACCTCAGGGCAGCAGGGACACAACATTCACATCTCACTGAATGGATGAAAGAAGCATTTGTGGTGTTCTTTGCATTAGAAATTGCACTGTCAAATAGAGAAAACTGATATTTGTGCTTTGAACCATTAAATAGCCAAGACACAGAACTCCAGCCAGGTTCAACATGGCTCACAGACTTTTTGATCCTCAGGACAAAGCTCCCAGTGGTGGTACATCCATGGACAGCCCTCTGAATAAGGAGGATGCATCATTCAGGGTTAAAATCAACAAAGCGAGATTTAGGAGGTCAGAGCTATATTTGATTTCATGTTATTGTGTCCTCTTCAAGATAGTTCCAGCACTTTAGATAAGTCACTTCTCCCACTCATTATTCAAACTCCTTAACCATAAAGTGGTAATAATTACATTTATACACCTCCAAGGAGTGCCCCAAACCTCATTTACTAATGTGCATTTGGAGATCTTCATGTGGAACTTAGTATTTAGAAAGTGTTGTAAGAAATCTTTCCCAAGAAAAGTTGGTTTTCAGGGCTTTGTGATCCAGCATAACCTAAAAAAAAACAGCCCTGAAAGAACCCAGTGTGCAACAGTGAAATGGTTGAATTCCCTGAGGATAAATGGAGAATTCCTGAGCCTAGAGCTGCCTGGAATGTGCAGAAGTTCTGCATTCAGGAGGGAGGGATGTATACCTGCTCTGGGATGATGAGAATGCAGACAAAGCAATACAGCACCCAAATGATGAAAAGCAAGGAGGAGAAGTCCACTGCAAAAGCAGCAAATGTGTGTCAAAAGTGAATTATGGAAACAGCCCTGAGGAGCCACGGCAGCTCCACAGAAACATTTGGGTAACGACGAACACATCAGAGTGCAACAGCAATAACAGTGCCCAGAATTATTTCCACCAACATATATTGTTAAAAGAGAGTCATTTCAGTTCTCTCTTTGCACCTGTAAATGGGAGTTGAATTGGTGATAAATCCAGCCAGAGCAACAAAAAGATTTTGCATTACATTCTGTTATCTGCCTTCTCCTCCTGCCTGGAAGTGGCACGGAGAAATCCCTTCCAGCTGAACTGCAGACGATGCTGTGCCCAGTGAGCACAGTTTGTACAGAGAAACCAGGAGGCTGGAGAGGAACAAAAACCTCTCAGGTCACTGGGTGATTCCCAGCAAGGTTGTAGGGATCTGTGTAGTTTCATATTTCACTGGAATGCAATTTCCCTGCTGGGATCTCCGAGCACTTTGCAAGTTGAGGCTGAGAGGCTCTTGTCGTGCATGGGGAAATTGCCAGGGAGGAGTCCAAAGGCAGAGAGGGGATGAGGGGGCTTGGTGAGAAGGGATCAGAGAGGGTGAACATGAGAGGAGAGAGGGTGGGCATGGTATCAGAGAGAGTGGAGGTGATATCAGAGAGAATGGAGATGATATCAGAGAGAGTGGAGGTGATATCAGAGAGAGTGGAGGTGATATCAGAGAGAAGNTGAGGCTGAGAGGCTCTTGTCGTGCATGGGGAAATTGCCAGGGAGGAGTCCAAAGGCAGAGAGGGGATGAGGGGGCTTGGTGAGAAGGGATCAGAGAGGGTGAACATGAGAGGAGAGAGGGTGGGCATGGTATCAGAGAGAGTGGAGGTGATATCAGAGAGAATGGAGATGATATCAGAGAGAGTGGAGGTGATATCAGAGAGAGTGGAGGTGATATCAGAGAGAAGGGATGTGATATCAGAGAGTGGACATGATAGCAGAGAGGGGAGAGATATCAGTGAGGGACATCAGAGAGGGTGGACATGATCTCAGAGAGAGTGGATGATATCAGAGGGGATGGAGATGATATCAGAGAGGGGAGATGTGATATCAGAGAGGAGAGATGTGATATCAGAGAGGGGGCACCTGATGAGGCCACAGTGAGAGGTGTGTGTGCAGCTGGACAGCAGGAGAGGCTGACTCGTGGCCAGGAATGGCAGGAGCTGTGTCACCTCCACCACAGGGACTGTGGAAGTGCAGGAGCAGCAGCCCCAGTGTGGCACAGGGTGTTTCAGGCACGGGGGATTGATATTTTCTGGACACAGCTGGGCAGTGGGTGAAGGGTGTAGGAGCTGCCCGGGCTTCCCTACCCCTCCTCTGGGAGGTGTGGGTGGTGGGGCAGCCCTTCCATCACCTCGTGCACCCAGTGAAGTGCAGGAACAAGCTGCTCTGTGTGTGGGGCACTCAGTGCCTCTGGCTCTTCCCAGGAAATCCCATATTCCCCCTCCTCCTGCCATCTCCATCACAGAAATCCCTGCAAGCCAAGAGACATCACCCTGTGCTTTCCCACTGCCATTTAGAACCCGAGGCTACCAAAGCATCCCTGCTCACCTTTCTCCCTCTCCTGAGGTTCTCATAAACCCACGAGGGTGTTTTAAACCCCAAATCCTAACCAGGCAGCAAAAGGAGCTGAAATTCAGCTCATGTTCGGGCAGGCAGCCTCGCTGTCAGCATCCTGCCAAATGCCAGCTGTTATTTGCCTCCTCCAAGGCTCTGCTCCTTTACCTGCACGTTTTGATTGGATTAGGAGCCCTCACTCCAGAGCAGAGCCATTTGCTGCTATTCCTGCAGCAATTCAATTGTGCCCGGTGTTATGGGGAGCAGCCTGCCTGGAGAAGTGAGTCAGGGCATTATTTTACTTTTACCAGTCTGCTTTAAACAAATATTAGAGAGCAGTGCTCCCCTGGGTACCGTTACAGCAAACAGCAATTTTCAAGCAAGCTCCAGAGCAGATTGCTCCTGAGATGCTTCTGCACTTGTAGGATGTCTATTATGCACTTATGGCACTTGTGAGAGGGGTGATGGTGGGGAAAATTCACTGGCCTTACACAGGAATAATGGTGAACCAAGCTAATAAACTCTGCACTTCCTCGGAGTGTGCGGGGACTGTTCCACACAACTTTATTTTTCATTTCCTTTTGGAGTGATGCCTTAAATGGCTCCCTAGAAACAGAGAGCAGGCAGGAATAAAGGAATCAAGGAGGGATTGGTTGGAAAGGCCTTCAGAGGTACACTCTGGGCTCCAGAGGCTCCTGCCTCAGTGCATCCCAACATGGACAAGGACAGCTCCCGAGTTCTTCCCACTTGGATCTCAGCATCAATTCCCCAAGCAGAAGCCAGGTGAGGATGGAATTTGCCCAAGCTTGCTCCTTCCTTCCCCAAGATGAAGGTTTGCAGTTCTTGTTCTGAGTGTCCTTGGAGAGCAAGTTAGAGATTTGTTATGTCTATCTTAGCATAGAGAACAGCACTGAACGAGCTCCAGGGAACTGCAGAGTGACACTGGGCAGGGCAGGGTTAGAAAAATATAAAAGTTAAAACCTAAGGCATCAGGAGTGCTCACAACACAGCCCCCTCTGCACAAAGGAGAGGGCACAGTGGCAGGACACAGGATGTTTGCTCTCCCTTGCTGAGACAAACCTGGTCCCTGAGCCCTCTGTCCCCATGGGTCAGCCTGAGGAGCAGCAGCATTGCCCTGCTCCAAGCAGCATTTCTCAGCTCTGGTTCCTGCAGATTTCCTTATCTCCCTTTCACTCTCCCCCACCTTTTCAGCTTCTCTGCCCTGCTTGTCTCTTGACTTCTAAATTCTGAGGATTTCCATCCAAATCCCACCCTTCCATACCCCTTTCCCATCTCACATCCCCAGAACACTTTCCTCCCTCGGGTCCTGCTGGCGTGGCAGGGTCTGTCTGCCCTGTTCAGTGGGGTCCTGCTGGGACAGACTCCCTGCAGGAGCACCAAGAGAGGCAATTCTCCCTCAAAACTCCAGGCAGGCAAGGCAATACCATGATTGCACATCTGTGCCTCCCATCACTGAGCAAAGGGCAGGCGTTTATTGGACTTCAGAACCTGTAGCTGAGCTCTCCTACATCAAATGTCTCCCCAGCAGAGCTCAAAGGGAAAAGGGTTAAAAAAGGACTCTATAAGGAGATCCTCACACAAGTTAAACATGCTTATTCCTAATCAGCTGCTAAGCTGGGTGAAAGACTGAATTGAGAGAGAATTCCAAGCATTTCTGATGTGTGAGTGACTCTGATTCAAAGTGAGAGCCCACAGAGTGTTCTCCCAACTATCAGCTTGGCATTGTTGGGCTGGAGTTTGGAGCTGGGTGCTCTATGTGCAGAACCATCCCCAAATTCCAAGGTCCAGCTCTTTTCTCCCACTTGGAAGCTTGGTCCTTGGGGCACTGGATTTCCAGGAGGGATGAGAGCATTCCTGAGAGTATGGGGAAGAGTACAAGTGTTTGGAAGAGTCTCCAAATGAGGATCAGGGCAGCCAGCACAACCAGAGCTGCTGCCTCAGATGTACTTCATTGGTATTCTGGAGGCAGCTGGGCTAGAGACTGCACAAAATTATTTTCAAAACAGGAATTACAATTGGAAAGGCAAAATGAGAGAGATGGAGAGAATTTTGGGGGCATTTGTCAGCTGAGAGCCCCAAGGTTGTATTCAAGCTGATGACAGAGTAAACACAAGGAAAGCTGAAACAAATGGTGCTCCGTGCATCAGAGCAAAGAGATCCTGCCACAGACACTTAGCAGTAAAAGGCTTTTCATTGTGGAGAAAGGGAGTGATTCCAATGTGAATCCATGATGAATGGAAAAGCAAAACCCTCTCCTGCTGAATGCAGGGAAGGGAGAGCTGGCTGGGATAAACCCTGCCTGTCCTTCCACAGGCAGACCTCTGCAGCCCCCTTCCCTCCATCTCTGCTCCTGGGCTGACACACACGAGCCTTCATCCTGCCAAATTTGTCAGCCTTGACCTGCCAGTCTGATCTCGGGGAAATTCTGTTCATTGCTGGATAAATAATGCATGGGCAGCCATGCATTTTTCATGCTAAGACTTTTAAAGGCCACTGTAGCGATGCATGTAAATTCAATTTCTCCCCCCCCCTCAAATCCTTTCTCTGCACACTCAACTGCTAAATAATTATTAACATCTGACTCAGGCACAGAATCCACTGCAGCTCTGACACTGCTGCCTCCTCTCCACCCTCCAGAAACTCAAGAAGAGATAATTCCAGCCAACAGCAGAGCAATCTCTGTTTCCCTCCCCCTCCCCTGCTGTTTTTTTGTTTCATTTGTTGTTTTGTTTTGGGGTTTTTTTTAATTTCTTTTTTGTTTGTTTGTTTATAAAGCCCCACAAAACCACATGAGCATGAAGTGGAGCAGAACAAAGGGAGCAGCTCATGGATTCGCCATTGTCCTGGAAGAAATTCCACATTCATCCCTCCCAGAGCAGCAAAGCTGGTGCCTCTATTTGTAGCTGGTGGCCAGTGTGTGTCAGGGACCTGAGCTGGCCCTGGGGGTCTGAGCAACCCAAGGGCTGAGGCAGGAGGAGGGGGAAGAAACTCTGCTCCAAAGGGCTTAGGAAACACAGGCAGGAAGGAAATCCGGCATGGTGGAGGATGCAGTGGGAATGTGAAACCCCTCCAGGGGAACTCCCTTCGTGCTGGGGTGAGATGAGGACAGAAGCTTCGGGGGGGCTCTGCTTTGAGAGCCAGCACAGCTCTGCAGAACCCTCACAGGGATGGAGGAGCCCCCTGGGATGGGGTTTCTCCCAGATCCAGGTGATGCTGGTGATAGAAAGGGTCAGGAAAATCCCCCCAGGCCACCCAGGCAGCTCTGGTCTCTTTTTTTAGGAGGGGCTGAGGCAGAGAGCCTCAAAATCTTCACTGACTGACCCAAACTGCCAGGCCAGCCTTGCAGGGACTCTGCAGATTGCTGGAGCAATAAATATGGAAAAGGCAAAAAACTGAAATGCATCTCAGGCTCCATCCCCTGGGAATCAAGGTGCAAATTCACTTAGGGATCTGCTGCAGCAAAATCGAACAGCCAGCAGGTACAAAGGGATGTGGAGAGGACAAGGTTTGGTGTTGGTGTTGGCACAAAGAGTAAAAGATAGAACACTTGGATTTTGGGCACTTCCACACCTATTGGCAGGAGCAAAGTGCTACTACAGTCGCTGCAGTTGTATCTGTACTTGAATAATTTTCCCTATAAAGGTTTAAAGCTGATGATTTATGCCTGAATTATCCTGGTTAGTTTACACAGTAACATTTTGGGCTACCAACTCTCCAGCCTGGCAAGAACAACAGAATTTTTCCTCACCAAAACTCTCTTTCTGCACAGAGCCAGAAAGATTCCTCAGATGCTTAAATGAGAGCTCATGCTTAAATGCTGTGCTGCCTTGGGACCTGGTTTTACCATTATATGCTTAACTTGATGACATTTCAGACCTAAAATCTGATGTGAAATCAGGGTGAAACAGACTGAAGGGTTGTTTGCTCCAGTGCTCTTTTGGGCTCTTCTTATGAAATATGTGAGGCTGTTCCACAGGTCAGAAGAGGTGAGTTTGCTTGTTCACAGGGTTGCTCACAACTGGAGGGCACAGGGCTGGGTATTCCTGTGGAGAACTGCAGCATTTTTATTCACCAGTGGCAGAGAGAAGGAGTTGAGGAGGAAGGAGAGAAAGGAAGATGAGTGCTGAGTCTCTGTGTCACTCACTTGTCCCAGGGGATGTCATCTGTCCACAAGGACCTGCTCTGCTGTAGGAACAGCAATGTGGAGAAAAGGAATTTATCCACATGCAATTTATACTTATCTCTGAACCAGCAGCCTGCACTGAGAGATTTGGGCTGAAGCCACTCACAAAACACATGCAAACACAAATATAAACCCATTTCAAATTCTCCTCCCTGGGCTGAAAAGCGTTTTTGGAATACGGATGAGAGCTGCCTGCAAACACATCCAGAGAGAACTTGGAGGGAAACCTGAGACAAATTATGGAAATGAAATGCCCATCTTCACAGATCAATGCCAGGGAGTCCCTGGTGGGGAGTGCATGGATCATTTAAAAGACTTCTCCTCCTGTTCACTGGGATTCAGCTCCGAAGTGCCCTGGCTGATGGGAGGGTTATTAATAGCACTGGAATTAGGGAATCAGCCACCTGTACCTTGTCCATGGACTCCTCTCGGCCTTTTTATTTTAGACTCATTCACGGGTAATGGATTTGCATTTAAATGAGAGTAAAAGTGGTCACAGTAAGGACAGGGAGGGAAGAAAGCCCCTTATTGATCCTGGGAGCAGAGCCTCCCCCTCAGCCAGGAATTGACAGCAAACACAATGAATGGCCCAATCTGCCTAGAAAAGGGCTCAAACTCCTCGGTTTGGAATCCCGGCCCATGTCATGGTTTGTGCTGCTTTGTCCACCTCCCTCCCTCCCTCCTGGAGCAGATTTGGGCTCTGGTTTGTGCAGGGCAAAGGAAGGGCTCTGTCAACACCAGCTCTGCTCTCCTGGCTGCAGATCCACACCCTGGGACAAAGGTGCCTCCCTTGAACCGGGCCAGCCCTTTGCTAATGTGCCAAAATTCCTCCCCTGGGGCCGGGCTTTGCTCTCCCTGCCAGGGGGAGCTCGGGATCGTGTCAGGAATTGCAGCACAGTTGTCAGTGTTGGTAATGAAGAGGCTGAGGGCTGGGGCAGAGAAGCTGTTAAATAAATCACAGCCATGCTTTGTATTTTGAGAGGTGCTCCTCACGTCTGGCTCGCAGAATGTCTCAGGAACCGAGGGAGATCTCACTGTTCCTCCTCAAGGAACGGCAAAAGAGAGAGACCTGGGGAGCTCTGCCTCCAGGTGAGGGTCAGAGGAGAGGCTCCAGCCTTCCTCCCCTGCCCAGCCTGAGGAGGGGAATGACGGAATGATGCCTTAGGTTTAAACTTTTATATTTTCCCAGCCCTGGCCCGCCCAGTGTCACTCTGCAGTTCCCTGGAGCTCGTTCAGTGCTGTTCTCTCGTGCTCACACACACACAATAAAGCCTCTCCAGCTCTCCAAGGACACCCAGACCCTCCTAGGCCCAACAACTGCAAACCACAATCTTGGGGACAGGGGGGCAAGCTTGGGCAAATTCCATCCTTGCCTGGCTTCTGCTTGGGGAATTGATGCTGAGATCCAAGTGGGAAGAACTCAGTGAGAGTGAGTTTCTTCTCACTGAGGAAGAACTCGGGAGCTGTCCTTGTCCATGTTGGGATGCACTGAGGCAGGAGCCTCTGGAGCCCAGAGTGTGCCTCTGAAGGCCTTTCCAATCAATCCCTCCTTTATTCCTTTATTCCTGTCTGCTCTCTGTTTCTAGGGAGCCATTTAAGGCATCAGGAAGAGCAGAGCATTTGGAAGAAGGGCCAGGAGTGCTTTGAGGAGCAGGCTCAAAGAAAGGGTGGCCCCATCAGGGAGCCACACAAGTGTAAAGAACCTCTGAAGCTTCCAGTAAAAGCCCCATGGATTTTTTCCATCCTACAAGGACCATAAACCACAGGAGGTTCCCCCTGGTCATCACTGAATCTTTGCTCTGTGTGTGTGAGGGATGGGGTTAGAGACAAAGCTGTGTGCTGGTGCCACAGAGCACACAGGGACTGTGACAAGATGCTGTGACAACACAGGCACTTTCCTGTAGGTGTAACCTCTCCTCCCCAGTCCTGGCACCTCTCAGGTCTTGCTTCCCACCCCACCAGTGCCAGGGGTACATCAGCACCAGCATTCATGAGAATGAGCTGAAAATCCCTGTTCCACAGGAAACTGGCAGCAGGATGGAGCCAGAAATGCAGCAGCAGCCACCCTGATTAGTAAATCAGTAAATCCTGATTTTTGGGCATGGATGGAGAGCTCTGCCCATGCTGCTGCCACTGCCCCCACCCCCAGGGAAAATCAATCCTCCTCTCCTTTTTGTCTGGACCAGCCTCAAATAGCTGCACCCTGTTGCTAGGCTACCTGGCTGCCTTCCACACACCCCAGAGCTGCTGGAAACCTCACAGCAAATTGCAGCTTGCATTATTAGGGTTATTTTTATCTTTTTGGGAAGAGGGGGGGAAGAATGGACAGTGGAAGGGAGGAAGGAAGGAAGATATTCCAGTTCTTGGATCCTCTGGTGGTTGGGATGTGACCAGAAAAGCCTAGAAAAACTTGGGAATATGAACGTGTTTCTGCTTCCTTAAATAGGTAGAAGATATGTGGGATCATAATGAAATATCTGGCTGGCTAATGAATATCAAGTGTCACCTTTTGTGCTATTTTGGAGCCTCGATAATTTGTCTTGTGTTCTGGCACAGCCAGAAAAGAGCTGGGAACAGCTTCACGAAATGCACTGGTGCACCAGCAACCCGTGAAGGGCTGGCAAGTGTGGGAGAAAAAGCTCCTGGCATTTGCACAGCCACGAGATCCTTATGTGTGGCTTGGGTTGGGATGATCTCACCTGGGAGAAGGCAGGAAAACGGGGTGGAAAAGTAAAAAATGGTTGCAGAGGAATGATTCCCCTCCCCTTGTCCTGAGCCACCTGAGTCACCCAGCCCTGGGAGCTCCTGGGCTGCTGCACGTGGAGAACACAGCAGGAGTAGGAGGAAGTCCATGAGCAGCACTTTTCCTGTTCCAAGTGCCTTATCCATGCCTTTGCTAACTCACAACATTGTGTTTTCCCCTCTGCTTTTATCCACAGGTGGTGGAACTGAGGCAGGCAGAGCCTGGCTGAGGAAAACCATGGCTGGATCCCACCATGGGCCATGTCCCCTTGAATTAACAGAACAAATCACCTCCTTTCTTCTACGTTGTTGCCAGGACTGAGGGTTTCTGTACAGACCAGTAATAAAACTGCAAGGAAATGGAGTTGCTTTATGGTTTTCCCTGTCCCTTTTCTTCCCATCAAACCTGCTGCTCTCATAGGAGGTGAGAAACCCAGTGCAGCTCCAGTCACCCTCACTGCTTTTTGCTGGGTTACAAAAAAGCCTTTTGGACCTTGTTTGCAGAAAGAAAAAGGCTTCAGAAGAGGTGTTTTAAATCCCTACTCTTCTACTGCTTGGCATTGAATGAGGTCCTCAGCTGGGAGGTGGATGCAGAGCACCAGGGACCTCTCCCTGATTATCGAGGGATCAAGAGGGACTGGGGAGGAGCCGCTGGGAAATGGCCATTCCCAGGGAGCAAAATGCCACTCCCAGTTCCTGAGATGATGTTCAAAAGGGGGGAGGGGTGGAAAGAAGGGAACTCCCCTTCCCCAATTGCTGAGGATCCATTTAAACCCCCCCCTCCAGAACCCTTTCCCAGCTCTGCCGGCAGAGCCCATTCCTCGCGCTCAGCCAGGGACGGATTCTGCCTGAAATCACCAATTAGAAATGAAATAAATCCCAGCCACAAAACCAAGCCCAAACCAGGTTTCCTGCCCTCGTTCCCTCTGTTCTCCCGAACATCCAGCACCCCCCCGGGGCTGGGCCCTGGCACTCCCCACGGGAGAGGTTTTGTTGGCAGCAGCAATCGGGGGCTCCGTCAGCGACTGGGAGATTATTTCTGTTTTCTCAGTAGCTGTTTGAAGGGAAATAATCCTGGAAGAGCCTAATGAATTAGCGTTCTGAGAGTTATCTGAACTAATGAGAAGGAGTGGAAATAGGCTGAGGAAAAGGGGCTGCTTTTCAAAGCCACACAGTGCCTTTATTGGCTCTCTTCTGCTTTGGATGTTCAAAGCCTCCCTTTTTTCTTTTTTTTTTCCCCCCTACAGCAATTTATTTCCTGAGTGATTGAAGAACAAAAACAATTACAAACTGTACCATTTTCTTTTTTTCCCCTCTGAGCTTTCTCCTTTTCACTTAGTGAGATGCTCAAACCTCCTTCCCATCTTCCCTTCCCTTTCCCCCTTCTGCAAGACCAGAACAATCAGGGACTAGACACAAAACCTAACTAGAGCAGCAGAAGTCTTCTGGGCTATGCAGGGTTAGGTACTGAACCATAGCACGCTAGTGAAATTTAAATAAAAATGGCAAAGGAAGGGAAAAAAAAAAAGAAAAACATCTTTCTGGTGCTTCTGAGATCAAAGGAGCAACCCTTGAAATGTGGTGGTTGGGAACTTCTGAGAAAGGAGGTTGTTAAACCATTCCTGACTTCTGTGGCTGTTTTATCAGCGGGGAGACAGTGACATTGTTTGAACTAGATACTGACTTTTTCCCCACAGAGGTTGTGTGATGATTTCTGAGCGTGTTCCCCGAGGCTCAGGGCTTGCCGGGAGAGATCAGGAGCAGGGGAGATGCTTCCACTTCAAACAGATTGCAGGGAGGCAGCCCAGGAATGGGAGCTCCCTGCGCTGCCCGGGGGCACAGGCCTTTGCACTGCTGTGGGCCTCACACAATTCTCACTCCTTTTTCTCTCTCTTTGCCTCCTCACCTTCTCCAGGGCTCACAACACAACCTTTGCTTCCCTGGAAAACACAGCCCTCCCTCCTGATCAAGTTTTTTCCTCCTCAACACCAAAATTATTTTGTGGGAAGGTGTCCAGCGTTCGTTCCTCTGTGCATTAACACTGAGGATGCAGATATTGAGGGAAGGATTTGAGTGAAAGCAGCCCTGGATGTGAAGCACCTCCCTGAGCAGCTGGGACTGACCCTGTTGGACACAGGTCTCCTGCTGGCACTGAGTGTGGAGGCTGGGAAGTGTCCCCACCATCTGCCACCCGCTCCCCACTGCCCTTTGGCTGTGGCCGAGCTGCTGGTGTGGTCACTGCTTAATGACCTGCAATTAAAACACATTCATTTAGCTGGGATCTACTGTTTCAGTGAGCTCATCCTTGCTGGAATGGCCTAAAGAGCAGCCAGAGGAGCCCAGGCAGGCAGAGGTGTGCTCTCTGTTTCTAGGGAGCCATTTAAGGCATCAGGATGGGGATGGAGATGTGCTGGGATGGGGACAGAGGTGTGCCTGGATGGGGATGGAGATGTGCTGGGGTGGGGATAGAGATGGAGATGAGCTGGGATGGGGATGGGGATATGCTGGGATGGGAACAGAGGTGTGCCGGGATCGGGATGGGAACAGAGGTGTGCTGGGATCGGGATGGAGATGAGCTGGGATGGGAATGGAGATGGAGATGAGCTGGGATGGGGACAGAGGTGTGCCAGGATGGGGATGGAGATGTGCTGGGGTGGGGACAGAGGTGTGCTGGGATGGGGACAGAGGTGTGCCAGGATGGGGACAGGCACCACCTGGAGCTGCAGGTTGAGCTCAGGGGGATCATGGCCAAACAGTGGGAAATGGAGCATCCCCAGGAAGCTTCCAGGTGTGGAAGAGTTTTGTGAGGTCCAGCTCTTCTCCAGGGCACAAAAATCCCCAAATTACATCTCATCTGCCTCCTTTGCCTGACCTAATGACTAATAAAATCTTTATCTTTTATCTGGGTGAATTCAAGCAAGGAAAAAAACCTCAGCAAGCATCCGTATGGAAAAGGATTTGGTAAGGTCTCCTTTGAATCCTTTTAAAGCTTCTGCTTTACTTCACTGAGGAAAGGAATCCTCACATGCCAGAAATACAAAAATAATACTTGAATAGCAGAAAGTAGCTTAAGTAGTTAGAAATAAGAGTGAGGCTGCTTGATGAAGGGTCATCACTCAAAATGAAATGTGTAAAGAGAACGCAGAGCAAAAGAAAGGGAGAAAAGTTGGAATGTAAATTCAAAGTTTAAAATTCTCGCCTCATTTACAAATGGGGAATTGCAATGGTGGGGGGATTTGTTTAGAAATGGATTAATGTTATGTTCTGTGTCTCAGTAAAATTATAGTTTTGAAATTACATGAAATATTCATGGAGCTTGGGGAGGGAACCAGCATCACCTTGGCTTTGCTGCTCAAATGAAACAAACTGAGGTGAGGAAGGCAGGGAGTGACTGAAGAGCTTTTTTCATTTCAGGGGAGTATGAGAAAAGAAAATTTCCCTTTCCTGTGTTCGATGATTAAGATGATAATGGCTACACAAGAACCTAGACAGAGAAATTTCCAACCCCTCTGAAATTCTGTGCAGCTTGCAATTACACACAGGCAAATTTATCACGGGTGCCAGATGGCACAGCGAGCATATTGGCAGGGATTTTTGAAAGAAAGGAGGAAAAATAGCTGGCCTGTTCCGTGCCTAGCTTGCCTTCCCTTCTCCCTCCCACCCCCAATAACCTGTTCCTATTTTCTCTCTCCATGTAAATTTTCCTTCCTCTGTGTAAACCAATAATTTGGGGAAAGAAACAATCACATTATTTGGGGTTAAGCCTTCATCTGAGATACCCACGGGTTCCCTGCATTGTACATGGGTGAAACCAAGGAGTTCAAAGACTTTTCTTGTGAGCAGCCCTGTTATTTTCACTGGGGGGAGGGTGAGAACAGAGCCCTGCACTGCAGTCAGCGAGGTGGGCACGCAGCTTCTGCTGCCATAAACCAAACGCACAGAGGACATTTCTTTGTGGTGACATCTGCAAGAAAACCACCCCAAAATCCCAAACCAACAGATGATGTTGATTGCAGACCCCCTCAAATGCCTAATCCAGGTTTTTGCAAGGGTTAGCATCCTGTGTGTGAGTGGCCAGCCACCAGCTGCTTCTCTTGTGTCACTTGTGGTCAGGTTTTCAAACCATCCCCTCCAGGAGCGCTGTGACAAGCAATCTGCTCCCTGTCTCCAAGGAGGCAACATTCCTTTGAAATCCTGGCCCAGATGGGCCATGTCAATCAATTTGGGAAGAGCTGATAATGCCCAGCCAGCCCCGAGTTGTGCATCTCAGAACGATGAGCGAAGCCGTGGCTCCGGGAGGGAGCTGGGCTGTGGTGAATGAGGTGAGGAATCCATGCCAGATCTCACGGCGCTCCACAGAACCACAGAATCAGCTCTTCCTATTGACAGAAACTTCGATTCTCCGAGGTAATTTGAATTGCTGCTTTTTGTTTCTTCGAGAGTTAATTGCCTGACTGCAGCTGGAGACACAGAGCCTGCTCTCTCTGTTTGTCTGGGTGTCTCTCCTGCCATCCACCTTCTTTATCCCACTCTGCTATTCCCATCCCATCATTTGGGGCTTGCTTTCAGAGTTGGGTGTCAGGTGCAGCATTTCCTTTTATTTTTCTCTTTTTTTTTTTTTTTTATTTTAATCTGAACAGTGTTGACAATTCTCACTCTCAGTATATTACAGGTTAAAAGCTTTTGTCTTCCTGCGTGCACACACTCTGTGCTTAAATGAACATCTAGAGGTAGAAGGGAGGCAGGAAGGGAAGGATGCAGTGATTTCAGCTGGCTTTAATCTCAGCCCTTGTACACAGCACTGCTCAAAGGAAGAGCACTAACCCTGCATCACTTCAGATTTTTCATTCCTGAGTGGATTGATCAGGAGTAAAAAAGAGACTGCACAGGCAAGAAAAGGCTGCTGCTGGTGTTCAGAGATGTCCACAAGAGCCCTTGTTCCTCAGCAAGCTCTGGGCTGTGTGTCCACCTTCCCTTTTGCCCACATCTTGTTGGTGAGGGGCACTCAGGGGTTCCCATCACTCCTGACTCCTGCACTGCCCCAGTTTTCATCCCTCCCAGGAGGGCTTCCTCCAGGAGCAGCCAGTGGAAGCAGAATTCACAGGTCTGAGTGTTCAAGGTGGTGACTGCACACAGACCTGACCCAGGTGCTGACAGGGGGAGCAAGGCTGCTGCTCCTCAGGAGGGTGTAAAGCCAGATGAAGAGCAATCACTCAGAAAATTAAATGCCTGGTTTGCTCTTTCCTGCTCATCTTTTTTTCCTCACCGTGTCACCTCTAACACCTCCTTGCCAGCACCCTGCACCCCTGTGGGGCTGGGGGAACCCTGGGGATGTACAACATGCTGTGCCCCAAAAACTGGGCAAGGTGACAACAGCTGGGGCTCCTCAGAGCCTGCAAATGTCCCTGCCTTGCCTCCTTTCACTTGGGTTTGGATGGAAGCATTGCTGAGCTGGGGGAGGCCCTGCTCTCCTCCCTGCCTTGCAGCTTGTTGGTATTTCCTAGTGCAGCTCTGGGTTTGTTAACTCCTGCCACTGTCAGTGCCTCAGGTTTCCAGGTGTGTGGGAGAGCCCAGGAGAAAAGGAAAGCCAGCGAGGGGAAAAAATAATAATGCCACAAATAATTGCCTTGGCATTCTGGAGAAGAGAGGCAGAGGTCTGTGCCTGGGAAGCAGCTTGTCATTTGTCTTTAGTGCAGGGTGATTGCAAACAGATTTCCTGCAGATCCTGGCCACATACTGCACTCATTAACAATCATGTTCTCGTTGCTTGTTGCGCTCTTTCCCCAGCCTGCCACGCTCTGTCCCCTCCTGGGAGGTTTGGCTGTGGCATCCCTGAGCTCCCAGGGTGTTACTGGGGGTGATGCCTCGTGCCAGGCTCAGACAGAACCCAAGGAAAGCTGCCAGGCTGCCCTGCACTGTCGGGAGGGGCTGGGGATGATAAGAGATGATAAAGGTTCCCAGCTCCTGTAGGGATGCAGATGAGGCTGGGGATTCCTGCCTGTCCTGCTGCCTTCTCCGTTCAAACAGCCCTGATAGATTTGTCTGCGGTGTTAAAGGTTGTGAGATCTCTCAGGCTGTAAGATTTATGCCCTTCTGATCCTGCATCCCTGATTTTGCTCCTAAAGAATCCCTGACCTGTTTCACTCTGGGGTACCAGGGCTGAACTGCACCCACCTGACAGGGGAGCAGCAGCCCCAGCCTGGGGGGATGAATTAGAGCTGAAGGCAATGCCGAGAAGTCCCAAAAGAGGGGCTACAGCCCCCCCTACCATCCAGCTCCATCCGTGCCTGTCTCAGAGCACGAAGAGATGCACAAACAAAGCTGTAAATGAAACCACAGCGTCCCAGACATTACTCTAACACTCCCTTTTCACTCTCCCTCGCTGCCCACAGAGCAGAGCGTTGCCTCTGGTGCCTGAAATGGCTCCCTAGAAACAGAGAGCAGGCAGGAATAAAGGAATCAAGGAGGCATTGATTGGAAAGGCCTTCAGAGGTACACTCTGGGCTCCAGAGGCTCCTGCCTCAGTGCATCCCAGCATGGACAAGGACAGCTCCCGAGTTCTTCCCACTTGGATCTCAGCATCAATTCCCCAAGCAGAAGCCAGGCAAGGATGGAATTTGCCCAAGCTTGCCCCCCTGTCCCCAAGGTTGTGGTTTGCAGTTGTTGGGCCTAGGAGGGTCTGGGTGTCCTTGGAGAGCTGGAGAGGCTTTGTTGTGTGTGTGTTGGGATGGGACTGAGGGTGATGGGGTGCAGAGGAAGGAGCTGCAGCCCTGGCTGGAGCAATGCTGGATCTCTGGTGTGACAAGGATCCCAAAGTCACTGTGCTCCTGATGCCACTGCCACAGCTCCCACCCTTCATGAGGCTGGGAGAATCTCAGACAGGGCATGGTTGGTCCCTGAAGCAAAATTTCTGTTGAAATTCCGATAAATCTCTTCACTCTGAAGCCTGTGTTGGGATTTCGATAAATCACTTCTCTCTGAAGCCAAGGACCTCACCAGAAATTGAGACCAATTTCTGAAGTACCTGGAAAAGGCCTGATTGCCAAAAAACCCCAAATCCTTTTGAGGAAACTTCTGAAAGCTGGGCTCTGCCAAGCCACCTTGCCAAGGTGAGTGCCTCCAAATCACCATTCCCTGCTGAAAATTGCCCTCCCAGTGCAGCCCAGGGTATTTTAATGGGAGAAACCCAAGTGAAACAGCAGCTCCACAGCCCAGAACTGCAACACCAACTGTGCCACTTCAGAGGGGGAATGTCTGAGGAAAGGGTTAACCCTGTTTTCATGCCTTTTAAAAATAATTATTTGTTGTCACCATGAAGAGTGACTGATAATAATAATTACAGCTCAAGAGCACTGCTCACTTGCTTCCCATCAGAGGGGCTGAGTGCAAATCAGGCAGTCCAGGTTTGTTTGAGAGAGCTCATAATTATGTTCCTGCCATCACATTCCCTCTTTTCTTACAGAAAAGGGGGAAAATGCCTCCTGAAGCATCAGAGGGAGTTTTGCTCAATCATAGAAACTTATTCTTGAGTGATGTTCGAAACCCAGGGGGGAGGGGGAGAATGGAGCCAGCAAGGGCAGGATTTATCAATTAACAATGCAGCACCCATGCACTGGGATTGCTCTCCTTGATTTATTTCCTAGTTGCCTTATAATATTTTAAAGAGAGCCATAAAATGGTGCTTAGTTTAATACTGTGCAGAGCTCAGCTCTGATCATTTCACCTTTCCAATCAGTGGCTACAGAGTTTTTGAAAAACAAATCGTTTTCCTCACCATTATGCCTCACATAGAATGTGGAGATTGCTCTTAATTGAGTCTCAAATACAACGACAATTAAAAATATGATAATAATTACGAATATATTATGATAATAATTACAACAAGAAACAGGCTCCAGAGATGCTGATTAGGGAGCTGAACCCTGCAAACACAAAGGGCCAAGGGAAATGAATGGAGAAAGGGCACAAGAAGATGTCCATGGACAGGGAAAATTTTGGAGAGCTCCATGGTGAGATAGTGGCAGTGCCAGCTTTAATGGAAAAAGCCTATGGAATGTTCTCTACTGATATAAAAACAGAAAAAAGAGGAAAAAAAAATCTTCTCTGTGAGGGTGGTGAGGTCCTGGCACAGAGAAGTTGTGGCTGCCCCATCCTTGGAAGTGCCCAAGGCCAGGTTGGATGGGCTTGGAGCAACCTGGGCTAGTGGAAGGTGTCCCTGCCCATGGTGAGAGGTAGAACAAGAGGATCTTTAAGGTCCTTTCCAGCCCAAACAGTTCTGGGATTCAATGTAAAGAAAACACAAAAGCCTGTGGAATTATCTGCTTTGGGGTGTTTTACTTTGTCCACCTGAAATCTCAGCCTATTTCCTCAGCAATTTGAATATCAAACCCTTGGAAGAGGCACGGATATCCTCCAGCCCGAGGGAAGCTGGTGCAGGAGTGGGTGTTTTTATGGCAGTCACAGGGAGCAGGACTCATCTGGAGAAGAGAATTTTGCAAAATGCCCGGGGGCCATGCAGACGAGGAGGGAGTGTCTGCCCTGACAATGGAAAGCACTTTTCCTAATGGGAAACATCCTCCTCATTCCTGCCATGCCCTGCACTCTGCGGTGCTGGGCTGGTGAAATGCAGGGTGGATCCAAGCCCCCATCCAAGTTTTCTAATTGCTGTTAATGTTTTCCTCCTTGGTGGGCACAGGAAACTTGTGTAATGAGGGGAAACTGTGGGAATGGCACCGAGGGAAGGGAAATTGGGGATGCCAGTGATGCCTTAGGTTTGAACTTTTCTATGTTCCCAGCCCTGCCCTGCCCAATGTCACTCTGCAGTTCCCTGGAGCTCGTTCAGTGCTGTTCTCTCATGCTCACACACACACAACAAAGCCTCTCCAGCTCTCCAAGGACACCCAGACCCTCCTAGGCCCAACAACTGCAAACCACAACCTTGGGGACAGGGGGGCAAGCTTGGGCAAATTCCATCCTTGCCTGGCTTCTGCTTGGGGAATTGATGCTGAGATCCAAGTGGGAAGAACTCGGGAGCTGTCCTTGTCCATGTTGGGATGCACTGAGGCAGGAGCCTCTGGAGCCCAGAGTGTACCTCTGAAGGCCTTTCCAACCAATCCCTCCTTGATTCCTTTATTCCTGCCTGCTCTCTGTTTCCAGGGAGCCATTTCAGGCATCACCAGGCACTGCAGCTCCCCAGCCAGGGCTCTCTGTACGTTGGGCACAGGATCTGCCACGATCCTAAGGAATGCAGTGAGGGTGAATCACAGAACAAAGAGGAATCAAGGATGAAAAGGGGATTTGGTTTCTCTGTGTAAAATCTCAAACTGAAACTCTCCACTGCACCCCTTTCAGAGCCTTTTGACTGCAGAATGTCTCAGGTTGGAAGGGACCTTAAAGATCATCTTGTTCCACCTCCTTGCAGGGACACCTTCCACCAGCCCAGGTTGCTCAGGGTTGGGGCAACCACACCAAAATCCATCACAACACAGTGAATTTCTGTTCTTTTCCCCAACACTGCACTGAGGCCATGGAAGATTTTCTTATTTTTAATAATAACCATATAATAACCATCTTTGAAAGGCTCCTCCCACATCACAGGCCGAGCTGCCTTATGGTGCAACACCAAGCTCTCACCAGCAACTTCTGTTCAAGGCAAATGTGTCCTTGTCACCAAGCAAGGGATGCTCTTAGTTTGGCATGTTGGGGTTTGGCTGGACAAGCAGGGCACTGTCAGTGAATATTCCCTCCTGGCAGATTTGTCTGGGAACCCAAAGCCTGTTTGCAGGTCTCAGGGTGCATTTACACCATCAGAAAAGTGTGGATCCAAGTCCCTTTGGCAGAGCAGGCTCCAGCGGGGATGATAAACCACCCTGGCTGTGCTAAGAGGCCTGGACAGCTCAAATTTTGGAGCTCTACAGCCAAATCACACCCAGTGAAATCATATTTTATCATGAAACCCAGCACTTATTCACTTGGCAGATGATCAGGACAGGAGCTGCCACTGCTGAGAACCTTCCTGCAGGAAGAAGAGGAAAAGGGCACAGGAATTTATAGTTGTGGGAAAATCCAAAGCCAGACATCCTGCCCAGAGCTACCTGGGTTGTGTTGTGGCCCTGGGAGAACATAACCCAGCCAGGAGACAAATCAAACAGGAGATGCTCTTGCCTTTCCCCAGAACTCATCCCTGCACTGGTGGGCAAATTCTGAGCGAGGAATTGTTTTACCTCTGTCACTTCACATCCATCTGATGCAGTGGAATAAATGCTGTTGTTCCCTTTTTTGCAATGTGCATTCGTTGATTTTAAGTGCCAGGCCAGCAGCCCCCAAGGGTGTGCTAGAACGAACCAAGCAACCAATTTCACAGCAAATAATTTATTCCACAAACCCTGCTCCCCTTCCCAGCTCCTGAACGGGCTCTGGGCGGTTCACAAAATTCTTAGATTTATTTGTTATTCGGAATTGCTGATAAATTTCTTTCCCTGAATAATGAAATTGGGCCGGAGATTGTTCACCAGCAGCCTTTTGTGCACAGCTGTAATTGGCTGTGCAAAATTCCTGTTGTGATTTGATGTGTTCCCTGTGTTTGGTGATATTGTCTCCGAGTGGATGAATTATCTGCCTCACCAGGGAGCGTGGCAGGTATTGGGATTGTAAAAGTCTTGATTGGCCATTCCGAGGCAAAGTGGGGGAGATAATCTGAGCGTGGATGTTTGTGAGCGCTGATCCTCCATCCACTTACCCCGACGTAATTGGGAGATTGCTGCTCTGATATCAGCAGAAAGGCTGACTGTAAAACAGGCAGAAGAGGCTTTACAGGCAGCACTCCTGAAATAATGGTCCCTGGGGGCCTCCCAGGCGCAGCTGGCTGCAGGTAAAAGTGACAGGAGGAGGAGAACACTCTTTTAACCATTGTTTCCTGTCATTGATATGAGACTTTTCCCGATGAAACTGGCGCACTTGTGAGTAACAGAAAGGGTTCCTGAGGCTGCTGGAGCTGCTGTTTGTAGTGCTACAGCAGTAACTGAGTGGTTTGTTCCCACTGCAGAGCTACCTCCAGGGGAACACGGAGAACAAGCACTGGGTTAAACCATTCCCTGCTCTAAAATCCCTCCTCAAATCCACTGTGCCCCCTCCTCTCTGCTATTTTCTGGCTCTCCCCCAGCCTGTCATTCCCCATCCTTGTCCTCTCCAGAGCTGTGGCTCTGCCTGGGGACAGGCAGCAGAAATGCCAGGGCTCAGCATCTTCCCTGCCCTGCATGAGGGGGAAAGCTGAGCCCCTCACGGGCCCTGTTTTAAGGACAACACTTTTTAACCTCTGCAGTGAGATCAAAGCCAAACTCCCCAAACTGGGAATGCAACAGCTCTGCCTCCCTCCTCCTGTTGCTCCAACAAAACCACTCTGAGGAGAGGGTGGTGGGAACTTGGAATCTCCAAGCTCTTCCCACAGCAGAACCCATGCATCCCTCCCTCCCTTCCTCCTCTGTGTGTGCAGGAGGTGTTTCTTTCCCTGAAACAATTTGATTCAATCGACTTTTTAACCAGTGTTTATTTTATTTGTCACAAGGGTCTAGGGCAGCCCAAGGTGAGAGGACCATAAAACACAGCCCTGCTTTCCAAATCCAACAAACTCAATTCCTGTGCCGGGAATATCGAGCGCCGAGGCTCTGAGAGCAATAACACACACACAGAGACACAAAGCTCCATCACAACCCCCCACATGTCACCTGCTCCCCCCATGGTGTTCATATCACCAGGAACCTCCACTGAGAACACACCAGAAGGTCTCCCATTCCCAGCTCTCTTCCCTAATTCCTGATTTTGGGAGAGGAGGCAGCGCTGGGGCTCATCTGAATGCTGAGTGCTCTGCACCAGCCATGTTCCCTCCTCCAGTGCATCCCCACTCTGCATGTTTATGATCCCTCCCTCTCCAATTCAGAGGTACAAGAGCATTTGCTGTATTTTTTTTTGTCTCAGGCAGTGATGTGAATTTTTAAAAAAACACCTTTACAAATGAGGAAAAAACTGCAAGTGGACTTTCCCCAAAAAACGATGCAGGGGAGGGAGATGCTGCTCTTAATTTGACAAATCTTTCCTGATTTTGAGATGGGATTATTTTTTCTTTTTTTTTTTTTTGTTTCCCTCCCTCGCTAATGAAATTCCTAAAGATAAGATGGGTTGTTGTTGCCATGGAAACTTGGCAGAAGCTAAGGCTGCAGATTTATTCATGCAGCTCGTTAGTCAAACTTGATGCAATAACACGGAATTAATATTTCGGTCTCATCGAGATCTTGCAGCTTTTGCCTCTCTGCAGGAGCTGGGAGCAGGAGGAAACGCTGAACTCTGCACTGAATGCCTCAGTCCTCTCTGGGCATCACAGCAAGGGCAGCTCTGCTTTGTGCACACCAAGTCCCTTTGCTGCTGCTGCTGCTGGCCACGGCAGGGGCAGCCCAAATGTGGCTGCAGGAAATCCAGCCTGGTCTGCTCCCCAAATTCCCCAGCATGGAACTGGCAGGGAACTGAATCTGCCACTTGGAGGTGTCTCAATGGACAAAGGGCCTTGACCCCCTGGAAACTCACACAGGGCTTTCTGTGCTTTCAGAAATGTGAGTTTTGCAACTCTCGGTGGATGCATCCTTGGGATGAGTAAGGACAGCCAATATTTATTGGATAAATAAGCATTGATCCTCCTGGGGATGGCAGATCGAGGTGCTGTGCCCATGGTAACTCCAGCTCCATCCCACGGAGCAAAAGAGGAGGAGAAATTGAAGAGGAGGAGAAATTGAATCCCTTAAATCCGAGGGCAGGTCACTCCTGACTGCATTTGTCCTCCTTGAGCTTTGCTTTTTGCTGATCATGAGAATCATAAGACTTGGAAATTGTGTCTCTCTGTGGCTCCTCTTCAAATGCTGCTCGTGTTTGTTTGCACACAGCTCTGACAAACACCACGGATGTTTGAGGCACCACAAAAAGGGCTGTAGCTGTCAAAGGGGAAATGGGCAGCACTAGAGAAGTCCTAAGGGACCAGAAATAGGAAATCTCTTGCAATGAAGGCTTGTGTAGGTGACTTATGGTTCCTGGGCACACACCCTGAGCCTCAGGCCACTTTTTATTGCCTCCCAGATGTAAACAAACCAAACAGCACAAATCTGTGACCAGAACTGCTCAGAGGGGAGTGAGAAATCCTGATCCACTACAGCTCAACACAGACTTGCTTGGCCAAGTTAGAGAGCTGAGCCTTTGGAGGATGAAGGCTCTTCTGCTGCTTGCATCCCACAGCAGAAAAGAAATCAGTGTTTTGAAAGGCTCTCCATTTTAATCTCAAATTTATGAATTTTAAATTTGATGAAATCTAATTTTTTTAGGTTCTTTCCAGGCCCCTTTGTGCTCTTTAAAACACGACACACCAGGCAGCTAAACAACACATGGACACAGAGAAGGGAGGAGCAGGGTTTGTCCACTACTCTGATTTAACTCATGGTTTTCAACCAGGATGAAACCCAGCCAAAATCTACTCCTACCCCAAGCCCACCCAAACACAGATTTTCTGCAGGTATCTCAACGACTTCATGAGTTCTGGAGGGAGCCAAGAGCGGTGAGGGTCGTGCCAAGGAAATGCTGCTCCCTGTGTGTGCCTGGCTCTGCTTACACCCATTTTTTGCACCTAAATAGATGACTTTGCCCTTTTGCAAAAGGCAAACTGCAGCCAAAATCTGCCTGATGGATCCCTGCTGTAAGGATGGAAAAGGGCAGGCTGAAGGCACTGGATGAACTGGCTTTGAATCATAAAAGGTGAAGGCCATTATCGCTCCCTCGGGATTGGAACTCTAGAGGATTACACTGATAGAAGCAGACCTGGATTTTAATAAAAAATACACTTATTTCTGACACAGGATTAACAGATTAAGCCCCTCACCAGCCTCTCCCTGTTATCATTCCTCTCAAGGAAGCTGCTTTTTCTCTCTGAGATGGGTGAATGCTTTCTTTTAAAGATGGAAGGGGTTTTTTATGGAGAACTCAAAGCGAGGAGATGCCCCTTGGAGTTCCATCTCCCTCTTCAAAGACTGTCAGTGCCATCTGAGAGGGCTCAGCACCCACCACCCCTCTCCCAGAAGCCCTTCAGTACCAGATCCCCTCCTGCACAGTAATTGATATGTCAGAGAATTCAAATCTGAAATCAATAAACCTCTGAAAGCAAAGTCTGTTATTTATAATTGCTTGGCCCTCAAATTACTCAGGACGCTTCAGGATTAGGCAAACTAGGCAAGATTTTCTGCTTCTCTATTTCACTGGAGTTCCTAGAGGTGCAAATCTGTGCAGCATCTGCCCTGTAATCATTAGTAAAATAAATTAGAATGCTTGAAGGAGCAGCCTGATTAGGAAGTGAAGTGATCACTAGCAACTATTGTCAGTGTTGTGTGCTTTGTTCCACTTACAAGGCTAATTACTGTAACAAAGTGGATCATTTTAAATGGAAATTCTGGATGGCTGTCAATGCTAATGTTCATGATTTTTTCCTGGATGCATCACAACTGCATATGGGGAAACAAAGGACAATGGAAATGATCAAAACACAACTAAATTGAAGAAACTATTCAATAGACTTTTGTTGGAGCTCATTAAAAATGTGCATTTATCCTCATTCCTTTGGAGTGCTTTGTCTGAGGGCCCCTATCAGACTGCACCATCTCCACAGCTCTTTGCACAACAATGTCCACAAGGAGCCTGCTGCACTTTCTGACTCCAGCCAGAGGAACCCAGTCCCCCTCCCAGGGGAATCTGTGACCTCCATGCCAGAATGATTTTTGGCTTTTTCATTCACACCCCTCTCACTCACTCTTTCATAGTTTGATGTGTTCTCAGTGCTTTTAGCCCCACACTTGTACCTCCCCAAGGCTGAGAACTCAGCTCAGCCCCACGGCACTGTTAAACCAGGAGAGCAAACATCCTGGGAGCCCCAGACACCAAGGGCCTCTCCAGAACACATTTGGGAACCTCAGCCAGGCCCAGCCAGGGGGAAGGTTCCTCACAGCGAGGGCTTCACTCCAGCCTCTCCCTGGGGGATCTTTGATAAATATGTTAATTGTGCAAGGCCTAGAATTGTGTGTATTTCAGTGTGACAGGGTCCATGGATTTTTGAGGCATTCCACCTGGACCAAGTGCTGTACCCCAAAATCCTAAAATAAATACCAAAGTAAAAACCCCTTCTTCCCATTTTGGTTTTAATGTTAAGACCAGGGAAAGGCATCAACCTCCTGTTACTCCCAGTGCCAAGGACTGAGCAGAAATTCCCCTTCAGTCTCACCCTGAACTCAGAACACTCTCACTGAGCAGAGCTCCTCAGGGCTGAGCTTGGACTGAAGGAAACCCTGGGGTTACCATGGCCAAGAGTTGAGCCCAAAGCCCTGGAATCACCACCTGAGGATGGGCAAGATCCTGCTCCTCTTTTCATGGACTGAGCCCGAGCTCAGTGATGTGGCAGACAGGAACTCATCAAGAGTCTGCAGGATCTGGCCAAACATGGCTTTGTTTTCTTAATTCATGAATGGTTTTTGAGGCAGGGAAGAACTCTGACAAAAAAAGATTAAGGAGTAACACAGTTTCCAAGGAATTCTGAACATGTTAACCTTGAGTGGTGGTCAGCATATTGTGGTCCTCACCCATCCACTCCAAAACCTGAGGGTGTTTTTAATGGGGAATGTGCTCAGAGAAAACTCATTTCCATTTGACTAAATCCCTCCTGGCCTAGTCACTCATTTTTAGAGGGGAAACGGGAGAGGAAGGCTGTACATAAATGGGAGAGGAAAGCTGTACATAAATGGGAGAGGAAAGCTGTACATAAATGGGAGAGGAAAGCTGTACATAAATGGGAGAGGAAAGCTGCACATTTAGACAATGCATGAGAAAGCTGTGAAATCATTCCCTGCCAAGGCAAAATCAGATTCCGACACTCTTCTTTCTCTCCTCTGTATTTACTCCTGATTTGAGCTGTAATGTTTACTGGTAGGAAAAGCACCCTGGAAAAACTGCATGAGTGTTACTCTGGATAGGAAATTTTGGCAAGCTTGCCCTGACAGCTGTTTATTCTTTCAGTGAATTCACATATCTGGGGACAACACCCAGCACAGCAAAGGCACCACCTTGGGCCAGTTCTCCTCTAGGAGGGGTTCAAAGCACACAGCTCAGACACAATGTCCACATTCCCCCAGCTGATTTCTCTGGAGTTTAAAATAACACCATAGCTTTCCTTTCATAACCTTTCTGAACTGATAGATCTATTTTTTTTGGCAGATTGTGATCAGTCTCACCACTGTCTGCCCCAGCAAAAGCCTTCCTTTAGTGCAAGAGATGCATCCAGGGCTGTCAGAGCTGGGAAAGTGCCATCCAGGGGGCCTGATCTGAAACCAAAGAGCAAAAATGCAAACACATTTCTTGCAGAGGGTAGGTGCAGAATTCTCAGCTCTTTAGATGCTTTAGATGGTCCACACAGGGTTCAATCCATCCTCACTGCACCAGACGTGCTGCAAAGGCTCACATCTATTGTGCCTGCACAGCAACTCTGCTCCAAACCTATCAGTCCTGGTGGTTTTTAGGATGTGCCAGCTTGGTTTGTCCTTGTGTAATTGGATAGAAGTGAAACAAAAGAGCTGATTTGGGCTGTTTCATCCCAGGCAGTTCTGTCTTTATAAAGGAGGAAGGAGGGGAACACATTCAACTTTATCTGGAATGCTCAGTGTCAGACACTTTTCCAGGCCACCAGAGCCGTGGTGTGAGTGGTGTTTTACTGGTCTGAGCGTGGTGTCAAGGCAGTAAATGAGGAGCAGTTATTGTGGTCCCTGTCAGTGTGTGCTGAAAAATCAGTGTGAGTGGGATGGGAGGCAGCCTGGCTGTGCCAGCAGAAAACAAATGTTTGGGATAAATCACAGCTTCCACTGATGTGGCTTTCAGTGATGGCGCAGAATGAATGTGACTTCTCCAGCACGGGCAGCAGTGGGGAGCAAACAAATCAAGGGCGGGAAGGGAGATCACTAAAATGCCTTGATTGGCTTTGTGGGGCTTTGTGACATCTGTGCAAATCCACTGAGTCCAACAGAGTTACCTCAGGCAGCTGAGGGTGGGAGAGGAAAACGTTTTTGTGCTTTGAAAGCCAGGAAATGGAAATTATTAGGGAAAAAAGAGTAAAATGCAATAATCCAAGAGAAGTCAAACTTTTTTGTCTTTCCTGTAGGAGCTGAATAAGACACTGGTTGCAGGTGTGTCTCCCTTCTACACCAGCAGACTTCCCAAGTGAATTAGCTCTGATTTTACCAAATGAGTGGTTTCTAAAGAGGCTGAGGGCAAAGAAACCTAGGGAGTGTTAAACCTGGGGAAGAAAAAATCAATATGCCTTTGTCCTAAGCCAAATATTTGCTACTGTCAGTAAAATATTGGCCTGCCACAATCTGGCCTGGGTGAAACTCTGCTAGTCATTGGCACACTGAGAAAAATGCTTTTCTAAAATTCATTTTGCTGGACCACCTTGGGCTGAGTGCATGTTCTGCTGGGCTCTGCCTAATGGAACCAACAGAGACAAGCTCTAGACCAAATCCACCAAAAAGAAGGGTTTGGGTGATATTTTATCCCTGTCCATCATTTACAGCTCAGGACAGTGAACAGTGAACTACTACAGCAGAGAGAATTCCCTCATATCTTCTGGTCCTCAAGAACTGGGAGGTAAAAGACACCCAAGGCCTACAGACTTTGTGGAGAGTTAGTGCTTATATTTTGATGGGTTTTTTTAAAGAATGCAAACGTTGCTGTGATTTGCTGCTGATCCTTGGCCATGCCTTTCACAATCCCCCAGACCTCACAGCAGGGAATGCAGAAGTTTAAAACCACAGAGAGCTCAGGAAGAAGCACCAGCAAGCAGAAAAAACCAAATCACTGCCAGACACAAATTCCCCTTGCCCTGCCAGCGCCATGACCACAGCAGTGGAGAATTCCAAGCCCCCGTGACCTCAGGCAGATCCCTCTGGGATTCATTGTTGCCTTTCCCTGATCTTAAAATTAAAACCAAAACACAGTTGATGGAGAAAAGGGGTTTTTACCTCGGGATTTATTTCAGGATCCTTGGGTGCAGCACTTGGTCCAGGTGGAATGCCCTGAAAATGCATGCACACCTCACACTGAAATACACACAATTCTAGGCCTTGCAAAATTAACATATTTATCAAAGATCCCCCAGGGAGAGGCTGGAGTGAAGCCCTCGTTGTGAGGAACCTTCCCCCTGGCTGGGCCTGGCTGAGGTTCCCAAATGTGTTCTGGAGAGGCCCTTGGTGTCTGGGGCTCCCAGGATGTTTGCTCTCCTGGTTTAATGGTGCCGTGGGGCTGAGCTGAGTTCTCAGCCTTGGGGAGGTACAAGTGTGGGGCTAAAAGCACTGAGAACACATCAAACTATAAAAGAGTGTGTGAGAGGGGTGTGAAAGGAAAAGCCAAAAATCACTCTGGCACCATCAGGTGGGGTGTTGGTGCTCTGGATAATTAGCTGGTGTGCTTTAGCAGTGCTCCAGGCTGTGCCCCCTCCTCGTGGTGCCTGTTCTGCCCTGACCCGCGAGGATGCCACACGGAAAAGGTCACAAATCCTCCCCTGCCATCACCAAGGAGACGTGGAGAGCAAGTGCTCTCACTGAACCGAGTGGCTCTGTGGCTCTGTGGCTCTGCACAGCCTTATCAGCAGGGTGGGGAGAGGAGAAGGGGTGGGCAGGTGAGCCCTGGGGATTTGCCACTGCCTCACTTCATCTTCAGGCTTCACCTCCCTTCCAGCCAACACGAGGGAGGCAGAGTGGCCACAGAAAGCTAATTATTCTGAAAGGCACCTTTCTAATCATCTGGCATACAGCCTGTGATGCATGTTGAGGGTAATTATCACTTGCTCCCTGTCCTTAAATACCTCTCACAAACGCTGTCAGAGGAAGGTGAAGGCGCTGAGGATCCCCAGCACAAAAACATGCCCGGGGAGGGAGCGGCCATTTCCACGTCTGTCAGAGCAGAGCCTGAGAACGCAGTTTGTTTGTGCAGGGATATTTTTAGGCTTCGAAATTATGCAAATCATCCTCCTAAATTACACACAGCCCTGTGACAGCAGTTAGTGGCAGTTGCAGCTGTCAGTGTCATATGGTGGTGAGCGCCTGGCGAGTCACGGGAGTGAGCGTGGAAATGGTTCTGGGAGTCAGGAATGGTTCTGAGCATCAGGAATGGTTCTGGGAGTCAGGAATGGTTCTGGGAGTCAGGAATGGTTCTGGGAGTCAGGAAATGGTTCTGGGAGTCAGGAATGGTTCTGGGAGTCAGGAGTGGTTCTGAGCATCAGGAATGGTTCTGGGAGTCAGGAATGGTTCTGGGAGTCAGGGATGGTTCTGAGCATCAGGAATGGTTCTGAACATCAGGAATGGTTCTGGGAGTCAGGAATGGTTCTGGGAGTCAGGAAATGGTTCTGGGAGTCAGGAGTGGTTCTGAGCATCAGGAATGGTTCTGGGAGTCAGGAATGGTTCTGAGCATCAGGAATGGTTCTGAGTGTCAGGAATGGTTCTGGGAGTCAGGAAATGGTTCTGAGTGTCAGGAAATGGTTCTGGGAGTCAGGAAATGGTTCTGGGAGTCAGGAATGGTTCTGAGAGTCAGGAAATGGTTCTGAGCATCAGGAATGGTTCTGGGAGTCAGGAGTGGTTCTGAGCATCAGGAATGGTTCTGAGCATCCCCATGGCCCCAAATAGCTTCTCGTGGATGGGCAAATCACACATGGAGCTGATGAGCCTGACACAGGAAGGGAGACAGCACTGAAAATGAGCCTCTCTGCTGATAGCTGTCCCTGGGACCTCTCACTGCTGGTGTTACTCCACGTGCTGCTTCTCTGTGACTCCAGGGGGTTTGGATGCCATTACCAACACAAACTACATCGAACAGTTTTATTATCAAGGTCAACAGTGCCATTAAAATACTTCCAGGCATCAATCCTCCACTCCTAATGGAAAGCAACACGAAATAAATAAGCTGACTGTTTAAGCAGCTGGTGGAGAGGCAGGAGAAGGACTGGACAGGATGGCAGGTTTGTCTCATCTGTTTGGTTTTCAGGAGGCAAATCTTTGGGGGGTTTAAGTCAGTCTGTCCTGCAGGCAGTATAATAGAAGTATTGGAGGAAATGCTGCAGAATTTTGCTGAACAATTTGTCTGAAGTAGTTTCTTCCAGGGCTGCTGGGGACTGCACCCCTGAAGGAATTGCCTCCAAATCTGCTGTCCTGGTTCGTGGCTGTAACACATTGCTGGGACTCTGCCTTGCTCTAGAGCTGGAAACAGGGGTGTGGGGCACTGGTTCCTCAGTACTGCCCTGCCCAAATTCCCCCTGAAAGGCTTTGGCTGGGCCCAGAACCAGAATTTAAGAGCGAATTATAAACAGGGAAGTTTGTTTGCGATCAGCCAAACTTCCCTGGCTGTTTTACCCCCATGGCAATCACTCCATTTTCTGACAATAAAACCTTTTCTATCACTGACCTCTCATGGAGAAAACCACGATGAAAGAAAGAACAGAGGCAAGCCCTGAGAGGAGATTGGCATTAGAGGTGCTTCTTGGTGGAGGTTTAGTTCCACTGAACTCAGATTTATCAATGAGTAGCAGGAGCTGGAGCACCAAAGATCTGGAGAAGCCTCTGACACCCCACAAGCTCGACAGGACTGCTGGCTGAAGAGATTGGGAGCATCTGAACATCCCTTACTCCTGGTTTAATCTGGTCATGACCCTTTGCACAGGTTTTACTCATGCTGTTACCCATTTCTTAACCACAGCAATGAAAACCAGCGACCTTTGCCTTTTTTCTTTCTCTTTACAAGAAGAAAACCAGAAAAACCAGCAGCCCAAAGGAGACAAGGGAAGAGAAGCGGACGTAAATCAGCAGGAAATATTTCAGAGCTGCAGAGAGAGTGCTGTAGATGGGCAAATGGGGCTGGAGGGTCAGCAGCAGCAGATGTTGGGAATGAATGGGATGGCAGACAATGGCTCGGGAGGGATGGGCAGGTTGTCGTGATAAGTCTTGTGGATAGTTTACTAAATTCTCTTTGGAGTGTAAACATTTTGTTCAGGCGCTGCTAAAAAGATTTAAGAGAACTGTGTAAAAATGTTCCCCGCTCTATAAAATGCTACTGCTTTGCCTTTCTTGTCTGGAGAGCAAAATAAACGAGAGCCACAAAAATACTGTTGCAAGCAGCACCACACACACCATTTTTCAATTGTTGAAACAACTGAGTTGTGTATTTCTCTGCTTTGTGATGGAAAGAAATTACAGGGAGGGGGAGACAGCACTTTAGAGGGTCCTGAAGTCCTGTGACAAAGGATGTCACTTGGGATCCTCTTGCCTCCTTCTGTGGCTTAATTGTATGAAGATGTATCATGTGGTTGCAAAGCTCATTAGCAAAATTAATTCACTGTGCTCTATTCATTTGTTACAATCCTGACATAAAGCCACGGAGCACTTTGCATCTGGAGCTGTTTGGAAACAAAGCCACTCTCCAAATACTTTCTTTGGTTGGTTTTAGCAGGGTACAAATAGGAAACCACAGATTGTCTCTGTGGTGGGATCTCCCCTTCAGAGAGAACACATAAATGGACAAATAGCAAAAGAATGAAGAGCAAAAGGGCAAATGAGAAGCCTCACTGACTCAGGCTCAAAGAGATGCCTGGCTTTGCTGTGGTAACTGATTTGCACTGGGACAGGATTCCATCCTCTGCTTGGGAGGGGAACTCAGGTGGGAAGCCCTGACTTCCCAAATCCAGGGGTTTTGTAACCACAGGCAATGCAGAGATGTTCACAAACTCCTCAAACAAAAAACGTGGTGCCTTTCTGGAAGGATGCTGGCTGAAATCACGGGTGGGTCCTGGTTTTCTCTCCTCAACACCAGCACAGGTGTGTGAGCTGACAAAACCTCATGGCTATCAGACCTTGGGGGACTCCAAGATTCACCCAATGAACGTGAGCAAGCAATGGAAATTCTGGGGAGGACAACAGAGTTCTGCTAGTGATGGGAGAGAGAACAGGAATAAGGGTGGAGATGAACAAACCCTCTCCTGCCATGCTAAGCAGAAATCCAGGCACAGCAATTCACAAGACTCCTCAGTCAAAGTCACTCTTTTTTTTTGTTTTTTGTTTACCTTCTAAGATTTTGGTCAAGTATTTCACTGCCAGGGGAACTTTTTCATTTGGAGCCAATCAAATCTCTAATAAAAGTCAGCTCTGGGCACGACACGGACATTGCTCCTGGATGGATTCTCCTAAACTGCTCCTGAGGTCTCACCCTGGGAAATTCAGCAGAAATGCTGCAAAGCCATTAATGGGTTCTTGTGCAAGACACTCCTCCTGCCCTTAATTAGCTCTTTGTGTGGGCATTTATTTATCTACAGACATGAAACCACGGCCAGGCCCCCAGATATCATCAACGAATCCAACTCCCTTTTTACCCAGCCCAGATCTCGAAGCTGCAGATGCCAAACTCCCAACTCGTGGGTGGTTCCTGACCCTTGGCTGTCATTCTCCTGCTTGGTACAGTTTTGTGATTTAATTGCTTTTCCAGGCATTGGTGTTTTAGGGATATTTCTTTTTTCCTTCTAACAACTCCAGTTGCTCTGGGAAGAGTCAGTTGTCATGACTCCCTGCTTTTAAGGCTCCTGCTGCCACGTTGCCTGACAATAAGAGGAGCAGAGGACCAAAGCAGACAGGGGGAAAAAAGCTTAATTATAGCCCAGACTGCCTCTCTCTCTAAGGTGAAGGGAATGTAAATTATAATTCCTGGATACAAAATCAAGTAGAATTACTTATCTCTTGAAATCCCCACTGATCTGGCCACTGCAGTTAAGCAACCAACCTGCTGCCTCATTATTCCAGTGACATACTGCTGCAGGAGAAACTCCCAGGCACAGCAATAAAGCAGAGAAAACACAGGAGATGGCTCAAGATTTCCCTCCTCTCCCTTTCCCAGGTAGCTTTCCATATTTCTCTTCTCAATTAAATCATATCTGGCACCTTTCCCCTGAATTTTTAATGAGTTTGTTTTAGGGAGGAATATGACCAAGTGACCCTTGGGACAGCAGAGAGTGGAGATATTAGAATGTGGCCAGAGTGCAGTGGGGAAAGCCTGAATTAGGATTTCTGCTTCCTTGACCAGGTTATTTTCTGGAGAGAACTGGTGGCTTCCAGTTCTCCTGTTGTCTTTTAGACACAGAAACCTCCCTAATTTGATGGGTGGTCAATATTGCACATGGTTTGCTCACATGATGGAATAAATCCATGGCTTATCTAAGGCTCTCACTGCAGCAGCAGTTTATAAAGCTGGAGGAACAGAGAGCTGCTCATGGCAAAAAGACCACACACTCCTGATTTGTCCTGAAGCCAGCTGGGCACAGCTGAAAGGGTTAGGACAGAGAAAGCAAAATGCAATTGAGGGGAGATACAAGAGGTCTGCAGAAGAGGAACAGGAAACAAATCTACCAAAACCCCACATCTTTGCCCTTCTGGTGTTTGGTGGGGGCTGCCAGCTTCTGTGGGACCTGAGGCAAAGGCTGCCACCAGGGCAGCTCGGTGTGAGGGAGAAAAACCCATTTTCTCTGAGAGAAAGCCCTCAACAGGGGAGCTGTGATTCTGACCTTATTGAATGCATTAGCAAGTGGTTGGAAAACTCGGAGGATGGCACACACTGCACTGGATTTCGTGACATTTCTATTGCAGGGCTGGGAGCAAGGCACCCGAGGATGCAGTGGATGATAAACTGTAAACATGAAATACAGCAGGGGAGCTGCAGCCTCGAAACACAAACCATCCCTCCCGGGGAGCCTTCAGCCACACTTTCAAGGGCACAGAAAAAGATGAAATCCTTTCATCCGTGGGTTACAAATGCAGGGAGAGGTGAGGGAAGGTGCACCAGGGTGAGTCGCAGCCTCTCCTGTGGGTGCAGGTGAGTCCTCACTCCCCAGATGCCATCTCCCCTCCATCCCCATGCAGAATGTTAAATAATAATATTAAATGACCCACAGCCAGCCCAACACCTTGAGGGAACCCCCCCAGCACTGCTCTGCACCCCCAGACCCTCTCTGCTGGCTCACAGTGGCTGGTGTGAATTGAGCCCAGGGTGTTCACTTTGTACACCTCCCTGTGCTCAGCACTGCAGCTCTTTTCATGGGAGCAGATCCAGGGATCTAGGAGAAAACAAGCTTTCTCCTTCCACCCTGGCAGGATATACTTTGGAGGCAAGGAAGGAATGGTAAGGTCTTGGAAAAAAAAAAAAATTAAGGTGTGAGGTGAGAGTGAGCTCCTCCCCACCCCAGATTGCAAAGGGTTTTCTGCATGAGGCTCCCGAGGAACCTGCAAAAGAAGGATTTCCTTGCCCTGACTCCTGCTGGGAAGATGCTCTGAGTGGTGTGGTTGCCTGTGAAGCACACACAGACACATCTGAGAGTTAAACAGCTTAAAATCCTGACCGTGGCCACCTGTCTGCACCCCTGGCCACCCCCAGGCTTGGGGCAGGGAGTGACTGAACACAGCACACGTGCTCACATGGACATGTATCCCTGTCACACTCAAACACATGTGCCCCTGTGCAAAGCAGAACTCCTGGGGAAAGTAACAATGATAAATATCTGGCCACGCTCTGCGCTTCTCCCTGATTTCTTTCCTCCTCCTTGATTGCATAATTCACTTTCCCAGTGGCATTAACTGCTCCTCAGGCATCACCTTGGCAGTTTGAACATGAGGTGGGTCTAAAGTATTCTGCAAAGAAGCTCTTCTGCAGAGCAGGCTCACGGGGAAAGATCTGATAGAACCAAATCCTCTATTTTTTTTTTCCCTCCTATCAGTCTCAGTCCTTTTATTTCCAGTTCGTACCTCAAAGAAAACTAGAGAATTAAATCAATTAGCTCCTGGTAATGAGGATTATCATTTCATCTCTTTGACAGAGCTCTACCCATACAAATGAGACTCTGCACCAAAACTTCTTGGCTGCAGCTTGGGTTGTTGCAGCAGAGCTTGAGGCACAAAAATACCCATCAGAGGGACAAGAGAGACTAAATATATCCCTCAGGACAGCCTGGCCATGTAAACCATCCACTCAGCTCAGGAAATCACACGGCATCCACAAATTCCCTCGCAGAGGATCAGAGCGAAGGAAGGAGACAGCCTAAGGTATTGATGTTGTGTAAGAATGTTTCTATGGAGACTTCCCAGCCACTCTCAAAGGAAGGCAGAAATTCTGCTTCTTTCCTGCTGCCGAGCAAACTGTGGATGGAGTCTGGGGGGGCTGGCACCTCTTGTGTTGTCTCAGAGATGGAGCAGCCATGGTAACACAGTTGGTGTTTCTGAGGGGGGAAAAAGCTGGCGTGGAACACCCTGCAGCACCTCCCCAAGGCAGACAGGGAATCAGCCATGGCAATGCAGGCTTTGTCAGAGCAATTTGGGGACCTGAATTCTGGGTGTGATTCACTCTCGCCATGCCAAATATCCAGGCCAAAATGAGCCTCACTGGGACCTCACCTCCTTTCGTACATCCTTCCTTTACCAGGAGCAAAACTCCCCTGTTTGATGCCTCAGTGGTGGTGGGTGGGTAAAAATCTCCTAAATGGCTCAGAATTCTTCTTCCCAGCTCTGCAAACAAAGCAGATGAGCAAGGAAAGCACAGTTATTAAAAATCCAATGTGTTTGCAGATCTTGCTCCACACAGAGTGATCACCTTGCACTGGACACAAACCACGACAGAGCTTCCTACTCCCTCTGACCTTTTGATTAAGGCTGCTCTGGTCATTTTGTGTTTGGGTGGGTGAATAAGGCCATAACCAACACCTTCCACCTTACAGAAGGGAAGGACAGCCTGGAAAAGCAGGACAAAACCATCCAGAAAACAGAGGTGTTTTCCCTGAGGTCTCCCTTTGGAAGCTGGAGTCAGTCCCACCCCAGGGCATTACAACACCACGGGAAGTGCAGAAGCTCCCAAATCTCCAGGATCCTCTGGATGCTGCTGGGAAAGGGGAGAGAGAAAGGAGGGATCTGCAGGCCCAGGCAGAGGGGTGGGAGCCTCCTGTGGATGGAGACTAAAGCTCATCAAACCAAAGGGCGGTGAGAGCCCTTGGGGAAAGGTGGTCACACACACGAGGCTGACAGGGCTGAAACAGAGAGGAACAACTCAGCCTCACACAGAGCAAAAGACCCTAAAATCCCTGCCAGGTACATTCACACATCCCTACACCCACTGCCACCTCCCAAGAGCTTGGCTTTCACAGGTAGGTTTGAGTGCCCTTAGTTGTGTGGAGCTGGGCGAGCTGAGACACGGAAAGCCCTGCTGGGTATCAAACTCTGGGTTTGAAAGAAGCACAGCCTTAAAAACTAATCAAATATATCAGAAAAAGCATTTCCAGAGAGGCTCCTAGCCCCCACTTTGCTGCTGCTTGTCAGGGTGCTGGGGCCCCTGCTGGCTCCTGGCCTGGCTAAGGAGAAGAAGGAGAAGAAGGAGAAGAAGGAGAAGAAAGAGAAGAAGGAGAAGAAGGAGAAGAAGGAGAAGAAGGAGAAGAAGGAGAAGAAAGAGAAGAAGGAGAAGAAGGAGAAGAAGGAGAAGAAAGGAGAAGAAGGAGAAGAAGGAGAAGATGACACCCTGAAACCTCCATGTCACCTCTATATAATATATAGAGCAAAACCCAAACTACAGCTAAACTCTCTGTGGTACACCAAACAAAAACCTTTTAATTTCTCTGGTGCATTCAAGTCCTCCCAAAAGTGAAGGGAGTTGTGGGGACGACCAGGCCATTTGAGGAGATCTGGGGATAAAAGAGACTCCCAGAGGGGCAGGAGAAATTCTCAGCCTTCCTTGGACTCCAGCAGCTGCTGAGAGGATCACACATCTGCAGTTTTTGAGGGTGTTTTTGGTTTTGCCTCGGTGGCAGAAAGGGGAGCCCAGGCTCAGCCGATTCCTTGTGCTTTCCACGCTGCCAGAGAGCTTCCTCTTCACCACAACTGTGGTTTCTCTCTGTGCCATCCCACGTTTATGTACATTAACCTTGTGCTAAATTCCAAAGGCTGCAAGCAACCCCCTAAATCATGCTAATTAAGACAAATTACTGGAATGCTCTGAAGAAGGAAATGCATTTTGCTGCACGGCACAATAATGAAAACAAAGCTCGATTCCATGACGTTGTTAAGTGTGCTTCTTTCCAGCCCCTTTTTTTCCTCTGGTCTTTTCTGGTTTCCAAAAAAATCTCTTCCTCGCCCTTCAAGGATAAAATTTAAATTAATTCCCCCAGCAAGGCCTCAAGGAAAGTTCATCCTTGCTGGAAGCTGTCACTCAGGAAGAGCCAATGGAACAAATCCATCCCCAGGTACAACAGCTGAGTTCTGCAGAGCTGCAGCAGGATGAGCCCAGGTTGGAGAGATGAATTCTCCTTCATTTCCTGAGCTCTCTGCTTCCCTGGCACCACGAGCAGGCTCCAAGGAGGCAGGAGCAGCCCACTGGGATGCAGACAAACCTCACTGACAGATTTGTTTCGGCAGCTTCTTCGTGGCCTCTCCGTGAGGGAATTTGGTCGTGGGAAGAAGGCAGGAATTCAGGAATGGTGCAACACCAGAGCAGCAGTGCCCTACTGTTCTGTTTCCACTGCTGCAGGGATTTATAAAAAATTAACTCTAAATTTGCATGTGCAAATGTCCCCACTAACGAGGCTGCAACGGTGGGACCTAAGAAATGGAACCCACACCTATTCCATCTCTTTGTGCTGCTGAGAAAAAGGACAAAACTTCCCATCCCCAGACTATCTGAGCAGTCCATCACCCTAAAACCCTGAAATGAGGGGAAAGGAGCAGCATGAAGGGGGAGTGCACCTCATCTTTACACAAGGAATTATAAACAGGATGGCATGGAGGAAAGAAAGGGTCCCCGCATACAGCAGAAATTAATTTTCTCCTAGAAAAGGATCCTCTAATTACACTTCTCTGTCACCTTTTTCTCTCTGCCACATAATCAAACTTGAAGCTGCTGCTCTGGAAGTGAACTCTTTTTCTCAAACGCTGGGAGAAACATCTCTAAATTATCATCAGAAAGGAGATAATGGATGCTGACTGCTCCCTGAAAGTAATTTTTTGAGTTTTCTTTTTCCATGCAGGAGCTAAACAGCGTCTGGTGATGTTCATTAAGCAGTCAGCATCCTCCTCTGAGGAGCTGACGTCAGTTTGCAGCCTAGGACCTGCAATTATCATCCCTTGCCATTGAAGTGGATGCTGCCTAGTTACAGCACGCTGGGAAGCCTGAAAGGATCTGGCTGACACCAGCTGCCCTCCCTCAAAAATTTTCAAGTGGGAGGTAGGGAATGAAAACTAGACAAATCTACTCGGTTTTGGCCTTGGAAGAAAAATTTACTGGGTCATGTTTCACCCCCCCCTTCTCTCAGCCCTCACTGTGGTGATCCCTTCTTGTGTTGATCCCTTCTTTGCTTGCAGGAAGGCACGTGAGGGATGCAGTCAATTGAAAGTCAGTTTGGATAAGCATCTGAACCTCTGGATCTAAACTGCAGAGCTCAGGAGTGTTTCAAAGCCCTGCTCATCAATACACAGTGGGAAAACAAAGCTTTTCCTCTGTCAGAAAAATCCTCAGCAAAACTCTTTGCTGTCATTAGCGGTGTCAGGATGGGAATGGAATTCCAGGAGCAGTCTGGGGGTAAATTGGCAAAAAAGGCTGTGAAGGTGACTGTGTAAACTCCATTTCCCCAAGTTTTCTGCCATTAAAGGCAGGTGCTTTAATCACAACTGGATAAAACCCACATGATTAAATGTCACCCTCCTTTTGCATGTGGGGCCTGGCCTATTAAACAAGGAAATTGCCCCTAACCAGGCTGGGGGACGGAGCATTGAAAGATGACAAAATAAATTGGTTTATAGCTGCTGGGGGTGGGGGGCTTGGCATGAACATTGAACCAGAGGCTGGTGCTGACTTTTACCTTCCACCTTGCATGAGCTCCCCCATCCTTCTTTGGTGACACTTCCCACTAAGGGCTCCCATTTGTTTGATGAATATCTAAACTCCATCAGACATTCCTGCTCCTGTTGTTTTCTAACCATCTCACTAACATTTTGTTGCTATTAACTTCAATAAATTACAGCCTGGTATTTGCATTCGTAGCACTGAGCCATCCATCACTGAGCTTATTTTTTTGCTGCTTGGTTTTTTTTTTGAGAGAACCACAATTATCCACCTGCTGCCAGGACCTCATTCCCCACCTATTCTGCATTTTGCACTCTTAGGGAGGCATGAATTTAAACCAAAGCATTGCTTAGGGCAGAGGGGAGGTGTCTCCTTTCCTTCCTCTGCTTTCTCTTCCAGAAAACCCCACAAACATCACTAAGAGCATCAGAAAATGCTGGAAACTTCAGTGGTAGAAATTAAGAGAACAGTTCCAAAGTTGTTCATGAGCCTAATGCTCCAGGATTTCTTGGGAGGATGATCAAAGATACCTGAGCAAAGGAGGTGCCAAAAGATATCTAATGTTTAAAAACCCCTCTGGACATCTTATGGATGGCCCACAGTTTGATGTATTGTGTCAGACACATCCCCCCTGTGTTTCAGACTCAGTAGAGATGACATGAATCACTTAATTCTCTGCTGAAATGCAGGATCTGCTGGGTGGAAGGCAGGATATGGATTTTCTTTCAGGGCATTTCACGAAAAGAAATAAAAGAAGAACTCCATAAAGCCCTGAAACTAGAGGTGGAATGCAAGCATGCAGGATGAGGCTGGCCAGGAGAATTTATTGCTGGAATTAGTGCTCTGGGGGAATGGGGCTGGTTTTGCTTTGAGAGGACCTTGGCCTCACAGGCGAGCCCAGGGACAAAGACAGAAGGATGGAAAGAGATGCTGATTTTCTGGCACTGGGAGAACCAGGGCAGTTTTTACCCAGATCAGCCTGAGAACTGAAATTAGTGATGCTGGGGATGATTCATCCTCTCACATCCTGTGGATCATCAGGAGGCTGCTTAATTGAGCACAGGGACAAAGGTCTGGGATGGGAGCACAGCCACAGCCAGGCCTGAACCTCCTCCTCCTTCCCTGCACACCCAACCCCGGCAAGAAATCTCATCTTAGGACACCTCACATCTCACATTGCTGAGAACAATCAGGAAGAGCAATTTTATTTCCCAGAGGGTTATTTTTAGCTCTGATCATTTCCGTGACCTGCTCTGATGCCTCAGGTTTCAACTTTTCTCTGTTCCCAGCCCTGCCCTGCCCAGTGTCACTCTGCAGTTCCCTGGAGCTCGTTCAGTGCTGTTCTCTCATGCTCACACACACACAACAAAGCCTCTCCAGCTCTCCAAGGACACCCAGACCCTCCTAGGCCCAACAACTGCAAACCACAATCCTGGGGACAGGGGGGGAAGCTTGGGCAAATTCCATCCTTGCCTGGCTTCTGCTTGGGGAATTGATGCTGAGATCCAAGTGGGAAGAACTCGGGAGCTGTCCTTGTCCATGTTGGGATGCACTGAGGCAGGAGCCTCTGGAGCCCAGAGTGTACCTCTGAAGGCCTTTCCAACCAATCCCTCCTTGATTCCTTTATTCCTGCCTGCTCTCTATTTCTAGGGAGCCATTTAAGGCATCACAATCCATGGCACATCCCTGGGTGAGGCTGCTCTGCCAAAATCCAGGTGGCAGAGAGGTAGGAATGGCAATGGCTGTGCTGGAGCTCATTTTCTCATTTTCCTCATTTTCTGCAGAGCCCTTTCTGTGTCCTTCCCTCAGCACAGATCATTCCCAGCTCTGCTCAGACAGACCCAACTGTGGTGGTGTCTTGCTAGTGGGTTTTTTGAGAAATTTCAAAGAAAAGCTAGAAAAATACAAGTTGTTTTTAACTTGTCCTGAAATCCATTGCTAAAAACAATTCTGTAACTTCCCAAAAAAAATCTTGAATAAAAAAATTGTAAAGATGCTTTCCTTAACCAATAAAATGCCTTCCTCTCTCTCTTGTTGTAAATTCCTAACAAAACACAGTCAAACACACAAACACACACAAACAATCTCTCAAAAAAAAAAAAAAAAACTGAAAAAAACCCAATTTGTTCTGTTTTCTTAATATTACTAATAAAACCTTCTAATTTCTAATCCTCAATCAATAAACATATTAAAAAAAAAAACCCTAAAAAACCAAAACTCCCTCCTTTCTACACCCAACACCACGAGGAGCAGGGGGGAGATGCCAACCAGGCTGTGTTCATTCATGTAGGAAAGACTAAAAGAGAGGAGAATGGCCAAGGATGGGAGGAGATCTCTGCAATCTAAGGCAGCTCTTGCAGTATGAGGTTTATTGGCACAGGTTGTGGGTACAAGAGCTCTGCTTCATCTGCCAGCCCCAGCTTGGAGTGTGCCTTAGAGAGAGCTAAAATCTGGGTACAATACATTATATCTTTTCCCATACTGAATATGGTAATTTTACAGCATCCAAGCAGTAAGAGACACAAATCTTATAGAATTTACATGCAGCCTATCAAAACTACTACATTTCCATACTGTGTTACATTTTAACTTCTAAAAGCTACTTCCTAAACTCTTTTTGTCTTCCCTGCCAAACTGGCAGTCTTGAATCTTGGACTTTTCTCCTTGCAGAAGCATCTCTTTATCTGCTGAGGACATTGTTCAATCATCAGGGATTCTCCTTCAGCTGCTAGCTCATTGTTTTTTGGTTGTACAGTAACTAATGCCTCAACATCTTACATCTCAAAGCTAGCCTTCATTTCTATTTCACTTACAGCTTTCATATTTTCAGAATATTTTACCCAACAATCACCTTTATAAGATTTCCCTGTTTCATCATTCCCAGCACATCCAGGTGTTCAGGCTGCTGCTCTGAAGCAGAGCTGGGCACACATGAGGAAGCTCCCTGGGATGATTTTTGCTGTCTCCAGGCTCATCCTGCAGAGCCAGGATGTGTAACAGACTGAGGCTGAGCTCGGTGCTTTGTACAGAGATCTCCTGTGTCACAATCTGTGTTCTGTGTCACAATCTGTATTGTGCCTGAGCTGCTGAGGCAGCCCAGACTCCTGGGGGAGCTGGGGAGGTGCTGTGCCTGTCAGCTCCTGAGCAGGGGAGGATGGAGCACATCCAACCTCTAACTCAGAAGGTTGGGTTGGGCTGAGCTGGTGCTGAGCAGCTGTTGGAGTCCAGGGAAGCCTGGAAGCTTCTCCTGCTCCTCTGGTGGTTTCTTTATATCCTCAGAGCTCCTCAAAAGTGGCCTAGCCAGCGACCTAGGCTTTTGGAGAAGCTCCCTCCACTTTTGGGAGAGCCTGAATGCACCAGAGAGGTGAAGAGATTTTTGTTTAGTGAACCACAGAGAGTTTGGTTGTAATTTTAGGATCTTGCTCTATGTATTATATAGACACAAGATGGAGATTTTTGGGTGTGGTTGTTCCTTCTTTCTTCTTCTCCTCTCTCCTCATTCTCCTCCTCTCTTCTCTGACACCAGTTCCTGTGGTGTGGTGGTTGGTGGAAAAAAATTAGTATTGAAAAGACATATCAATAAGATGAGGGTTTACTGGTGTTGGAAACAAAATAAGATACATATTGTTTGTTGAATGGTTGTTAGTAAGATATAAAATGTTGCTGCTGATCTGCAGCCATTGCCTTTCTGCCCTGGTGCCCTTGGAGGATGCTGCCTCTGCCTCCGAGGTCTTGATAAGAAAAATAAACAACTCTGAAACAGCACAGAAGATGTCTCACCTCATTCTTTCCAACATGAAGAATAGAAGGAAGACAATCTCCAGGGCAGAGGACAGGGTTGGAGCTCCAACCTGGCTCCAAACCCAGCAGGGGCACCAGGGATCCGACAAGCAGCCTCTGACAGAGCATCCAAGCTGAAGGGATCATGCTGGGGAAGCAGAGGTGTTCAGGCATTTTCTCTGCTCCTGGGCTCCCTGCGCTCCCTGCCCAGCTCCCCCTGTGCCACAGCCTCATTCCAGGCTGCTTTACACACCAGGGGCATGGAGCAGGGATGGGAGGTGCTGCCTGCCTCGGGGTACCCCAGCCATGGCTGGAGGTGAGGGTTATGGAGCCCCTTCTGTGCCAGACCCTCCTGCTCCACCCCAGAAGTTTGCTGCGATGAGAGAGCTGAGCTCTGAGTGCTCTTTCCACATGAATCCCTGCTGATGCCAGAATGGTTTTTTGCTTTTTCTTTTACACCCCTCTTACACACTCTTTTATTTCGTTTTGTGTATTCTTAGTGCTTTTAACCTACATACTTACAACTTTCCAAGCCTAATAACTCAGCTCAGACCCACAGCACCATTAAACCAAGAGACCAAACAATCTAGAAGCCCCAAAGTCCTCTCCAAAACATATTTTTGTAAACTAAGATAGGCTCATCAAAGAGAGAAAGTTCCTCAGAACAAGAGGTTCACTCCAGCCTCTCATTGAAGGATCTTTGATAAATATGTTAATTTTGCAAGGCCTAGAATTGTGTGTATTTCAGTGTGAGGTGTGCATGCATTTTCAGGGCATTCCACCTGCACCAAGTGTTGCACCCAAGGATCCTGAAATAAATACCAAAATAAAAACCCCTTTTCCCCATAAACAGTGTTTTGGTTTTAATTTTAAGACCAAGGAAAGGCATCACTTCCAAGGCAAGTGTGAAGCCCAAGCACGAGGAGTTGACTGCAAATCCAAGCAAGAGCCTCAAAATCTCCTGGTGCAAAACTCCCCAGTGAAACCATGAAGGTTTTTATCCCAACACCAGCACCCTCAGATGCCTGCAGAGCATCTGGGCAGCGAGGAGCAGCCTGTCCATCCTGCCAGGAGCTTTCTGCAGGCAGAATGAGTGAAAAGGGCTGAGCCTTGAGAGCCAGGAGGGCCCCAGAGTGCTCCCAAGTCACATTTCTATCCCAGGGAGGTCCCTCCATGCCTCTTCCACACAAACAACCTTCCAAGTATTGTCCTAAAACTCCAGATTTTAGAGCTTTCCCTCTCCTTTGTCACCAGAGTGTCACAAAAAAAGCTGAAACTGTTGTAATACTTCAATTGCTCTTCCTCCCTCCCCATTTATCCTTTAATTTACAGCTTCCTCCACTTGCATTCTTACTTCAATCTTTTTTATCCCTCCAGCTTCAGAACGTTTTCCAGCTTTTGTATCTTTTCTTTTTATTTGATCATCCTCTTCCTGTTCTATATTTGTGCTTGCAAACAGACACCTGCGTGCACACCCACACTGCCTGACTCACTCTTGGTTTTGTTTTCTGGGTTCATTTTGCACTTTCATTTGTCTCTCACCCTTCTTCAGTCCCTCTTCATTTTTCCTTTTTATTGCTGAAGACTTAATTTCGTTGCTCATTTAATCCCTGGCTCCTGTCCCTGGTATCTCAGACCCTCCTATCTCCCAAAACCTTCCTTATCTCCACAGATTTCCCTTTATTCCTTCTTTGCCCCTCTCTGTGACCCAAGTTCAGCAACTTCTCTGCCTCACTATTTTCATTTCTCTAAGGACACCCCACACTCACAGGACATTGTTGCCTGTCCTAACAACGCAGTAGAAATTCCATGAAATTAATTATGGAATATCCTGAGTTGAAGGGACCCACAGGGATCATCCAGCCCAGCTCCCAGCCCTGCACAGACACCCCAACAATCCCACCCTGGGCATCCCTGGCAGTGCTGTCCTGGAGCTCTGGCAGCCTCGGGGCTGTGCCCATTCCCTGGGGAGCCTGGGCAGTGCCAGCACCCTCTGGGGGAAGAACCTTTCCTTGATATCCAACCTGAATATATCCAAGCACTCATTCTATTGGTATTGGCAGTGATTCCTGTGCCTTTCTGTGCTGCTCAGCACTGGGATGGAGGCAGAGAGGACACTGAGCTGTGAAACTGCACTTCCATCACCCTCACTTCCAGGAGTCCAACAGGATGAAAGAGCAGCTGATATTAAAATGTCCTGTTCACTTCCACTTGCCATTCAGATGCATAGCAACCACACACTACCTCTGGCAGACTTAGTGAACTATTTTTAGTTCAAATTACTTGTTCCCCTGACTCAGACTGCAGGGTCTGAGCTTACCTTTCATGCAATATGTGCAAATGAACCTCGTTGCTTGCACTCCTCCTGACCCGTGCAGCTCATTACCAGGAAATTATTTTAGGGACTGAGATATAAACTTCTATATTTGCCCCTCATGTCTGACAGATTTTCAGGCTAATTTTGTTCCCATCTAGCTCTCATAGCCCAAAGTTTTATCATATTCATATCCTTGTCATCTACTTGGGTGACAGAACTCCCTGCAGGTGGATTCACCAGCTTGAGGAATGGCTTCTAGCAGGGAAAGCTAAAGATGGTGTGCCAGCACAGTAAAGCTGTAAAATCCGAGAGGGGAAGGCAGCAGGAGGCTTGTTTATCATTTTTGGGGGCTGAAATAAAGCTTTTCTCAAGGCCTGCTGCAGGAACTCCAAGTGTGGGTAAGGAGAGATGTGGGAGCAAAGCTACAGCAGCCTCTGAACACTGCCCAGAGCAGGATCTGCTCCTTGTGCTGCACCAGAGACTGAGGAGAGGACATGGATTTCAGTTTGAATCATGCCCAACGTGACTTTAACCAGCAGAGTTCTGTAGAATAAGACTCCAGAGCCACAGCACAGATGAGTTTTGGGAACTCTCACTCATTTTTACCTGAAGGAAACCTGACCCCTCTCAGTGAGTGGGATGGATTCCCCACAGGGGTGATGAGGAGAGGGAAGCACTCCCAGAGGGTTACTCGCCCCTGGACACCAATTTGAGCCTGGAAAATTCCCTTTTTCCCCAGGTGCTGCCCACAGAAAGCACCTGCTTGGCAAATGCACACGCAATGCCTCCATTTTTCCTCCTGCCAGGGAAAGATTTGGCTGCATTTAAGCAAACAAAGCTCACTGTGAGGCTGCTTTTAAAAAATGCAGTCAGCTAAAAATGCAGACGTTTCATAAGACTTCTAAAGTGGTGATTTTTTTTTTATTATTTCTCCTAAGAAAAAGCAGCTTAGGGATTTCCACAGTCCCCAGTTGTGTCTGAGCATCCTCACACTCACGGCTGTCTTCTAAAATCTAGGCCTTAAGCTTTCCAAGTGCTCTTATTTTTATCCCAGAAATAAGAGAAAGAGGGAGATTTACTGGGTTAAACCTTTAATTCCTAGATAAAAGGCTTCTTTCCCCTTTTCTTTCTTAACCCTTAATTCTTTCTTTCCATTATTTTCTCCTTCTGCTCCTCAGCCTGAGCGAGAGGCACTTAAACTCTGCCTGTTTGCTTTGTGGAACCAGCAGCTTTGGGCATTTCACCTTTGCTGTGTTTTCCAGGAGTTGTGGCATTTGTTTTCATCAAAAATGGGTGTGAATTCTGTCCTGTTCAATTGCTGCTCCTTTCTTTTCAGGCTGGGAAAGGTCTGGGCCAGCAGTGATGCCCTGGGGCTGGATGGGGAAGCCTCTCCCACTTCCCACCTGCATCCTCCAGCTCCGACTCAGCTCACAGCCACCCTTTGCCCCTGTTTCAGACAAGATAGAATAAATTCCCAACAGAACAGTGGAAAATGGGGTTTTTTTTAGGCAGCCAATAGGTCCAAACCCACCCTTACATTTGCTACCTCCAACTGCAAAGCTGTTTGCACTCAGGGATGCCCAGGAACACTTTGCCCATGGCTGGTTCAGGCAGACTTTTTAGTGATTTGGGGTTATTTAAAAGCGATTCCAGACACAAATTAATGATTTCCAGTAGCCAGAATGCTGCTGCCCACAGCTGGACTAAGCCATGTGGCCTTTCTGCCTCCTCCCTCGCATTCCTGGGGTGAATGAGGCTACACAGACTTCAGATAAAAGATAAGGATCAAGTGGAGAGAGTGCAAACAAACACGGCCAAAAGGTTGGGAAAACCTGATCGTGAGCAGGAGATTAATGTGCAGAAAGGGGAAAAAAATATAACATCATGGGCTTTCAATATTGAAGAGAGCTGCAGTGACAAAGGAAGAGTGCATTTGTAATTGTGCTGGCTAGGATGAGAATTAGCTGAAATTCCTGCAGGATATCGTGGGTCAGGCTTTAGGAAAAGCTTTCAGTGGGCAGTAAAGCTGCAGAGAAGACTTCCAGCAGAGGCTGTGGAGGATTCTCTGCAGAATGACCTTCAGCACCAGGCAAGCTGCACTCTGCCAGTGCAGAGCTAGAACTAATCCTGCCCCGAGACAGAAGGATGGATTATGTCATAATTCCAGAGTCTTTCCAGCCCCGTGTGATTATCAGATTCAACAATGCAAATTTTAGGTGAATACATGTTTCCATTATCCATGTTCCTTCCCCCCTCCCACGCTCCCCCAGGCTTTTCCATCTTACAGATCTCTTAATCTTTTTTTATCCCTGACCTTTCCTCTTCCTTCTAAAAATTCTCTGCTCAAACTGCCTGACTGCTGTCCTCTTCCTCCTAGACACAAATTCGCCTCCTTTAACACGGTTCAGGTCTCAATTGCAGTTCAAGACCCTACAATTAGTCACAGGAGCTCCTCCCTGGGCTGCAAGCAGAGTAAATCCTGGCACTACCTCAGGAAGGACCTTGTGCCTCGTGCTCAGCCAAGGAAAATCTCCACCTCTCCAAGTTTTCCTCCCACATTTACACCCACACAGAGCTGCTTTTAACGCTGGGAGAGAGGCAAAGCAACCAGCAGCTGAAGCCCTGGCAGAGCTGCTCTTGCTCCTTGTGGATGTCAGAGGAACCCTTCCCTTGCCTGTGATTAACTGACCTTGCCCTGCTGCCTGTCAGCTGCGAGATGGGATTTAGATAATGTCGTGTGCCTGAATGGCAGAAATTGAGCCTGAAGCCCAGACAAGGTTGCTTTTGCTCATGTGTTGGTGCAAATCTCTCCCTGCTGTAGCCTGGAAGCAATCTCAGCCTGCCTCGCAGTGCAAAGATGAGACACATTTAATCTTGTAGCTTATTGCATTTTCAGGAGATAGAGTGCTCTTGCTATCAACAGATGCTAGTAAAGTGGGGGGGGGCAGTTTAATATATTTTCCTCCTTAAGTGTTTATCTCCCTTTATTATGTGTCCCAGCAGGTCAGATTCATTTTCCTGAGCTCTTTCCAGGCTCAGTGTGAGGGCACTTCACATTTTTGCCTCCTACCTGTGACCACACCACTTCCAGGGATACCCTGGGCCCTGAGGCTGCCTGGGCTGCACACAGAACACCCAATTCCCATCCCAAAATCCCCTTTTTTAATTTACTGTCCACACGTTGGAGTCCAATTCTTTGCCATTGTCCTTTTTGTCATGCGTGCCCAGCTCTTGTTCCACACCACGCCTGGAACAACTCAGGGAGACATTCAGCCTTGTCTTTGCTCCCTGACCTTTCCACAGCAGGTAAAAAAAATCCTCTTCCTCACTTGTCTCCCAGTGAACACCATTAAATCTCCCAGACAAGATTTAAAAGGAAGCGTGGCTATCCCCCCAGACTGATTGCTTCTACAAACAGCACATTTATTGCTTGTACAGACATTTCTGACTCAGGGCCATCAGTATCCACAGAAAGGATCATCCTGGATCAAGCCTTTGACGTGAAGGTTCACAGCCTGGCAGGTTTGACATGCTCAGATACCCACAGACAATTTCAAGGCATGTTTCTCCCTTTCTCCCTGGTAATGTGCTCAGATGCTGCGTGCTCAGTGTGGATTTTGGAGGAGCTCGGACACATTGGGCTGCATCTGCTGGTTTATTTTTAGGAAGATGATTTGCTTAGGAACAGCACACGAAGAATTATGTGAACTTTGCAAAGAGCAGAGTGTTTCAAGTTGTGTGCCTGAGAACCCTGACAGCACTCGTTCAAATGAATTACTCCTTGTAAAACCCACACTGACCTTTTCTCCCTGGAGGCTGACATCCAAAAGTCATCCCAGGGGTGTGAAAGGTCTGTCTTAAACCAACGGGAGCCTCCAGGAAACACAGAATTAAGGCTGACACCAGCTTTTCTTCCCATCTTTGCCTGTGCCAGTCCTCCCTTAGGTTTGAACTTTTCTCTGTTCCCAGCCCTGCCCTGCCCAGTGTCACTCTGCAGTTCCCTGGAGCTCGTTCACTGCTGTTCTCTCATGCTCACACACACACAACAAAGCCTCTCCAGCTCTCCAAGGACACCCAGACCCTCCTAGGCCCAACAACTGCAAACCACAATCTTGGGGACAGGGGGGCAAGCTTGGGCAAATTCCATCCTTGCCTGGCTTCTGCTTGGGGAATTGATGCTGAGATCCAAGTGGGAAGAACTCGGGAGCTGTCCTTGTCCATGTTGGGATGCACTGAGGCAGGAGCCTCTGGAGCCCAGAGTGTACCTCTGAAGGCCTTTCCAATCAATCCCTCCTTGATTCCTTTATTCCTGCCTGGGCTCTGTTTCTAGGGACCCATTTAAGGCATCACCAGGGCAGGGATGGTGCTTGCAGCCAGCAGAAGAACACCAGGGCCATGTTCTGGGTGCAAACACGGACACCACCAAAGAACAGCTCACTGCAAACACAGCTCCACCATTTTTCTGTCAGCAGCTTAATAGACAGCACAGGAGCTGATGGGATTTTGAAAGCAGCTTAAGTTGCCCATTCCCACCACAACAGGAGCTGCAGGCCTGACTCCAGCTCTGATCCTGCCAGGGTTTATTTCGTGCTCGCCTTCAAGGGCTGCATCGAGAGCCATCAGCTCAGCAGTGAATTAGAGAATGAACCAAAGCCAGGCAGCCCTGGGAATTCAGCTCCTGCCTTCACTGGTTTGCTGTCACACATCCTGCCCGTGAAGCGTTTCCCCACAAGCCTGTGAACTAAGATGAACTGCAACTTGTTTAGAACTTAACTTTGCTTATTCAGAGATTAAACCCTGTTGTCAGCTTGTAAAATCTATATTGCAAAAGCAGTGATAAAGAACATTTCCCTCTTCCACACAGCACTTTTGTCAATCCATCTCTGCTCTGGCCAGATAAATCACATTACACGGGGAGAAGGCAAATCTACCCAACTACAGCACAAATCTGGAGAGATTTTCACAACTGCTGAGGGGCTTTGAAGGTGGGGGAGCTGGGCTGTGACAAGAAACATTTATTTCTCTCTCAGGGGAAAAAAAAAAAATCAATGGATGGGTCTTTGTGAATGAAGACAAGGAACCATTTGTTTGGCTCACATCTCGATGCATTTTCCAATGAAGAGCTGTAAAGGACCTCAGAGGACAAACCTGCCTTTGGGACTAATCAATAAAAGATATTTTTGGTGGAAATATAGGTCTAATTGTACAGGGTGATTCTAGCAGCAAGTTTCCATCTAACACAATAAACTAGTCCTTACTTTAAAGGCCGAGCTGGTAGCAAATTCCAGATCCTCTTGGACTGGGAGCTGAACTGACCTAATTCGTGTTTGTTTTGTGCTGGTGCTGGACAAACCAAGCTCGAAGGATGCTTCCTCTCCTGCTTGAATAAATCAGAATTTACAGACATACATCCAGGAGGCCCAGCCCTGGCTTGCCTGCCCACATCTGCCTTTTAGCAGAAGAGCTCCTGAATCCTGGCAGCTGGAAAATGGAGAGGTTTCTGGCACTGGGTGTGGGTAAGAGAGCTCAGGAAGATGCCCAGGGGCCAGCTGGGCACTGCCTGCCCTGGGCAAGGAGGGCTATAGCCCCATCTTTTGAATTTTACATCATCTTCCTCCTCCCCACATCACCTGGTGAGAACTGGGGACCCCCACCCTGCAAAGCCCCACAGGGCTGGGACAGACCCTCCCATGGCACCAGGGGGGTTTTCCAGAGGAAGGACTGGGATAAAGCTGTTTTCTCTATGGATCATTGCTGGAGAGAGGCTTCATTAGTGAAAGTAGCCCAGAGACAGCTGGAAATTTCAGCAGGACCTTTGTTACTAACCCTGAAAGGATTTTTCTAGGCACTTTTGTGCCTCACTGGTTCTTGCAGCATTGAATCTGTCAGATTGTTTTCAGTTTGAGAAAAATGTAAATATCTCAGATTGTTTTTCTTCTCATCTCTTTGGCCAAAGGGAAGAACCTCTATTTTGGGATTTGTTTTCATAGTTTTGTGTTGTGCACACACACTGGTTCTGTTCTGTTCACACAGAGACACAGAGGATTCCAGCAGCTGAGCAAGCTGAGAGGATCTCTCTCTCTCCTTTCTATCTTCTTTTTTAATAATATCTAATCTAAATATCAATTCATAATAAAGCCTTCTGATTTCTGACCACTCAATCAATGGACTCTGTTTGTGGAACAGCCCTGAGAACCAGGGCTGCTTCTCATCAGCAGCTACTCCCTGGAGCAGGGCTTTGTGCAGCTCTCTGCTGTGCACCAGTGCAAGGCTGCTGTGAGAACAGGCAGCTGCCACCTCAGATGCTCTTTGTACCTGCAGAACAATACAGCAATAAACCAATCGTGTGTGCTATGTCTGTGGATAACTTTCTGATACCAGCACTGTTAGCAGGACAAATCGGGTGAAAAAATGCACTTTATTCCCCAGATTATTAAATTAAATTCTTTATTTAATTATTGCCATTATTAAAATCTTACTACCTGTGCTCTGGAGAACTCGAGACTGAGGGAAAAGGTGGAGTGCAGCAGGTGAAGTGCTGAGGACTGAAAGCTGAAGGCAGAGATTTGTGGTGAGGAGGAGCAGGAGGTTGGTGCCAGGGGAAAAGGGAGCTAAGGATTTATCCAGGAGCAGCTCTGGCTCAGGGAAAGTTGTGAGGGAGGCAGGGATCCATGGCCCTGCTCCTGGGAGGAGGTGGTGATGCCTTAAATGGCTCCCTAGAAACAGAGAGCAGGCAGGGATAAAGGAATCAAGGAGGGATTGATTGGAAAGGCCTTCAGAGGTACACTCTGGGCTCCAGAGGCTCCTGCCTCAGTGCATCCCAACATGGACAAGGACAGCTCCCGAGTTCTTCCCACTTGGATCTCAGCATCAATTCCCAGAATTGATTGAAGCAGAAGCCAGGCAAGGATGGAATTTGCCCAAGCTTGCCCCCCTCTTGCCAAGATTGTGGTTTGCAGTTGTTGGGCCTAGGAGGGTCTGGGTGTCCTTGGAGAGCTGGAGAGGCTTTGTTGTGTGTGTGTGAGCATGAGAGAACAGCAGTGAACGAGCTCCAGGGAACTGCAGAGTGACACTGGGCAGGGCAGGGCTGGGAACATAGAAAAGTTCAAACCCAAGGCATCACTGGGTGTGCATCAATGTTTGCAGCAGGGAGATGCCATGGAGGGGCAATTATTGAGATTATTTTCCACTCTCACCCCGTGCTGAGGGTGAGGCTGTGAAGGATTAAGGCAAGGCACAGAAAAGGCAGCAAAAATGTGGGACCACATCCCCCCAGCACCCGAGGCCAACCCCAGCCCCAGCCCCAGCCGTGCCAGGGATCAGCTTATCTGGGCTGGGGCAGCACTGGCTCCTCTCAGACACGGCTGCCAAGCACTTGGCAGGGGAGGAAAGGAAATGGCTGATGCTCAGAGTGAGAGCCCAGGACAACTTTCCCCAGCCAGGCTTGAATCGGAGCCAGCGTGTCAGACAGAGTGACCAGCTGGGAGGCAAAACAAGGTAAAAATAAGAAAAGCATCCCTATCAGCAGACAGAACAGTGGGCAGCTCTTGTTTCTGCTGCTATTAATAATGCATGGAGGCTGCTAACAAATCTACCATTTTCACACAACTAATTGCAGGAATGTTTGCCACCTCCCCAGGGCATTTCTCACACTACCCTGACACTTTATTATTTTTCCTCCCCCTTGGCTGCCTCTCTTTCCTTCCCCTCTTCTTTCCATGAGGACTTTTAAAATGGCCAAACCAAAGGCTGAAGGATTAAGCACCATTAAAAGGGATTTAAATACTGAAGTGGTGTATTTTGTACAGTGCAACCTAATGGAAAGAAAATATTTACGTAATTATGCAATGGGGACTTGCACAGCACCTTTGGTTTTTTTTTTGGCCTATAAATTCCTATTAAGTTCAAACATTCCACCAAAACTCTTGGTTCCACTGCAAGATCTTGAATCTCAAATATTGCTTGACAGAGAGGAATCACCTCAGGGTTTTCAGGGTTTCACTCCCTCCAAACATGGACCAGCTTATCAAAACTCCTGAGCATCACTAAATGCAGCAGCTTTGCAGCTACCCTTGGCTTATCATCTGAAAATAAGCCTTGGCTGCAGAGGTGTATTGATTTGGCAGCAAAGACAGTAGAAATGTGAAATAAATTTCCAGAAAACTTTGATGCTGATTTAATGTTTTTAGGAGCAGGAGTGAAAGAGGGTGCTGATACACCTAAAAAAAAAAAGAAAAAAGGAAAAAAGTGGATTTTGTGATCTGTAACTATATAACAAAGGAGAAATCATGAGAAAAATCTGCACACAGTCACTTTTACTAACCAGACTGACAAATATTAAGACCAGCACAGGTTTCACCCTCTTCTTTTGTTGATCCACACATCCCGTGGCAAATAGAACCAGGGTTGGTGCATTCAGCACCTAAAACCAGAACAAAACCACACATTGATGTGCAGCTGCTCCATGGAAGGAAATGGAGACTGAAACAGCTAAAACCTTAAATTTCCTGCTGGATGTTCCTTGAATTTTGAGGCATCTCCATGAGGGGCTCTGAGGACATGACTGAATTCTCAGGTGTGTACTTGCTGCTTCAGGAAAAGAGCTGTTTAATCAATTCAGTGCTGATACAAAGCCCCCATCAGAGTCAACAGGAAAATTGCCATCGACTTTGCATCAGGGTCTGAGAGGAAGAGCCACAAAGGAAGGAGGAGCTCTGGAACAAGCAGAAGGCTTTCAAAGCAAGCTCTTTTTGCAGTCCAAACAATTTCCTCAGGGGCATTACCCCACCTGATCCACCCCAGTTCAGCTCTGCTGGGGAAAAGTGAGGGAATTTCTATGAGCTCCCCACTCCAGGCTGTGCCAAAGCCACAGAACTCACAGAGAGACCTCCCTGCAGCTCACAGGTGACATTCCCACTGCTGAACATCCTTGTGAGTGCTTTGAGCTCTTCCTCAAGGGGCACCTGTTGGAGTCCTGGGAAGCCTGAGAGCTTCTCCTGCCCCTCCGGGGTCTCCCCAAAAAATAGCTTAGCCTGTGACCTAAGCTTGTGGGAGAAGCTCCCTTCACTTTTGGGAGAACTTGAATGTACCAGAGAAATGAAAAGGTTTTTGTTTGGTGTACCACAGAGAGTTTAGCTGTAGTTTGGGTTTTGCTCTATATATTATATAGAGGCAACATGGAGGTTTTAGGGTGTCAGCTTCTCCTTCTTCTCCTTCTTCTCCTTCTTCTCCTTCTTCTCCTTCTTCTCCTTCTTTCTTCTCCTTCTCTTCCTTTCTTCTCTGACACAAGTTCCTGTGGTGTGTTGGTTGGTGGAGGGAACTTAGGGTGGAAGGGACATATCAGTGAAATTGAGATTCACTGGTGTTGGGAACAAAATAAGATACATAAAACTTCCTAACTGGTTGGTAGTAGATATAAAAGCTACCTGCTCCTGGTGGCCATTGCATTCTGCCCTTGTGCTCCTGGAGGCCACAGCACAGCCTGTGCCTCTGAGGTTTTGATAAGAAAAAATTAAAAAATCCTTGAAACAGCAGAAAGAAGTTTTGTTTCATCTTTTTAGGACATGGGACACTGAAATAAGGAAGAAAGCCAAGCCAGAGGCCACTGGGGTCTCCAGCACCCTGAGAGCACCCAGAGTCTGTCAGGCTCCAGCTTTACATTAGCACAGGACTGAGGTAAATAAAGCAGAGTCAGGCCTGACGCCACTGGACATTTTTGGAGCCTTTCTGCTGGGTCAAACCCTCCAACAGAAGAGGGAATCTTTATTTCCTGCACTGTCCTCGCTCCCTGGATCACACTCGAGCAGCAGAGCAGCTGTGATTTGAAGTCTGCTCACTACCAAACTGCATGCAGTGAATTTCAAGCCCCGAGCTGGACACGCAGACTGAGGAGCAGCTGGCAGATGGGGAAGCACAGATAGTGGATTTATCAGTGCCACACACTGATCCCGTGGAGTTCAGCCCACGGTAGCCTGGAGAAAATACTTCTTGTGCAGCCTCAGAGCAGAAAACCATTAATTCTTACCAAGTGAAAGAGAAAGGGTTCAGTTTTCCAGCAGCACCAGTCCAACAGGCAGCTGCAAAGAGCAGCACAGAAGATAAAAGGCATTTGTGTGGCAGCTCTGCCCAATCCATGTGGTGCTGGAGGCAGCAGGGAGGGAAACTGAGGCTAATTCTGGAAAGAAAACCCCAAACATTTTTAGTTTGGTTCTGCAATATGCTGTTTCCTCCAAATTAAGTGGGGATGCAAGGAGCTGGTGCTCTCAATTTTAGATGTAAGTGGTATTTTTTAGATTTTTCCGGAGGAAAAAAAGTTACATGAACAGCTTTCATTTCCTTTATTCCCTTGAAATAGAAGAAAATAGCTGAAAATCAGGAGTGTGGCTGGACAACATGGAGACATCCCAGTCCTCCTGGATTTGACCTAAACACTGCAAGGTGACCACCAGCCACCCTTCCATGCTGCTTTGGATGCTGAGATGTTCCCCAGAATGCATTGAACAGGGAGATAAATCCATCCCCAAGCTCAGGCTGCCTTGGGCGGTGCACACAGAACATATGTTCTGCAAGGAGTGCCAAATTTGTATTTAAATCTGTTTACTCATGGCTACATTCCTGCTCATCCTGAGGAACCAGAGGTCCTTGGCAGTCCCTGCATGTGCTGCATCCCCCCCAGATTTTCTGCTCTGCAGCCATTCCCTCATCCCTGCAGTTTTGTCCTGCTGGGTGAGGATGCTAGGGCAAGAATGCTCATCCAAAGCTGAGATTGACAAATTAAATCAGTTTTTTTTCCAAGTTAGCACAGTGTAAATTTTTTACCTGAACATGCTGGAGATCCCAGACCTCTGGAGGCAATTTCACTCCCACAACACACATTTTGGTGACACCAGCTCCGTGCTTTTGATGCCTTAGGTTTCAAGTTTTCTATGTTCCCAGCCCTGCCCTGCCCAGTGTCACTCTGCAGTTCCCTGGAGCTCGTTCAGTGCTGTTCTCTCATGCTCACACACACACAACAAAGCCTCTCCAGCTCTCCAAGGACACCCAGACCCTCCTAGGCCCAACAACTGCAAACCACAATCTTGGGGACAGGGGGGCAAGCTTGGGCAAATTCCATCCTTGCCTGGCTTCTGCTTGGGGAATTGATGCTGAGATCCAAGTGGGAAGAACTCGGGAGCTGTCCTTGTCCATGTTGGGATGCACTGAGGCAGGAGCCTCTGGAGCCCAGAGTGTACCTCTGAAGGCCTTTCCAACCAATCCCTCCTTGATTCCTTTATTCCTGCCTGCTCTCTGTTTCTAGGGAGCCATTTAAGGCATCACTTTGAGCCCCAATCATTGTGCCCTGAATCCATCAGGTGCTGCATTGTTCTCCCTCCCACTCCCCGAGCCTGGCACGGGATGTTCTCCTAGGGGGATGATGCTGGCCCTGCTTCCCTGCTCTGCCAAAAGCAGCTCATGTGTTTTAGTGATCCCAAAACAATTCCATTTACTGCACTGCACTGGGAACTTCACCTCCTGGGGAGCAGCAGAGAAAAAACCCAATCATTGCCAGCTGCAAAAAAGAGTTCCAGTTAAAACCATCACGGAGTGCAGCCCTGGTGCCACCCTGTGCTTGTGCCATTGGGGTTATTTACGACTGCCTTCTTCAGTCACCATAAATCTCTGCAGAAAGGGCTTAGTTAAGATATGGTTAGGTTGGGATTATTGCATGTGTGGTTCTTCTTAGGGCTTATAAACGTGACAAACCCTGAAATATGGTTTCCACAGAAAAGGAGAGGGAAGGAGGGAAGTGGTGTTTTTGCTGAAATACACCACAATTCCCTAATTACTCCTCTACTCTAGTGACTCCGAGTGGTGGATAAAAACAATGAAAGGAACATTCTCTGTTCTGCCCTCTTATGCCTCCAAACTCATATTCTCTTCAGGGACTCAATTTAACAGCAGCTGTGGAGTAAGACTTGAATGAAATTAGGCTGATTTAGGAGCCTGCATGGAGCCCTGAGCACGGGGACATTGTGCAGCTCTGGAGATGGATTCCCACTGCTGGGGCTGCACTACCAGCAAATATTAAAGCCTGGAACTCACCAACCCTTTCTTAATGAAATATCTTTGGACAGAGAAGACAAAAGGGCCTTTGCAGCATGTGTGTTTTCTCTTTAAAGTCAGCACTGAAGTCTCTTCCATCCCTCTCCACGTGTGCCTGGAGGTGTGAACACAAGGGAGAATCATCTGAAACTGAGCATTATTGGTGCTGCAGCGTGAGAAGGAGCATTTGCTGCTCCAGTTCATCCATAAATGTCATAACCCAAGATAAATATTTAATTTACTTGTAAAGACAGAGAACTTTCACACTGGAATCACACAATGGTTTGGGTTGAAAGAGACCTCAAAGCTCATCTCATTCCATGGGCAGGGACACCTTCCACTATCCCAGAGTGCCCCAAGCCCTGTCCAACCTGACCTTGGACACTTGCAGGGATGGGAATTCTTCTCTCACAGGGAAGAATTTCACTGTTTAATATCAACAGCCACGCTGAAATCCCTAAGCAGACACACACAGGACCATGGACTCTGGGAGAATATTTGTTCATAAGAGGAATATTGCAAAGCAATAACATGTATTGATACATTAAAGGAAACTCTTTTCTTTTCTCCTAGAGTTGGGATGGAGCCAAGCAATACCCAGCTCTTCCTACACCTTCTCCAGAGTGGTATTTTTTTTATTAACACCACTAAAAGAACATAATAAGCAGGTATTTAAAATGTACAAATCTGGCCCCACCAGCTCCTTTTGATCACAGTGACCTCAGTTTGCAACATCACATTTAACATCCCCACCCCCTTAACCCCCTGTTGTTTTGAAATATTAGCCACTGGTGTCCTGGGATTAAAATAGAAAGTTTCCTGCTTTGACTCCTTGCCAAAACCATTAAAATATTCTCTGCACTGTCACAGCTTGTGCCACCTCCCAGGGGAGTTGATTTAAAAGTAAATTATATGGAAGTGTCAGATGAAAAGAGCTTCATTATCTAATTCTTCCTACACCAGCATTTCTTTAAATTGCTTACTAGGGACAGGAGACAATTAGTCCTGTGTTAGAAAGGAGGAGTAATAAGTATCTGTCACTCCCATTAACCACCTTTTTTCAGAAAAAAAACATGCAAATACAGTTCCTTCGTAAAGAAGTTGGATGGGGCAGCCACTGGGACAGACCCAGAACCTTGAGTTTCAGGGGCTGGGCTGGACTGAGAGTCCTCCAGCCCAGTCTGGTGATCAAACCAGCACTGAAACAGTGACAAAAATCAGGAATCCTCCATCTCCTTGCAGGAGCTGCAGGCACACAAACGTTGCCATGGCACCGAGCAGCTCCCAGACAGATTTCAGGAACACCAGTGAGTGTCAGTAGGACATTTCCTCACTGGAACTGGGACTGGCACAGCTCTTCCAGGAAGTGGGAGATGAGGCCAAAAATGCATCCTGAGCAGAGATTGCTCGAAACCCCACTTGCTCCAGATCCTCTGAGAACTCCCTGCTCTGCCCAGCACTCAGGTCCCCGTGTGGTCACCTTCCCTGAAGGGTTCTCACTTGAAACTCTCCACCAGGTTTAGCTCCAAGCTGTGCAGTATCTGAGACACTCCTGCTCTTATCCATCCTCACAGGGGAAATTCTCCAAGCACTGAGTCAGGATCAAAGAGCAAACTGAACTAATTGAGGCACAGGCAGCTCCTGCCCAGTCCATGTCATCCCAAATCTTCCTGCAAGAGCTCAGACTGATGCCTTAAATGGCTCCCTAGAAACAGAGAGCAGACAGGAATAAAGGAATCAAGGAGGGATTGGTTGGAAAGGCCTTCAGAGGTACACTCTGGGCTCCAGAGGCTCCTGCCTCAGTGCATCCCAACATGGACAAGGACAGCTCCCGAGTTCTTCCCACTTGGATCTCAGCATCAATTCCCCAAGCAGGAGCCAGGCAAGGATGGAATTTGCCCAAGCTTGCCCCCCTGTCCCCAAGATGAAGTTCTTCGTCTGGGTGTCCTTGGAAAACAAGTTAGAGGTTTTTTTATGTCTATCTTAGCATAGAGAACAGCACTTAATGAGCTACAGAAAACTTCAGAGTTACACTGGGCAGTGCAGGATTGGAAAAATATAAAAGTTAAAACCTAAGGCATCAAGACCCTTCCCTTTGAGTCACATCACCTACATTCCTTGTATCACCTCATTGTTTCCTCCTCCTGCTGGATCTAAAAGAACTTTGAGCTACTGACAGGATAAAAAGGCTCCCCTGGGACAGAGACAAGTCCAGTGCACAAGAGTGCAGCCTAGTTCTCAGAGCCAAGGTGTTCCTCAGCCTCCAGAGCTCGGCTGAGGGATCTTCTCCACAGGGCTCAGCACGAGTTCATCACCCAGCTGGGCTGCACAAGGCATCTTTCCCAAGGTTGTGATGATGCCAGAATGATCTTTTGCTTTTTCTTTTATACCCCTCTTACACATTCTTTTATATAGTTTGATGTATTCTTAGTGCTTTTAGCCCCCACACTTGTACCTTCCCAAGGCTGAGAACTTAACTAAAACCCACTGTGCCATTAAACCAAGAGACCAAGCAATTTAAAAAACCCTGACACCAAAGTCCTCTCCAAAACATACTTTTATAAACTAAAATAAGCTTATCAAAAAAGAAAAGTTCCTCAAAACAAAGAGTCCACTCAAACCTCTCATTGAGGGATCTTTGATAAATATGTTAATTTTGCAAGGCCTAGAATTGTGTGTATTTCAGTGTGAGGTGTGCATGCATTTTTAGGGCATTCCCCCTGGACAAAGTGCTGCACCCCAAAATCCTAAAATAAATCCCAAGGTAAAAACCCCTTTTCCCCATAAACCATGTTTTGGTTTTAACTTTCAGACCAAAGAAAGGCATCAGTGAGCCCTGCCACATTAGAGACGACCTTTCCACGCTAAGTACTTCAAGTGCAATTATCCCCAGATCCTTTAAAACAGTTTTATTGGGCACACGGAGTCTCTGCAGGATGGATCTCAGCCCTGAGTGACACCTGGCTCTCCAAGCAGCTCGTGTGCATCTGAGCAGCAAGGGCAAAGAGCTGCAGAGCTGCTGCAGACACATTTCAGTGCCTCCCTGCTTCCTCCAGGGCTGCAAGGTTAGTGCTCCCACACAAATCACCCCAGGTAACACACTCAGAACAGGAGGCTGATGTTTTAGGAGGGGCAGAGCAGCCTGTGCTGAGCTGATGGCATCTCTAATTCCGTGGAGTTATTAACACCCAGGCTGGAAATCAGCAGAGAGGCAGCAGAGCTGAGCTCTGGCTCTGCAGTGACCTCGCAGAGCAGCAGCACCTGCTGGCAGATCCTGTCAAGAACTCAGACACCTTGGGGTTATTTTTGGCTCTCCCAAATACGCTCAGGAAGCTTTTGCAAAGTGATCAGGGTTCATTAAACAAAACACTTAAAAGTGAATTTAAGTGATTTCTCTGATGTGAATAAACTCGTTTGTGCTTCCAGTGACACAGAATTACATCTCCCTCCATCCTTAAGGCAAGAAAATTCAGATTTAAGGGTTGCAAGACCAAGTTCAGTGCTGATGCCACTCTAAGACAAAGGTCAGCACTGTAGGAAGGACCTTTGAGCAGAGCAGGACAAATAAGAAAAGCAGTTTGGATTTGACAGCTTTGTTACTGCACAGCGTTTACTCCAAAAAATAAAATAAAAATTAAAATCATTTTTAAAAGATAAAATAAAAGATAAGATCAAAATAAAAGATGAAATTAAAAATCAAAAAAATTTNAAATAAAAATAAAACCCAAAATAAAAATAAAATCTAAAATAAATTTTTTTTAAAATAAAATGAAATGGAAATTAAAAAAAAATTAAATAGAAAAAAATAATTTTTTTAACTCCAAAATAATTTTTTAACTCCAAAATTCTGGATTTTGTGTTTAACTAGTGATTTCCTTTGCCTCCTCACCAGTTTCTCTGAAAACAAAGCTTTTGCCTCTATGCTCTGATAAAGCCTCCAACAGCAAAGGGAAGGAGGTGTGAAAGATATTGAGGTCTTTGGGGTAAAAGACATTCAAGATATTGAGGTCTTTTGGGTTGCATCAAAAACAGGCTAAAGGAAAAGCAATAGAAAAGCATTTATCCATGTTAAGGGTCTGGGAGGAGTAAATAGCACCAGCTCTGCCAGCATTTAACAAATGTTATCACAGCTGCCCTGATCCTGCCCTCGCTCCTCTGCAGGCACAGGCAGCACCTGCTGGATTTGTGGAGCCCACACAGCCACCAGGAGAACACAAAAAGGGCTTTTTATTTGTGTTTTGAAGGTGAAACCTGAGCAGATGTCCCTGAGATCACACTGCTCCTCTGCACATTGCATGGGGCTCACACCAAGGTCTATTTTGAGGGGGGGAAGGCAAAATATATTTTTAAATAGTTTTTTAGAGGCAGGGCTGGCAGCTCCCATGTCACTTCCTGTGGATGCTGACAAATTTAGTCAGGGAGAAATTTTCCAGCTCTCAGGCTTGTTTGGGATAAGTTGATTTTTCACAGACAAAGCTGGGAACCAGCAGAAGTTTTGTGTAAACTATTTAAAGTGTTTTTGGAAATTGTATTTCACAAGTGGTGTTTTTAGACTTTGTCACTCTAACTTGTTGTTCTGAAGTGGCAACGATGCTAAAGAGGTGCTCACCCAAGAACCAATACCTGTGTCCCTGCTCTAGCAACCCTAATTATAAAAAGGACAAGATTTTCTTAAAAAATAGCTTTTATGGCTCTTCTCATCTGAACTTATTGCTGCAGTTTCTTGCCATCCCCGAGAGTTTGTGACAACTTCCCTCTCCCCACTCCTTCCACCAAGAAAAATCCCTAACCTCACCTCTCTGCCTCTTCACCTCCCTGCCTGGATAAAGTCAATTTTAGTGACTGACAGAAAATTCTCCACTCACGTTCCAGGCTCGGACACAAACCTAACTCCTGAGTTGCAGAGCTCAGACTGGGCCACGCACACACCACGGGGAGCATTCTCTGCTCCCCACCATCCACCAGGGTGGGGATGTGCAAACCTTGGCTGTGCAGCTCCTGCCTCATGCACGCGGGAATTCAGCACTGGACAGCACTCGGGAGTGGATGTTTGGGTTTTTTTTTTTTTTTGATAAATGACGGTTTTCATCACAAACCCCACAAAAATTTTAGGGAAAACCGGCTTTATACAGACACACAGGTGAGCTGGTATTTTGTCTACAAAACAGCGAATTTCTAGCTCAGCAGCTCTTGTAGAGAACTGCTGGAACCTGCTGATGAAGGACATGCACAAAGTTAAGATTTCTGAGGAAATTTCGTTCGGGAAAGCACTCAGGGGAAGGAATCCAAGCGGAGGCAGAGCTGCCTGGATCTCCTGGTCTATTATGGGCACGTCCAGCGCCACTCCTGACACCCCAGCACAATCCAGCCCTGCCTGCTACACATTCCCTACCAAGAGTTCGCTCAGCTCTTATCTCCGCTCCCCACAAAAGCTTGAAAGGAGCCTGCTGAAAGCTCGCTCTCGTTATCTGCGCTTCGCACAGCCTGCTAGCTCAGCCTGCTGCACCTATTCCTTCCCGAAACAGTGATGTGAGGACAGGGTCCCTGCTCCGGGGCTGGCCAGGAGCGAGGAGAGCTGCGATCACACCTCACTGCTGCAGTGGACAGGCTGTAGGTTGGTGTTTGAAAGCTTCCAAGCGGGGACTAATTAATCCCATTGTTGATGCTAATTTAGTCCTTTCTTCCGGATTCGGCGCTCCAAGCAAATTTATCTTTGATCTTTAGCTGAGAGCGCTGAGGTTTTCATCAAGGTGCGTTTGTCTGTCCTTCAGCTCAGGCAAGGGCTGGGAATGCGAAGTGAAGGGAAGGAGCTGAGACCATGCCCAGCCTGTTCAGGGCTCTTTGCTCAGGGAAAAAAAAACCCCAAACTTTTGAGAGGAAGGAGGGATTTGTCTTTACACACAGGCTGTAGATAAAACTGGCACCGAGAGAGAAAAGAAACAATGGGAGGGATTCCACTGATTGATGAATGGGGGAAAAAAAAATATATATTTGCCTTTACAAACAAACTGTAGGTCTGCTGATAAATGAAATTGGATATCGGGAGATGAAAGAAATAACGGGAAAAGCCATAAATTCCATAAGAATGAATAATTAAATGGGGGGGATTATACGTTAGAAGGGAATCTTAGGTATGAGGTGTTCTGGGAAGTCTGTACCTCTCCAGTACCTCAGGCAATGGGGACAGAGAGAGGGAAATGCAGCCAGGAAATTGGGATAAAAAGGAGGCTGCACCCTCCAAAAATTAAAGAGACCCCAGGGGAATGCCCCATGGTCTCTCCCTTTATTCAAATAAAGTAACAGAACTCCTCTGCCTCCTTCTTGGACATAAACCTCTGGCGTTTGTGGATTAATTTTCCTGACACTTTGCCAAAATGATTTCCCTGACTGCAGAGCTCAGTGCTCTTCTGGGTATCATCCCTGGACTGCTCCAGGTTTGTCCTGCTGGGAAAAAAGTCTGTGATAATTTTCCAGGGGGAGAAAAAAAAAGCAGGATAAGGCAGAAATGAAAAGTGAAGCTGCTTTGCAGAAATAAATCAGTCCATTGGGGTCAAGTTAGAAGAGTTGATTATGGATTATTTATCAAAGTGCAAAGGGGTGACAGGTAAAAAATGTCTGTGATGTCAAAGAATGGTCACAAATAGACAAAATTTACCCTGAAGATGAGTAAATTGGGGTGATTAATTAGGAGTAATTTACTGCCAGCTTTGTCTGCTCCTTTATGGGCCCAGGCCCAGCCTGTGCCAGACCTGGGCTCCAAAGCTTCACTTTGAGATGCATTAGAAGACATCACAGCACTGTGGATTTCCCCTGGAGAGTCAGAACTTAAACTGTGATCCCAGCCCAGGGGAATCTGCATTTTGAGCTAAGCTGAATAAACAGCCTGAAGGATGCAGCACTTGGGAAATGGATTTAGTGGTGGAGAGGAGAGGATGGAGATCCATGGGACAGGGCTGAGGAGATGACATTTTCCCTGGGGCAGCTCCCAACTCAGCCACTCCTACAGGTCATGCTTCAAACTCACTGTTAGTTCATGCCTAAAGCTGCAAAGGCTTTAAAACCCAGATGAAAATTCAGTCAAGCTCATGGAAAAAAAAAAAAAAAAAAACCAAACCAAAAACAACCAAAAGAGGTAAAACTGCAGCAGTTTTTATCTCAGCTGTGATGCCACTTCAGCTGGGTGGCTGTGCCCTCTGCAGGAGCACAGCCACGGCTGGGATGCAACAGGTTGTTACTGCTGGATGGGTTTTGGGAAGGATTTTGATTCATTCAGGACTGCCTTGCCAATCTTATGGGAACTGGCCACATTCAGGGAGATGAAACACAGAGCAGGCTCCATCCAAAAAGGGCTTTTACAAGCGCTATGTGCTCTAAACCCTGCAGGATACCAGGATTTCCCTGCATTTCTTGGTGGAAATAGCGAACCAAGGAAGAGTCGTTGTGAAGATCATTAGTTCTGCAGAGCTGCAGCCTGAGCTACCTCCTGCACCTGTTTAATTGGGAGGAGAGGGTTTGTCACTGCCTCCACCAGAGCAGTTCAAACCCTCAGCCCTTGATATCTTTGATTTTTCACTCCCTGCCTGGAGCACTCGCTGGAAGCACAGTGATTAAGTGGTGCTTCCGTGTGTGGTGCACACACACAAAGGGGAGGCACCTCAGGATCTGAGTTCTGTTGATGTGAACACCTAAACCCTTCAGACAGCTTCAAAAAGAGACTGAAGGCTAAATACCTACTTAATTCAGTCCTGGAGTACAGGCTGAAATCACCAGGGGATTCATTCCCATCCTTGTGGTCTCTCTGCTAGACCACACTGCCTCCCAGTTAATTAATTCTATTGATTTGTTTGTTTTTATTGGCCTTTTCACACTCAGCAGTTATTTAGGACTTACATGGGTAATGCATTTTCCAGTTAAATTGATCCTACTTTATATATCCTTTCATGCACTTATTTGAAATTTCCCTGGCACGTATTTTAATTTTTTCAAGCTGAAAGTTGATTCATATTATTTAAAAATACCCTGCAAGTGGCAGGGGGGAAGAAAGTGTGAAGCAGAGTAAGTAATAAAATTGGCTCTTTAAACCTGATTAATGGCCAGGGAGGGCAAAACACTCCCCTCCAGCAAAATAAACAAAACAACCCAGAGCATTAGATGCAGCAGAACCTGCTGGGATTGAACTCAATTTGCTTTCACAAGGCCATAACAAAACCCCAGTCTGCCTTCCTGCTTCATTTCTGGGCTGCTCAACTTGGGATCCAACCAATTTGGGTCAATGGACTTATTTTTGGAGTGGTGTGTCCTGGTGGCTGTTCCAGATCTTAGCAGGGAGCCAAGCCACGGCTCCTGGCCAGGCTGGAAACTTCATACCCAGCAGTGGCCTTGGCCTGCAGCTGAATTCTAAATTCTGTCCCCTTCAGCAATAATTTACACCTGATGGCAGCCTCTGGAGAAGCCTCCAGCCATCATTTAGCAGGGGAGTCATAAGGGCCGAGATTATCATGGGGTAGCTCCATGGGATTTGGTTTGGAGCTTAACTCCAGCTACTGCTGACATCATAAACCCTGGGAGAGAGGGGAAAAGGAGAGATGGGAATTTAGTTTCATATTTACACTTCAGAGCAAGATGAGGCTATTGAGCTGCTGTCCTGCTTTGCAAAAAAGGAATAAATACAAACTGGTGAAAGGCCAAAGTATTAGGGTGGGTGCAAATGCACTGAGGTGGCATCGAGCAAGTTTGAAATTTGAATACAGAAGTCACTTAACAGGAAGTTAACCAGAAAATCCCTGTTGCTTTAGACCCAAAGAATCCCTTCTGACAGAATAGGACAGTTCTTTAGTCCCATGGGCTGGACACTGCAGGATGCTCAGCAGGAACCATCCCACAGCTATGAGCAGCCCCTACAACTCCTGGATGGGGCTGAACAGCTCTGGGAGTAACTGTGGGCTTGTGCCTGGTTGTTAGAAGTAGACTAAGCTGTCATTAAAGGCTGCTCCTCTAAGATGGGAAATAATTTTCCAGAGTTTTTGGAAGTCTAATGTTTCAAACCTGCTCCTCTGCTCAGCAGGAGCCACTTCCAGAGGGACTGACTTGCCCCTGTTTGATTATTTATGTTCCCTCGAGTTTCCTGGATCTCTGCTGGCTTTTAAACCCAGTGATCCTGAAACAAGGTGAAGCTAACCCCTCCTGGGTTAACTCCTGGGCTGAGATGACAACCTGGAAATGACACCAGATTTTAGAACAATATCAGGTCAGAGGCTCCAACACCAACCTCTGCTCAGGAGCAGCCACCTCTTCACTTGGAGACACCCTGGCACATCCCATGGACAGACAGGACAGCAGAACTCCCCCACACACCTCACACAGAGCTGACTGGAGAGAAATATTCAAGCTGACAAGATGGACAGCGTGCCAGAGCATCCCTGTGCACAGCAGCACCTCTCCCTGAGCAGCACTGACATTTATCTCCAGGGATGCAGCGTTAGGAGAAGCCTGTCCCCAGCCCCTGCACATCAGCCTGCATAAATAAACCCCAGCAACAGCAGCTGTGTCAATCTTCATGACAGAGATCACAGCATTGGGATGAGGAGCCCAGCCAAAAGCACATTTCTATTCCTCTCCTCATCATTAAACCTGATAGCTGAGTGATAGGCAGCCACTCAGTGACATTAAGGCTTGCAAGGGAAAGAAAAGACACAGCAACCACAAACTGCCCTCCCTCCATTCCTGTACATAAACATATTTTTGGTTCAGTTTGCAGTAAGTGAACAGCACTGAAGTGCAATCTCCATTGGAGAAACATCTCCACCTCACTTACAATGAAATCTGTTGCCTCAAGTTGCTCAGGCACAACAAAAGACTCTTGCCAGGAGGACCTGGGGATGAAGAGGAGAGTTTGTCACCTGGGGTATCTTTTAAACCTGGATCAGTTTTGGATATTTCCATGACTGCACCTCCCTGGGTCTCACCCAGAACGTGGGACTGGGTGTAATTGCTCTCAATCTGGCCAGGACTCAAACTAAACCTGACATTTTGATGAGCTTCCCAAGCAGCAGACAATTGGCACATCTTAGAATAACATTTACTGGCCAGGGATAAGAAATCAATGCAAACCTCAGATAACTACCTCAGATCAATGGGGCTGACTCACCAACACACCAAATATTTATTTATAAATGCAGGATAAGTGGAACCAAGGGCACCTTGCTGCCAAGCTATTAACAGCAGCAACTGTGAGGCAGGATGGATACACAGGGTAGGGACTCATCTGTCTCGTTTTAGACATCCACAGAGCTGACTGGGGAGGGCAGGCACATCTGGCCTGCTTGAGAAGTGTGTGTTTGATTAAGCTGAACAGCTCCACAGGAGACTCCTCACCAGTGATAGCTCTGAGGAAGCCCAATATTAGAGCTAACGAGCTGTCAGAGCAGATGAATCCACCTCTGGACATTAAAAGCTCCCTCCAAAAGGATCTCCCAGCACCTGCAGAGCTCAGTTTTTAAATCTGGTCTATGATGTGAGTGAGAGCACAGAGAGAGGTGCTCTCCTGTTAGTGCTTCTGTAGGAAAACACACATTTTTCCAAGGGGAAGGCAATTCTGGCAGCACAGTTATGGGTCACCTATTCTGGGAAGTTGAAACAACTCATTTAAAAGGTCTCTGCTTCAGTCAGAGCAGCCAACACAGCAGGGCTGTGCAGGGCTCAAAGAGCTGCTGGTGCTCATGTCAGCAATCATCTCACTGCAGGTGTCTTGGAAGGGTCAGATGCATTAAGGATCTCAACAAGACCCCCAAGCACATGGAATTCATCTGCCTAGAACAGGACAAATCCATCCCACTGTCCTCCCTTCCAAATGCACCACCTTCAAATTGTACTGGAGCATGAGGCAGAGCTCGCAGGAGTCATGTAACCCTCGTGAAGAGCTTTCTCATCTGAAGCCTCAGTGGGCATAATTAGTAAATCAAGTTGCTTGCTCTGCAGATCTAAACCTTGTTTTTTCTCCCCTCAAACTTCAGCATGGCTTTCACTGCAGCATTTGAAGTGTTAGTGGAATTTTCCTGTGCTGAGCACACTGCTTCCAAACGGGGATAGAGGGAAAGGTGGGACACTCCACCCCGTGGAGGAGTTCATGGGCTGAGGGCAGGTGGTGGGCACTCACTCAAAGCAGCAGCTCCCAGCCTCTGATTAATTCAGAATCAGACATAAAACCTGCATATTTTGTCAAAATTGCTTTAATTTTGAGGAGCTTTTTCTTCTCTCTGCACCTCAGACGCCTGAGGTGTAAATGTAGATAAAATGCCTGTGAGATGTAGAATCAAGAATGGTTTGGGTTGGAATGGACCTTAAAGCTCAATCTCATTCCATGGGCAGGGACACCTTCCACTGTCCCAGGGCTCTCCCAGCCCCTCCAGCCTGGCCTTGGACACTTCCAGGGATCCAGGGGCAGCCACAGCTTCTCTGGGCACCCTGTGCCAGGGCCTGCCCACCCTCACACAGAATATTTCCTTCCTAATATCCCATCTTACCCTACCCTCTTTTAGTTTAAAGCCTTTCCCCACTGTTCTCTCACTCCAAACCCTTGTAAAAAAGTCTCTCCCTCTTTCCTGTAGCTCCTTCAGGCACTGGAAGGGCACAATTAGATCACCCCAAAGCCTTTTCTTCTCCAGTCTGAACAATCCCAGTTCTCCTAGCCTTTCCTCACACCATCCTTATAATGAACTTGGTGTTCTCCTCAGGATCCTACAGGATATAAATATCTAGCAGAGGGAAGATTAAATCCCTCAGCAGCATTTGCAGGATGGCTCCAAAATGCCACCATGTATTACACATAATATATTCCAAATTAATGTTGTGCCCATGCCTGTGGGGAAAAAAAAGCAGGGAGGAGGGGAAAAAAAGCAGAGAGGAGGAATCTGGCCTCCCCCTGGCTTGCTCCAGCCTTGCAAGGTCTTGTTTGCAATAGGTGGCAGATGAGGAAATATTTCAAAGACATTTTCTGAGTCCATTCAAACTACATCCAACAGCACCGAGGTTGCTGCAAGCAGTCAGTGCCACTTAATGTCACTGTAAAAGTCAAATCCTCACTTCCTTACTCAGTTCACCAGCAAAACTGAGCATCTCCAGTCAGTTTAATTTACTCGAGACTCCTGAGGTGAGTGGTCTGCCTGCTGTTGGTTATGGGCACAATTCACCCCAAAACTGCACAGTGTCTAAGTCTCCCCTAGTTTGCTTCTGCAAAGACCTTTCAAAGAGTCCTGGAGCAACTCATGAAAAGGGGAACAGCTTGTTTAATACCAAATCTAATAAATTAATAACCCAGAGGCCCATGCATTCCAGCACTGTCACCTGGTTGCTGTGCTTTGACACATCCAGCTGCTCACACATCTCGAGTTCCCTGACACCAGCAAACCTCTGGAAATCACTCATGTCATCTTCAGACCTAAAGCTGGGCTCAAGCCAGGCCTGCTAAAAGATAATTAAGAGTAATTAGGATGTCACAAAAAGGCCTGCTGTCATCATACTTTCCAGGGGAGTGGCTTGGGACAGTTCAAAGACTGATGAACCAGCACTGCTTTCCCAGAGGAGTGTGCCCAGACAAACAGAAGGGATCACCACAGCTCTCTCTGGATAACACCTCCCGTGACCTTTGCTGCACTGAGGAGCAGTGAGAAGTTTGTGCTGCTCTTCCTCACGAGGTGCAGCACATCCCCTCTGTGCTGGGGGATCCCACTTGTCACTGCTGCCTGTTTGATATCCATGACACCCTGCCCAAAAAGAGCTGTTTTATGAACTTTTGGCATCCCAAAGGAACAGTTTGAGCAGTTCTGCTCACACACCCAAAGCAGCACAAACAGTGCTGGGATGTCACCTCCTTGGGAAAGCAGATGCAAAAGTCCCTTCTTCCTTGGATTAGATCTTCTGAAAAGGATCCTACTACCTCTCACCACAGCTTGGGAACTGAGCCACAGCAGCTTCTTTCCCATGTAGTATTTGGAAGAGTTTTTCCACTTTTTTCCTCGGCAGCTTTTACCAGAGCCTTGCGTTTAAAGCTTCTCTGCACATCTCCATTCTCCTGCAACTCTGTTCAAGATGTTGCTCATTAATATTCCTTAATAAAACCTACCAGAATAAAATCTTCCCTAATTAGTAGTGTTGGAGTGCCTCCTCCATTATTCATTAGGATGAAGAAATGGGTTATTCCTTTGCAGCATCTTCCAGAGGAGCAGAATTACTGAGGTTATTCTGATACAGTTCAAGTGTCTCCAGCTGCAGCAGTAAATTTCCACTCAGATTTTCTGTCATTCCCCCTCCTCTGAGATCACATGCTCTGGCTGCTAATCTTCCCTGCACATTCCTGCTGTGTCCTGCACAGCCCACGATTCCAGGGGCACACACACAGAAAGCAAAGCACAATCTCTCCACACACATCCAGAGCTCATTGAAACACCAGGATTTCCCCATATAAATGTACCCAGGCATGTTTTGCCTTTTCCTTTTGGAAGCAATTTGAAGAGGTGGCCACGACACACAGAGACCATGCCCCAGACAAAGTGCAAAAAGCCTTTATTAAACAAAGCAGCTGCTTTTTATAGATTCTGGGGGTTATCATTCAGGTTACATAATTATTGGCTACTAAATTACTACAGTAGGTTCATTGGCTATTGTTAATTACAATATAACATTGGCTACCTATGGCATAAGCACTCAGGCATTTAGAAAAACATCAGGTGCAGATATGTTTTGTTTTTCTCCTTCTATTGTTAACTTTCTTGCTTCTGTTGATACTACATTTACGTGGGTAAAACCTAATTGTCTTTCATCTCCTGAGCTTTTCTCACAGTCCTTTCTCCAGCCAGAATAACAGGCCTGAGCCATGATTTTACAAAGGCAACAAAGCCTTTATTTTATGAGGTTTTACCTAAAGGCAATAAACTTGTGCTGTTTTCATCCCTCAACATTTAACACACCTACAGACAGCTTTGGAATTATGGTCTTTGTAACAGGTGTTTTGTCATGGGACAAGGTATTAGGAAAAAATTAAGTATGATAACAAGGAACACCAGACTCCAGCAGGCAAAAATAAAGTCTTTAGGCTAATTCCCTAAATTCCCATTCCTTAATTCCTAATTAGGCAATTACCTGATTCCCATTCCATCCCTAGCTGAAGAGAACAGAATTATCATCCTCCTTTGTGCTAAAAATATGAATTGAGCTGGAAAGTGTTCCCTGTTCTTCACATGCAGAGAATGTGGTGGTGGGGAAAGAGATTTTTCCTCTCAGCTCACACATCAAATATTCAGTCAGGTGAAGACAGGTAAGAAAAGATGGAGAGATCAACAATTTAGGAAAATACCTGTTCTAGCAAGGTGAATAAATTGCTTTTTGATATATTGCATCTTTGGTTCTAACCTATGGGTGGAAGCAATCCCCAGGAATAAGAAATGCCCACAGTGGCCATGAGCACTGAGATGTTCTCTGCCTGCTTGGGTCCTGTGTGATGTACAGAAAGCTTTTGGCTCCCAGGAAAGAAGCACCAAGATATTTAAAGGATATTTAAGGGCATTGTGGTTTTTTCTTTGCCTCAAATAATGGCAATAATCTGCCATTTTCCCTTTCACTGTGTCACAGTGCAAGCCTGCCCAGAGCCAGGAGCTGGAAGCACTGGAGCAATATTTGCTTGAAGGACCCCAGGAGCCTTTCAGTGCAGAATTCATCCCTTTTTTCACAACAGAAGCAGCCTCTGGCAAGGCACTGGACAATGGGAAATGCCACAACAAGGGAGAATTCCATCCTGGAGCCCTAAAGCACTGCAGGTAAACCACACACCCTGATCCTCCCACTCCTACAGGAGCCTCCCAGTGCCTGCTTTTCCCTGGGAGAGGCAGATTTCCAGTTTGGGGGTCACCCATGGGTTCCTTGGATCTTGTCTGAAACCCAGTGGGGTCAACTGAATGGATCAGAACCTCAGCAGGTGTTTTTCCCCCTTGGAAAGTGATGGTTGGAGACAACAGCAGATGCCCAAAGTGCCCCTGATCCTGACAAGTCCTTCCCCCAAAAGCTGCTTTTGCAGCTCCTTGAATGAGCAAAACTCCCTGAATTCCATCCATGTTTTGGCTGAGCAAGAACAAAGGAGAGCAGAACTCATTTAAAAGAAATTAAAATTGTTTCGCTGCCATAGGCTAAAGAAAAAAAAAATTAAAAAATCCCCCTTCCCTTGGGCTTGGAGTTTGATTTGTATTTCAATAAAAATAAATCAAAGTGGACAGATTAGTGTGTTTTGAAATGCAAATGCTTTGAAAACATTAAAGGACAAATAACAAGGTGGCATGTTCTCAGTTTATTTTTGGTTATTATTTTTATTTACCCTTTGTTCCTAAATGATCCTGTGGCTCCTATGTGCCTGATGGAAAATTTTGCTCTGTGCAGCAAACCAGCTGTGAGAAACAGGGAAACAGGGAGAGTTCCTTATGACTGAACAATGCAAAGTAGCTCCATAATTTAAATATTGATCCCAAGGCGCATCCTAAAGCCTCAGAAAGCTCCTGGGTTGTTTTGGCTCAGCCTGAATCTGAGTAAATCGCAGCAAACAGTTTTTCAGGTGATACTGGGATTTGAGAGTTTGCTTCTGATCTCAGTTAAACAAATAAAAGGCAAGAGAAGCACCAGAGTCAGTGGTGGAGTTACCTCAGGGCCAGAAGGGAAGGACTTGAACCAGACCTAGCCGTGGTTTAAAGGTGTTCTCAAGGTAATCCCTAATTAATGAGGTTCCAAGTTAATGGACAATTAATTGAGAGTGCCCAAGGTGCTTGGAGAGAGTGATGAGAGCACTCAGCAGGACAGGTACGACCTCTGTGAGCTTCTCACAAAGCAGCCTTTCCACAGGTAACACAAAACAGGTCTCACAAAAGCCTTTCCACAGGTAACCACTCAATATTTTAATGACATTTGTTTTGAGGAAGGCTCAGCCCCCGAGTGTTGCTGACACCCAGTGAGGTGTCCCCACACAGGGACCCCACAGGAGCTGTCAGCTCCCTCCCAGCTCCCCCAGAGGATTCCCCAGCCTTGGAAAGGTCTCACCATGCACAGGAAGCAAATCTCCCCCACCTGAGCCAAGCATAATGGACTTCTCAATTCAGCAAATTGAGCAAACAAATCTCCTCAATGCTTGGCTTTTAGTTCTTCAAAGAGTTTTTTTGAAAGGGCTGGAGGAACACTGAAATCTTTGCAATGGATTACAAGGTCTTGTGAAACCAAGCAAAGAGAAACCAAAGAGGCTTTCAAGTGCTGAGAAAGAAAAGAGCTCCCTAAATTCCTTGGGCCACTCTGTGTTCCTCCCAAGATAATTTCACATTAGTATTAGAGGCAGAGATTTAAGCCAAAACTTACAATTCTTCCAAACCTCAGAGATCTCTAGAGCCCAGCCTCGGGATCCAGTCTCACTTGGAAGACAGATATTCCACAAATTGCAGCCCTAGATTAAGTGTTAAATTCAGCTTGAGGCTGTCTAGCAAGAGAGATTTGTCTGGTATCATCTGCACACACTCCAAGGCAAATTTAGTGAGCTCCTTTAAGAGACTCAAACAGAGGATTTGAAATCCTTCCCAGGCAGCAGGAGAGAATAAAGTTCTGAATTCAGGTCTAAGAAAAGAGAGACACAACAGGAAAATGATCTTGTGGTCACAGCTGTCCCAGATTTGGGATATTCTGTCCTGGGAAGAGTTGTAAATTCAGCATGAACACATTTATAGGTGCAAGAATTCCTACCCCTGTTTATTGCTGCCAGGGAAGGAGAGGGAAGAATGTGCTTCAGTGGGAGAGGTCTGGGAGGAATTTTGTGCCATCCACATGCCCTCTAACTTCATTTATTTGTAAAGATCAAGGCTCACCAGGTTTCCACAGGACAGTCCCCATCCCTGCAGCCTCCTTTTACAAAGGGCAGGGGGAAGCCTTTTCCAGAGCCCAGTGTCTCCCAGGAATTGCCTTCTCTGACCTCAACAGCCTCACTTGTACAACAGGAGGACTTGAGGAGCTATGGAAAATTCAGTGTGATGGGGACAAGGGATCCAGACAGTTCTTAAGAGATTTTTTAACCCCTTGCTTGCATACTCAGGATATGCAATATCAGCATGACTCAAACTTGCTGAGCAGAGCCCCTTTTTCAAAGATAAATGAAATTTATGTCAAAACTGTGAAAACATTAAATCCATCATCACAGGCACAGAGCATTTCTCAGCCATCCCAAGTGACATGGGGAGGGCCAAAATCACTTTTCATGTTAGAACTCCAGGGAACACTAAATACCCACAGCCTTTACAGCCACAAGATGCCACTGGAATAAAGCTCGAAAGCTGGAAAAACCTGAATTTCTCTTCTCTAAATGCTCCCCTCACCGAGAGCATAGCTCATCCCAAAGTGGTATTGAACACCATTTAGTTAAAATTCAGAAATATGCTGCTTGCTCCAGTTCCTAGGAGGCACTGCCACCTTGCATTTAGACACAGAATTTGGAAGTGCAGCCATGGAAATTAAATGGGATTAAAGGGACAAACCAGGGCTTTGCTCTGTACAGCACATGGAGAAACAGCTCCTGCCAGCACCAGGCTCTGCACCAGAGCAAGGCCCCTTCACTTCACTTGGAGGATGCACCAAAGAATCCTTTTTTTAAAAGGAAAATGCATTTTAAAAATTGTTCTGCTCCACCGTGGTATTGAGTCTCTCCCTTTTACACATATTTAAGTTTAACACAGCTGGGCACAACCCATCCATGAGGAGAGACATACACACACTGAGCTGCAGCCCCCAAAAATTAAATGTGCCCCAGGTCAGCTGCACTGGAGGAGGAGCAGGAGCCTCCATCCTCTGCCACTGGAGCACACCAGGCTCTGCCACCCCGAGCTACAATTGTGCTTTATAATCTCTTTTCCCAGATGTAAATACCACAGCAGCATGAAAATGGTCCTGTAGATTAATGTAGGAACAAGGCTGAGATGGTTTAGAACATTAATGTTTATTCCATCACCTTTTAGCACAAAGCAGCAGCAGATATTACAGCACACGAGGTTTGCTGAACACTCAAACTTTCGGGGGGCAGCCCCAGTAGCTTTTCCCTTCCCAAATATATTTTCTCTTTAGGAAATCAGCAGAGAGTATCACTCGCCCAGTTTCAGCAAAACTGCAGCCAGATGTCAGCTTTGATCTCATCACCACATAACAAGGAGAGAGAAAGGACAAATAGGTTACTCTGCACTTCAGCAAGAGGAAGAATTAACTTCCCTGCTCCTCGCAGCACCATCTGGGTTTGGCAAAGTTAATTCTCATCCATGTCAAGAGTTCATTCAAGGAAATAATTTTGTTTTCCAAATGCTATTCCTTCCTGTTTCTTCTGGATACGTAATGCCTGATCCCCTGACCCACTCCTTCTGTCCTCATTATTCATATTTTAAGCATTTTAAAACAAAAATACTGCAGACAACTGCTAGAACCAGTGCTGGGCGTTTAAGGCATATTTTTAATACACAAAGTAACATGCTGGGATGGATTTCTCTCGAGAGTGAAATGAAAGGAGAAAACCACAACGTCCTACTCAAGGCTACAGGCCAGGAAAAGCAGAATGCTGCATTTCAGCTCTGGTTTTTGATGGATGCCAGAGCCCTGGCAGAGCTCAGCCTCCATGCCAACACCCCACGGACAGAAATTGCTCAGCAGCACTGGGGGTGAGGCACTGCAGGACCAAAAGGCACAACTGCTCTTCCAGGCAGCCCAAGCTCTGAAACAAACAGGTCACCACTCCAGAAACATCTCACTTCTCTCCTTCAGGACACCACTGGGGCATCAACTCCATCCTTTGATGGAATCCAGAGTCTCCAAAAGACGAAACATTTCAGCCTCCACCATCTCCTCACCCCAATGCCCCCAGGAGTACCTTTCTCTTGCCAGGTGCCTCCACACAGCTGAGAAATCCTCATGGTGCAGTAGCTCCTCATCCCACGGCAGCTCCTGCAGCATCTCAGACCCCCAAGCCCTGGCCTGGCCCCCCTGGCTGGTTTAAATAGTGCTGTGGGGCAGAGCTGGAGGGTAGGTGCTTCCCTTAAAGCACCTTTGATACAATGGAAACCCTTCCTTGTGTCAGGAAGGCTGTGGGTCCCTGCATCAAACCCTCCCCCAAAAATGGTTTGTTACCAGCAGAAAAAAGCTAACGAAATTAAATGAAAATTTGCTGCGTCGCCCATTGATATTATTAAAAATATATTTTTAAATGCTGTGTTTTAGAAGTGTTATTCTTGGTTGTAGCAAGATCTTCCCTCCAGGTGACCAATTAATTATTACAAATCAGGGTTTTTTTGTATTTTCACTTTCATATCTCTAATTTTTTTTTGTTGTTGTTGTTGAAAAATGTAAACCACTGATATCTATGTGATATGTCCCATCATGTCAAAGAAATGCTCTGTGCTGTTCCCATCCTAAGCACAGAGTAAGGCAGGACAGATTATAATACAATTTTGCATCAAATTCATTGCCAAAATCTGTAAGGACAGCTGCTAATTAGCAGAGATCTGAACCACCTTATTCTTTAGATCAAAGTGTCCCCTGTTTGAGTTTGTAGTGAAACAGCCTAACACTTTGAAGAAGAAAAGAATTACATTAATCGGGGAGGAAAAAAGTAATCAGTGTCTGTGGATTCACCTGCAATCTTCTCTTTTAGCACAATCCTGTGGACTTTTAATTTCACTGGCAATGCTGATGGATCCAAATTTCCAGGGAAATCGATTTCAAAGTTTCAAGTTGCTCTGGGAACTTGGCATAACTCCCTCAAACCTGTGCTTGCTCCATACTTGAGGGTTCCAGAAATCAAAATACTTCACCTGCAATTGGAGTGACAATCTCGTGTGTCCTGTGCTGTTGGTTCTCCAAACACCCACCAGGTTTTTTGGCCACACTCCTCCTGTCCTTGCACAAGGACCTAAACCACGACAGGGACGTTCTCTGCCGTGTTTGTCTCGTTGATGAGCTGAAATGAACTCAGGGAAAACGGGGATAAGGCAAATCTGAAGTTATCCCCCCACATCCCCCCCGGTGGATCACGTATCTGGAGCGCCTGGCAAGGCGTGAAGATCATGTTTGTGGTTTCTGGGAATCTGTGGGAGTTCTCCTGCTGAGAGCTTGACCCAGAGTGTTTCATGTTGTTGGGGACATATGTTCCACCTTTCCTGCTGGGAGCAGGGTGTGGCTTTGCAGCTTCCCTGCCTCTCTTGCTGTCCCAGGGAATATCTGCAATACACTGTGGGGCTGAGAACACCCAAACCCAGAAGGAATTCACCATTCTCAGCCGGGTGAGGGGAAAAATTCCCTCTGTGGGTATTTAAAATGAAGTCCTCGAGGATGTCAATCCACAGAAACAGAGGGGCCAGGTCTGAACCTGGGAGCTTTCCATTGAAGGTACAGGAGTTTTGCAAGAAGAGGTGACAGAGATCAGCTCAGGATTTTAGGGAGATGGACAGCATTGCATTGGACATTTGACCCAGGAACGGTTCCATCACATTTGACATGGCTGTGCTGTAAAGGGCAGGCAACTTCTGATGAGAAGTTGGCTCCTCTGTAGTCAGAGGAGGATTTTTAGCAGCAAAGCTCTGTTTGATCTCACTTCGACTGATGTTAACTGCTTTTATAGGTCATTTCATTATTGCCTCATTGTAGGAGATTGGAACTCATTAATATGCAGCAGATAAAACCCTTTGCATTTCAACATGCTAATTCTTAGGTGTCCATATGGCAATAAAATCAGGCTCTGAGCCATCCATCCATATCTTTATGTGTCCGTCTATATAGAAAACAATTTTGTGGTCTAGTGAGTAGGGCACTAAACTAGGAGTTGAAACTGGGGCTGTTGCAGTGTTTGCCATTGACTTTGGAGACAGGAACATGAAGGGATTATTATGGGCTACACCGGGCTGTGAGCTCCCCATATGCCATCCACTCTTGAGCAATGCCCCGCTAAATAAACCTCTGCCCTGCAGAAAAGCAAAGGAATTCAACCCTTTAATGAAAAGTGGGGGCTGCTCCGTGTTCCTGGAGAGGCACCAAGTGGGCACGGCTGAGTTCCAGCCCTGGGCTGGTGGTTGCACTCGAGTTTCACATTCCCAGGTGCTTTTTAACACGACTGCTGCATTTCCCTGCATTTGGGGAAAGCTCTGTGGGATCTCTGTGTGTCCCTTCTTGTTTTGTCTCCTGTGTTTGTACTGCCGAGCTTTCACCAGGCTGAAATCTCTCACTGCATAAAAGCCTGGGGGTGAGGGAAAGGAAGGAGGCTCTTCCAGGCACACATAAAATATAAAAGCAGTGAATGCCATCTCTGACATTTAGAAGCAGGTGATTTCCTTGTAGGTGGGTAAAGAGATTTACAGCATCCTCAGGTGCCATAAAGTGCCACATTTGGGCCCACGTAGACAAATGCAGATGCAGCCTCTTTGTTGCTTTTCTTCAGCTCTTATTACTGAATTTCTACTCCTCTCTGTTCACTTTCTTGATATATTTTCCCTGTTGGGTTTTAAATTTGTTTTCAAACAGATAAATGAGGATGTGCTTTCTTTAGCTGAACACTTTGGATGACACTGGAACCGCTCTACCTGGTGGGAGAGAACAGCACGTTCCGGCTGAGGCACTGAAGATGGTTCCTGTTGGGATAGCTTAATTGCCTTCCTGCTAATTAGCTTTCTATCTAAGTCTTATTAATTTTGCTTTAGCAAAGTTGCTCCGAGTCAAAACCTGCTAAATTAGTATTTTTAATTTCTCCCTTTCATCTTCGCCCCTACTACTGATGCAGCCCCAGGTTGGGAGACAGAAAGATCCAAGCGTGGAGCTGCTCTCAGCAAGAGTCAATAAATCACAGGCCACTTGTGCAGGTTTGTGTTCAGAGAGCATCACCCAGAGTGGCCTCTGCTCCCAAGGACAAATGGACCCATCTGTTCCTCCTGCTGCAGAAAGGCTTCTTAAAAAATGGTAAACTTGTAATGTTCCACCCCGGACTGGCAGCCTCTAAATTACTTTTCCTGCTGCAGGGAACATTTTGCCACGGGCAGGGAACATGGGCTGTGTAGCCTGCAAAAGGCTATTTTTGCATCCCTGTTATCTCTGGAAGTGCTTTGAGGCCACTCAGTGATTAAAGATCGGTCAACATGTTCTGGCTAAATGAGTGGCTGTTTGTTTCTCAGCTGAAGAGCTCTTCTAAACTGAAGCCCTGCTCACCAGAAAAAAAAAAAAAAAAGCTTCTATTCCTGAGCAAACAAATTAATAAGAATTTCCATCTTCTCATTATTTAAGTCTTTTTTTTCCCCCTCCCCAAACAAAAACATTATCTGCAACCACTGCAGCTAAGAGATGACATGAATAATTCACTCTAATTTCACACCATTTAAGCTACTTTACTAGCCTCTAATTAACATGTGTAGATTATTTAAGGATGAGAAAATTGCTTTGAAATGCAGGTAAGAGAGAGCTGACTATCCCCACGCATTATGTAATTTGATGCCTTCTCAGAGCCCAGCCATGCTGATGAATCCCCCAGGGTTATGGGAGCTGAAGACAGAAGGGTATTTGGTGAAGAATGGGTTAAAAGATGTCACTGCAGGTCCCATGGAATGTCCAGGATTCTGTGGAAATTGGAGTTTTGAAGGACAGTATTTAATGCTACATCCCCAGCCTGCTCTGGCAGCAGAGGCCTCGGCAGTTTCCTTGGCTGGTCCTTTCCCTGTCTTTCCCAGGTTGCTCTGGATTAATTTTGTGGTCTCCTCCTTTGTCAGTGGGGAGGGGACATCAGGAGAACAAATCAAATCAAGCTTTGCAGAACACCAGGCCTGCAAACAGGCATCCCACCTGGCCTCTGCAATTCACCAGTCTCATTTCTGTGTGCTCAAGGTTTGGATTTTCTCCTCTTCAAACACCCAGAGAAGCTGATCTGACAGTCAGGAGCCAGCTCAGAACAAAGAACTGCCCTCCCAGGCAACTTGTGGCACCTACAATTCTGTCAAGGTGATGTGATACACCACAGAAGATCTTTAATCCCCTTTTTTTCCACACCCTGTAGACAATCCAAGACTCCTTTTGACTGGGATGCTCCATGAAAATCATTCATCAGGAATGACTCGTGTGTACCTCAAGCAGATTTTCTCCTCCCATCTCTGTGGCTGCCTGGGGAACACACCCATGTTTCCTGTTAGAAACAGCTCCTGTTTACCCCAAAATGAGCTGTCTGGAGGACAAATCAGAGCTCTGAGCCAGAACCCTGCTGCTCCCTGAGAGCAGGCAGCTGCCAGAGGCAGGGCTAAAGCTCCTCTGCAGTTCCCAAATGCACCTAAGCATCCTGATGGGAATTATCTGTGCTCTCAGATGGTGCTTAGGGGTTACAGGCAGAGATTTCTCAATGTTTTGCCAACAAACTGATTTCTGACACTCGTTTTCACACTGGGATGTGCCCATTCTCTTATGAAGGTTTGTGTACTCACAGGGCAATAAAATGCTTGGGGCTCCTGGGGTTTCCATGAAAGAAACCAAAACATGAAAGTCCAAAGCAATCTGGTCACTTAATCATCTAAACTGGGAAGAGATTGGTACTGAGAACTGGGCTGGGAGTTGGCCAGGGTGAACAGTGAACTCATCTTAAGCTCAGAAAATGGGATAATTACACCTAAATTGCCTTTCATAATCAAAAAGATGCAACAAATGAATCAGATCTCATCTTCAAATAACGATAACCTGAGCACCAGGGTTTGAGCATTGCTGAAGGAAATGGTGGTTATCAGATTAATGGCAAGTGCCTTTTCAAGCTGATTAGCTAAAAGCCCAAGAAAATGGAAAAAGAAGCAGGCTGCTATTTAGCAGCACGAGCTTAGCATTTCCATACCAGTAAATAAGAGGTAGGATAATAAAATCCTCATTAAGCTGCTGAGGCCTATTTGGTTTTGTTTTCTTTTTAAGGAAATGTTTTAACTTTGCAAACAAGCAGGAGCAAAACTTGGGTTCACGCAGGCTTTAATTGCCCGGGGATGCTTTGCCAAGTCCAAATGCTTCTGAAAAGTTCCTCCTTGCCACATGCCCTGGATCTGGCTGATCCTTCTGGATGGATCAGAGAGGCATTCTGGTGTGTGCTTTGGCAAGCAGCCCCCCTGATAAAACCCAGGGTTTGATTTCAACTTTGGATCACTGAGGGGAGGCTGTCCTGAATTCATTTCAGGGTGTGGAGGCAAATATTTGGGAAGCCAAGGGCACCTTTGCAACCAGCACTTATTCCTTCATGCCAGCAGCAGGAAGAGGTTTGATTGTCAGCCAGTGTTGAGCTTGGTGACAATGATTTAATACTTTGGGGCCTGGAAGGCTCAGCTGGAGTCACACGGCGCTTGTTGCAAAAAAACCTGCTGAAAAGCAACCCTTCACCTGCAAGTTTGCAATTCTGGGGCCCAGTCCTGCAGGAGATCCATGGGCCCAGTCCTATAGAAAATCCATGGGCCCAGTCCTACAGGAAATCCATGGGCCCAGTCCTATAGAAAATCCATGGGCCCAGTCCTATAGAAAATCCATGGGCCCAGTCCTGCAGGAAATCCACACCTTGCTTATTTTTACGAACCTACAGGTGGTAAAGATGTTGCCCTGTTTCCAGGGCTTGCCTACAAACTAAATCTATGTTTATAGGATTTGAAATTTAGAAGGCTTTTATTAATACCAAGAAGAGAACAAATCTTTTCTTTCTTCAGCCTGTTAGCTTGAGATCGTCTGAGTCTGACTGTGTCCTTGTCTCTCCAGGACAGTTTCACAAATTATGAAAACAAGATCTAAAATAGAAAATCTCATTGGTCAAGGAGAATGCATTATCAAAAACAATTTCCATTATTTAAAAATTTTGTCCTGGGAACCTACAGAAGTTCCCTTTTGGAAATGGAGTATGTGTTAGAATTGAAGACAAGTTAAAAAAGGAACCTCTCAGGCAGAAGATGCCTGAAGAAATCTTTTTCTAAGTTACCACACCTGCCCACAATCAAACACTGCAGGACTGAACTGCAGGTGTACAGAGCAGGCAGAAGGATGGAGGAGGGGGAGAGCTCTCCTCATTTAGTTTCACTGCTGCCCTGCTCTGCTGGCTCCGAGTTCATCTGTGCACAAGGCCAGCATAAATCACTCCTGATCCAGATCAGATGTGTCCTGCTGGGCAAGCAGCAGAGCACAGATCGAAGATTAATGATCACCAAGGCAGAGACCTGGGCCCCTCTGCCTGCAGAAGATGAAGCATCCTCTGGGGAGCTCTGGCTCTCTCTGACAACAGTGGGAGCCTCTGCACAAAGCTTGGACCAGACAGCTGATTTTAGATAGCTGGAGTTAGGGCAGATGGATGTCCCTCCTGAGAAGATAAGTGACTTGATCAAAATCAAACATGAAGTCTTTGGCACGAATTAAGTGCTGCGTTCAGGGAAAACACAGGAACAGGAGTAAATTGATGGGCAGTATTTGGGGATTTGGGTGAAGGGTGGTTTCGGGTTTTTTTTCTTTTTTAATTGAAAGATTAGTTTGATCAGAAAGGTAAAGCTTGATAAAGTATGCTTTGCAGGGCCTGTGGTAGCAGCAATGTTGGTTTCTCAGCTGAAATGGCAAAGCCTGGGCAGTGGGAGGACACAGATATTGAGAGCCACAATTAATTAATCATTAAGTCTTTGTTTATCTGCCAGTATTGCTTCCTTCAGTTCCGTGCTGCTGGAGAGCAAATGAGGAAACATTTTACACCACGATCTTCCATTTTAGCCTCCTAGGAAATGGATAGAAAAAAACACCAGCTGGTTTTGGTAGCTTAACCCCAAGTTTTGGGAGCACATCCAAAAGTTTGGCCGAGTCCCCTGTGCCTTTTCAGGAGACCTCAACCATATCTGTATTTAGGAAAAAAACAGATGGAGAAGAAAAGTGACCCAGGACACTCCTGGTGTCCCCATGTCACTGTGGCATCTGTCATTTATTCCTCCCTCCCTCCACGCTCTGCCCTGAGGGAAAACTTTGTATTTCCACTGAACCCTCCAGTTCTCCAACCAAACACCACTTGGACCTAATGGGCACTGGAAACATCCTAATTTGCTATAAATTGGAGCTGGACTGCACTGGCACAAGGCCAGGCCCTTTTCCAGAGGAATGATGAGAGATGTTTTTACCTTTAGCTCCCCCAAGCCAGTTGTTCCCTCAAAGCTCTTACAGGGAATGGGATGTTTCACACACAGTCCTGCCATTCCCTCCTCACTGTACCTTTATAGTCTGAGCATTCAGAGAGAGACAAAACCCATTTTACTTCACAGCAGTTTGAACACAGGTCCTTGAGTTGATTTATCTCCTTTATCCCTGTGCAGTTGGGTTCTCTTCACTACTTCACTCATATCTCCCTGTTTTTTCAGCTACAGGATGTGACTGGTGTCTGAATTGTAATTTTCCATGCTTTCAGGCATGGTTAAGGCACAATAAAATCCTCATGCTGCCTTCGGATCAAGGTGAGTGAAGCTAAAAAACAGTGGGTTTAAAAAAATAAGCATTTTTTTCTCCTTTGATTTACAGTGCCAGGCATGTTTACATTTTGCTGAGGTTTTGAAAGTGGTTTTAATTGGGCACAGTGCTTTATGGCTTTTACACTCTTTCTTCTCCAGCACTGAAGGTGTCTCCAAATACAAATAGAGAGGCCACATCCACATCCATCAGTCAGCTGCAGCTTGGATAATGCCACAGGACAGCTGTTCACACAAGATTTTTTCCTCTCTGTGTCCAGCAGAGGCTGAACTGTTTGCTTTGTGCTTTGATGCTTTTTTCTCCTGTTCTTTACAGAGGGAAAAGTTCCACCTGATTCACTTACCCCTGGAACAGCAGGGTGACACCAAACCCTTTCTTTCTGAGCATTCATAGGATCATGGAATATCCTGAGCTGGAAGGAACCCACAGGGATCATTAATTCAACTCCTGGCCCTGCACAGACACCCCAACAATCCCACCCTGGGCATCCCTGGCAGCGCTGCCCAAACGCTCCTGGAGCTCTGTGGGGCTGTGCCCATTCCCTGGGGAGCCTGGGCAGTGCCCAGCACCCTCTCTTTAGGACCCTTAAACCAATTTTGCAGCTGGCTGGAGAAACAAACCTCCAAGAATGGTAAAATTTGGTACCTTCAACCAATATCTTCTCCAGCATCTCCCTGCATGGCAGAGTCCTTGGATGTGCACTGTCCAGTTAATAATGGGGTCCTCTATGACCAAGAGAGAAAAGAAAGGAGGAGGCTGCTGTGCTGTTTGAGTTGTTTAATTCATCTGAAGGCAAGAATTCAAAGTATTACATCTCGAGCAAAAGCAGCCCTAGCAGCATAAGTTTCACAGCAGCAATTTCTCCTAAGCTTACACACCAGGATATGCATTATATTTACTAATTAACCAATCAGGCTAAAACACTGTTCTAATTCAACTTCTCTAAACCTACCCAGACTTAATTCTGATTTATGAAAATAGTCATAACTCTTACCAAATTCTGACAAAGAATTTATGCATGAGGTCTCTATCTGTTCTCACTGTTTACGTGCACAACCTACCTAGAAAATGCCAGTAATGAAGCCATGTTTATATTTCATCTAGAACAGGGTACTCTGTAAAAGTTGGCACTGCCATAACAAAAAACTAGGTTTAAGGGCTTTTTTAACCTAATTAATACAGTTTCTCACTATTTAAGGCACTTAAAATATACTTCTACTGAAAACTAAAGTTTATACTTCTATTTCATGTTTGTGTGACTTTATATCTCTCAGTTTCTTCAGTGGTTTTAATTCAATCCCTGTGTTCTTGCTTCTTTCTGGGCCTGAACACCTGAGACCCAGAGGGGTTCACATTCCAGCAGTGCACAGGCAAAGAGCTGGGAGATAATGATGGACCAGGGCTGGCTTGGCACTGTGAGGTGTCTGAGGTGTGGCAGTCACCCCCAGGCTGGGAAGCTCAGCTCTGGGCCCTGTTTTGGGGTGGTTCTGGTGAATCTGATGAGTGGCTGCTGCAGGAGTGGGGTTGTGCTTCCTGAAGGTCACAGACAGGATCTGCCAGAGACGTCCCTTGCAAAAAGTGACATCAACAGCTGCAGGGAGGGGGGAAAACAGGCAAAAAGCCCTCTGGAGTTTGCACTTGCACAGGGAGCAGCAGAGCCTGGTGTTATTATTAGCCAGCAGTGTGCTGGGCCATTATCTGCCCTGACAGCTCCAGACCTGCAGGCTGCCCCTCTAAAGGCTGCTGCTGATGTGTTGCAAATGTTCCACAGACACGTTGCAATTATTTGGCAGCAATACAAGCCCCCCCCCCATGCCCTCTGGCCCTCAGATGCATGTGGAGCCATGTGGGTTCCATGGGAAATGCTCCACCAGGAGCAGAGAGGTCCCATCCCATCTCCAGTCCATTAGAGAGGAGCAATTCCCCATCACGGAGCCCTCTCAACCTAGTGGAAGATGTGATGTCCAATTTTCTTTTATGATGGATGCAGCTGCTCCCTCTGGTCAGGATTTTGTGCTCCCACAGCACAGAGCTCCCAGGATGAGGGATGTTTCCATGACTGGTCTGGCTGAAGTCAGGAATAAAGGCTGGAGCTGAGAAATTGTTCCATTTTCTAAAGATAAACCCATGTTTAAATCACAGAATCACAGAAAATGGTGAGTTGGAAGGGACCCACAAGGATCATCCAGTCCAACTCCTGGCCCTGTGCTTCACCAAATCGATTTAGACTCTTGCACACCATTTTAAACTTTAGTTTTGGTGAAAGGAAGTGTAACAGAGGAAGCAAACATTTATCTCAGAGATTTGTATGTTGGAGTAACACCCCAAAGCCTTTGTTTGTTCCCTCAGATTATTTTTTGAATAAGGTACACCCAAGACCTGAGCAGGTGCTTGTTAAAAAATAATGTGCCAGTCATAAGTCCTGCTGCCCATAAAGAAGAGTTTAACTTGCTCAATCTTTAGCTATGTGCAAGGAGAGACATTCAGAACTGCTACTGTGGTAAACTGAGGGGATTTAATGCCTGAAAAATGCAGAAATCAGGATAATGGCATTGCCACAGGACACTGGAGAGAGCAAAGCAAAAAGGAGAGAATTATAGCAAAGATAATCAGAGTTTGGTTTCACAAAGTTTCACTAAATGAAGGCTAGGATGCTTTAAACAATCTAAAAAGAAGTGAAACCCCCCCACATTCCCAGGTAGATTTTGAGCACCCAGTGAAAGGATTTTTTGCAAGTCTTAAGCTGAGTTTCCAAGCTCCACGAAACCTCCAAGGCTGAGTGGTGGCTCCATCTCTACCTGGCTTTTGCAGAGAGCCTTGGGGGATATTTCTGAAAGATCAGTACAGTCAGAGATGCTTTAGGGATCCCATGCCTTTTCCATGCTGTAAAGTTTCATTTAAGTACCAGATAAATGGGGGTTCCTGCCCAGCCCTGAGGCCTGACGTGGCTGTGCTGCCTTCGTGTGTTGGCCAAACCTTCCACTGATTTTACAATGCCTGAGTTACTTCCATGGTGGATATCTTTTCCAGATCCCACCCAGAAGGCCTGAAGCTTTAAATTGTTAGTGAGATCTCCTCCTGATGGCAACTTCTGAGTGAGAAACATTCTTTTTTACAGACAGAGGAAAGCAGCCCATGGCTTTCAGTGCCTCTGCAGCCACCGAGCAGTGGCTGAGTAATGACTTGCCATTATTATTCCAGAAACGTGTCCACAAACAAATGGAAAGCCAACGAGTGGTGCTCTGGTAACATTTCCCAGTATTGATTTTTTTTTGGAATTAAATTAGTCTTATTGGTTTATAAATTTCATCTGTGTGCAACGGGCACCAGAATTCCCTTTCCTTCCTGTTTAAGGTGTGCCATGAAATTTTGCTGAAACCTTCTTTTCTCATTTACTCTCACACACACAATTAATTTTTTTTTTAAAATCGGCCATTCCTTATGAAAAATACTCACAAAAGCCTCATGGAGGGAAAAATGAAGATTTAGATCAGGACATTGAAACTAATGAGTGGCAATGTTGTCTTTCATCCCACGTCTTCTGCCCCTGGCCCATCAGAGGCCACCTCAAGCACGTGAAATTAAGCCAGGAGCAGGGTTCAGATGAACTGGGGAGAGATCTGGATCAGGTATTATCTGGTGCTGAGCCACCTCTGAATAAAGTCAAATTATCCACTTGAGAGCTGCTCATTATCTGATCACATTTTGGAGTGGATGATGATGATTTTTCACTTGGAACACAGCAACCTCCACTTAGATCCTGGCACTGCTGCCGTGCAGAGCCTGCGGTCAGGCACCCACAGCACAGCTCCTGCTTGGATAAAATTAGCTTCAGGAAACCTATCCCTGAAATATTTTCTGTTCCTCTGCCATGGCATAATTTGGCTGTTTTATGCTCTAGTAAATAACAACTAAACTCAGATGGAAGAGGAGACAATAGGCCAGGCTCGCTTCTTATATGGCCAAACACCACAGCCAGGAATGGATCCTCTGAGGTGGGCTTGGAAAAAAGGGCTGGCCAACAGATTTGGGAAGTTTCTGTCTCCTTTCCCAACCCTCAGGTTTATTAATGACACATTAAATGCTCACAGCAGGTCACAGAAGGGCATTTATACATTACCTCTGCTCTGTGTTGCAGCTGCTTTGCCTGCACAAAGCAGGTTTGGAAGTTTGGGACAGAGTTTTGTGGTTTTCATACAGAAAATGCACACACAAGCTCCACAAAGCTGGGTTTAGGTAGCCTTAAATCAACTAAATTCAGACATGTGAGTGGAATATTGCAATCCTGCCCTCCCACCTAGAGCTGGGGCTGTTTGTGCACCATAAAATCTCATTCCCAGATTTCCCTGCCACGGGAGCACAGGGAGGAGCTGGGCTTGCCCTTGTGCCACATCCCCTCCAAAGTCAATTCTGGTGCTCAGATCCCACTGCCTTCAGAGCTGCTCTGGAAGTCTTTGCCAGCAGCAGCTCTTGAGGCAGGAGGGGCCCTGGATCAAAGCTGGGTATTCCCAAAGGGGCCCTGGGACTGGAGCACGGTGTTTAAAAGGAGGATGACAGCACAGGATGTAAAGACTGAGATGTGGAAGGACACTTTCCTGCCACCTGGGAGTATCTCATTATTCACAAAATGCCAACTCCTTAATTCTTCTAAACAACAGCATCAGCCCTCCACCCTTAATTAAAGAAAATGGCCAGAAATAATAGATTTTATTCCAACATTTAAGTGAAACGTTGCTCTTTTCTCCTTGTTTTCCATGCCTGTTTCACCGTGCCCTTCTCCCCACTGACTTTTGGGCATGTTCTGAAAGGTTAGACCTTGAGAAAGGATTGAAACATATTTATTTTTAAGCTACACACACCCACCCCTCCCCAAAACAAAAGGGCACCTTGAAATTTGAAGGAATATTTTATAGAACTGCAAGGTAAAAGAGACTTTAGTTCAGTGGATTAGCCATGCCCACCTTTTTAATTCAAGGACAAAAGATGAACTCCAGCTGTACTAGTTCCCTAACAGCAGAATTTTTACGAATATAATTACATTTTTCTCCTTTTCTCCCTCTGTCTATCCTGCTCTTTTTGTACTTTGAAAGATTTCTTTGTTTAGAATTGGAATGATTTCTGTTAGAAATTATATTCATTTCAGCTCCTGTCTTTCCGGAGTATTGATGGATCCCGCTAAAGGGCAGCTCTGCTTTGAGCAGAACTGCCTGAATTTTAATGGTACATAAAAGGATTCCTGCATAATGGCAGACTTGAACGGGGCTGAGAGAGGGAGTCTTGTTGTTTTTAATCACCCTGGGGATATGCAGAAAGCCTCCTTTGGCAGTTTTTCATCCTCACTTTCCCTGTTTGGCCGTGCTTTCCATCAGCCCCTGGCTCTGTCCATCCCCATCTCCAGCGGTTTCCAGCTGTGCTTCAGGCAGAGCTAAACCTCCCACCATCAGTGCATTCATTCCCACCATCCTGCTGCTCTTTTTTGGAGGATCAGCTGCACAGGGAGGGGTGTTCACACCTCACGGGTGGTGTTTCCAAACACCACATACCCCCCAAACTCCAGGTTCCTGCTCCAAAGGGTGAGAGGTGCCCTGGAGACATGGACACCAGCAGCAGCAGCACCTCTGGCAGCCCCAAAATCTGTTAAAGCAGTATAAACTTTGCTAAAGCCCTGATAAATTCACAGATTCACCTGAATTTTATAACCTTTTTGTGGTATAAGATGAACCCAAATCCACTCTGAGCGTTCACATTGCCTCAGGGGAGGGTGAAAACTGGAAGCTGTGTCAGGAAAAGGGGAAAAAGAGCAACCACTTTCAAGAAAGCACAAAAAAAAGCAGAGGTGGCACGTGGCAAATCTCTGGTAGATTTTGAGGATCAGCTTGCTGAAGGCATTAAAATAATGATAGAGCAATAACACAAACTGCCCCGAGCACATCAGGAGCCTTCCTGTGAGTCTGGAGGGCAGGGAAGGGTGGTGGAGCCCATGGGGGAGATTAATTAGGGACCCCAGTGCTCCCAGCTCTGGGGTTCGAGCTGGGTTCCTCACAGGAGCATTTTTTTTGAGGGGGGGACAAGGCAGAATAGCTGAGCTGCTGTAGGAAAGGTCTGGGGATGGATCAGAGAGATGAATAATGACAAATTGCCAGGAGCAGATGGGCTTCGCTCACAGGCTCTAAGGGAACTCAGATACAAAACTGCTGTTGATGGGGAGGGTGTAAATCTGAGATTTTCACCACCCTCAGCACGGACAAGGCAAAGGTTGCAACTGATGCACTGATTTTTGAATGGCTGAAGGGAAGGGGAGCCTGGAACGCTGCAGGATTTTGGGGTGCAAAGGACAAAAGCTATACTAAGGGATGGAATTAAAAGACTGGAATAAAGATGGCAAAATAAGAAAGAAGAGGACTTTGCAGAGAGAAGTTGTGCCTTGCAATATTTCCTGAGAGATCAGTGTGTCCCTAAGGGTGATCTGGTGGCTGCAGTACTCTGGGGTTCTCGAGAGCTTTTAATGAGTTTTCCCCCGAAAGGTTCTTAGGAAAAATAAGCTGAAGGGATGGGAGAAAAGGTCCTGTAGTGATTCAGTGGGTAAAAGTCAGGAACTCACCCTGCCCTGTGCCTGGGGCTGCATCACTCAGACTCCACAAAAAACACACACAGAGCTGGGGCAATTCCATTTCCTGGTGAAATAAATTTGTTCAGGGCAGAAAAAGCTAAAATGAAGGACCTGCAGGAGCTTCTCATGGTTCTGAGAGACTGGGCGATAAAACAGGAGATGAAATTCACACATTAAGAAATGCAGGATAATGACCACTGTGAAAAAACAACATTAATTACAACCTCCACAGCGATGAGCTGTAGATGAGCTATTAGCATTCAGGGGAGAGATTTGGGGCTTGCTTTGAACAGCGCTGTGGAAACATTAGCTCAAGGCTCGCTGGGAATGAGTCAGAAGGTACAGAGGATTTTAGAAATTATTAGGCAAGAGAACATACCAGGAAATGTAATTAAGCACTGTTCGGACTCCTTGAAAGCTGTGCAGAGCTTGGGTTCCCCTGAGAGGGAGAGGAACACGAGGAAGCACACACAGAAAGGCAGTGATGAGCTCTGAGAGCCCAAAACACCTCCCTCACCGAGGGGCTGCACAAGGCATGAGGCTTCCTTCCTTCTCATCATGTAGGAAGCTGCAGGCCTCCCACAAAACAGGCCCAAAATATTTTGAAACAAATGGGAGGCAGTATTTTTTGGTTTTTTTTTCTGGCACAGGACATCTTTGAAGCGCAGAACTCATGGCTGCAGGATTTTGTGGATGTCATATTCAGCCGTGCTAAAAATCGGGAGAAAAATTAGGGCGGGGGAAGTGTTCTGTGGATAAATGGTAAATCCTTGGATGGGTACAGCCTCAGAAAGCTGGGAAGGTGGAGCAGGGAATGGATTTAACCTGTCCTTGAACCTTTCCCTGCCACTTCTGGAAGGAGCAAAGGTCAGAAGGAGGACCCGGGGTAGAGGGGACTTTGTGCTGCCCTGATTGCAGCTGGAATTCTCCTAGAGAAACTTTATTTACCTGGAAGAAGGAAGCTAAACCTCACATTACTGTGGGGAAGACAAAGCCCTAATTACAGGGCTTGTCCACAAATTGACTCTATATTCATAGAATTTTAGAAGGCTTTATTTATTATTAAGAAGAGACAGCAAGCTTTTTCTCTCTCCAGCTATGTTAGCTGCGAGGATGTCACCTCTCTGTCTGTCTGTTTTTTTTCTGAACAGAACAATACAACATAAAGCATGAAAACAAAATCCAAAATAGAAATCCTCATTGGCCAAAGAGAATGCATTATCAAAACAACTTCCATTATTTACATTCTTTGTCCTGAGAATCTACAGAAGTTCACTTTGAAAAATAGAGTAAGTGAGTTGTTCGAGACAACTCAAAAAGAACTTGCCCTTCTCAAACTTGTTGCTGTGATCTCACTAAGATCCTTTAAAAAATCAACTCCACACATTACAGAAACCAATCTTCCAGGTGGGCTCCAGCAGGCAGCAAACAGATGGATTTGCTGTGGTTTCCTCTGGGTACTGCCTTTCCTGGCTGTGTCCTTGTCTCCTTACCACCCTGGTGTTCTCTGCCTGGCTGCTGCCTGCAGGACCATGGCATTGCTCCCCTTAATGACGCTTGGACAACATGAAGTGCCCCCCCCAGCTGATCTTATTTAATTGATTTCTAATTATGCTGCTTCCTAAAATGAACTTGGCACACGGAGTGCGATCCTTCTGTTGTGGTTGTTGACTTTGGTGGGAACTCTGTGGGGTGCCATTGGGACAGCAAAGGAAATGCAATGTTTTGGAACAGAAAATCTGAAGCGAGCCCTGAGCTTGTGCTGGAATTTTGAACGAGTCCATTGCCCTTGGCTGGGCTGTTTTTTCTTCTTTTTCCAGGCTCCATACCAGGAGAGAAAGGAGTCACAAGTGCAGCTTCTGTTTTCATGTTTTTTATTAAGTTCTTATCTCATTTTCTTTGTGCTGCTCCTGCCTGAGCTCAGCACTGTCAGAATCACTGCAGAATGGTCACAAGAGCTTGAACACAGAATGTTTTAAAGATAAAGACTTTTCACCCAATTAACAGTACCAACCTAAGATATTTTCAGCAGTGTACCAATAACTATTAATCCTAGTTCACACATTTCTTCTACCCCAAACCCATCCTAGCAATCCCTCAGTGCCACCAGCACAGCAGCAATGGAGGAGAAGGAGGAGAAGGAAAGACCCAGGGCCACCACCCTGAACCCTCCATGTTTGTCCCCATTCACCTCCACACTACAAACCCCAAAACTCTGATTTTTCACCCTGTGATAAACTAACTCCAATCTGTCTCACATCCTCCATGCTTGCAGTTCATGCAGAAGTTTTGGGAGCTTTTTCCAGGGGCACAGATCAAAGGCTGTGTCCCCCTGGGATGTCAGGAGAAGGTTCCAGACTCCCCTGAGCAACAGGAAAATTTTCCCAGCTTTCCTGGACTCCAGCAGGATTTTGTCACCCTGAGTGATCACTTTGAAGGCCTGGTGTTGGTGTTTCTTTCAGACTGTGCTCCTGGCTGGGTGGCACTGGTGCTGCCACACTTGGAGAGGACACTGCGGGGCTGCTTCTCTTTACAGACATGATTTCAGGTCACTTGGACCTCAGCAACCTGAGAGCACTTCTGCCCTCACCACCAGCCACTCTCTACAAGAATTTAAGAAGAGAATTTTTTCTGCTTTTTTTTAATAGTTGCTCCCTTCTGGCCTTTCCAAACTACAACCTCTGACACTTCATTTTCACCCACGCCAGGAAATTTCGTATATTCTGCATTCAGGGTGAGATTTTACTTGGCAGCTGTTCTTTCCATATGGCTTTTTTTTTTTTTTCTCTTCCTATGCCAGCATCACACAAAGCTTTAGAAATCAAACCTTATAATTCCTTTACATGGCTTTCACTGTAGTTCTGCTTTATGGAGGGAGAACAGTGCGAGCTGGAGGTGATGTGAGAGTGAAGAAAACAACTCAAAACCTGCCCTTCACCTGTTGCTTTTCTGGGATGAGGATGCTCCAGGATGTTCCTGGAGCTTGGGAAGCAGAGCCTGCTTGAGGAACAGCCCATTTGGGAAGCAGGCTGAGCTGCCTGGAAACCAGCTTTGCTTCCTTAGAGTTTCTGGAGCACGTTCACCTCTCCTTGGGGACCTGCAGGTGACACTGATTTAGTTGTAGGAAAGATCTTGGCAGGCTGTGTCACTCCATTAATCAGGCAGGTCATATCAGAGACCTGAGACAATAACATCCCTGTCGTACACAAAGCACACACACACACACGTGCACTGAGAAAAAGATGAATTGCTGAGCTGTTTTAATCTGAATTAATGCTCTCATTCAAGCCAGTGCCATTCTAATTTCCTCCTCGCACAGAATTGTCAGCACAATCTGCTGGCAGGAGCCAGAACTGCTGAAAAGAGGACAAAGGGAAGGGCTTGTGGAGGAGGTGGGGGGGAAAAAGCCATCTCTGCTGTGGAGCACTGTGGTGGTGACTTGGTAGTGAGGTTTTTGAGGAATCTCAGAGAAAGGCTGGAGAAATGCAAGTCATTTTTAACTTGTCCTGAAATCCATTGCTAAAGGAACTTTTTGTAGCTTCCCAAGAGAAAACTTTGATGAAAAAATGTAAATAAGAAAAATGTTCATAGGACAGTGATTGCCTTGACCAATGAAATGTCTTCCTCTGTGTCTTGTTGTAGATTCCTAGCTAAAACACAGTCAGACTCACAGTCAGACAATCCCTCCAACCTAATGTCACTAGAAGGAGAAAAATTTGTTCTGTTTTCTTGATATTACTAATAAAGCCTTCTGATTTCTAATCCTCAGTCAATAGACACAAGCAGTTTGTAGAAAGGCCCTGGAAAACCAGGGCTACCTCCTTTGTACAGAGCACAGCTGGGCTGTCACCCTGGGGTGAGCTGAGGGGCAGGGAGCCCTGCTGGGGGTAGGGACAGCACCAGCACATGAGGAGAGGTGCCTGCTCTGACTGCCCTGAGCTGTCCCTGTCCCCCTGTGCCCTCATCCCACCCATCCCATCCTTCATTTCACTGAGCTCTGGGCTGTATTCCCAGCCCTTTCCCAATCCCCTCTCCAGCCAGGGTTAGAGGTGGACAAAAAAACCCCAATGGAATGGTGACAGCTTGTTAAAAATCCTGTGGGGTCCTTGTATTTTCACTGTTTTCATTGTTTTATTTTCACTGTTTTCATTGCCTTGTTCCCAGGTCATGCCCAACTGCTGCCTGCATTAAAAGGAATTTTGGATAGGGCAGCTCCTGCATGGGGAGTAAGATCAGTGAGCAAACTGCTCTACATGTTCAGTTTACATCACCAGAGCGGCTTTTTAGTCTTTCTACTGTCTCTAGAAATATTAATGGTAATTAATTAATTAAGGACGTGTCTGAGCTCAGAGGAGACATGGAGAACAGAGCTGGAAAAAATGAGAATTTTGTTTTGTTACAGTCATTGCCCAAACAAGGACAGGTTCCTGTTCAACTCCTTGCCCCAGTCACTGAATCATTCAGATTCAGACAAAGACTTGATTTCACCTCAGTCTCCTCCCAAATCCTAATGACCAACCCTCCCTGTTTCCAGCTCTTTCTAAGTTTGTCTCTCCCCCAGGTGTGATAAGAAATTCCAGAGTGGGTATGAGTAATGCTCCAAAGGAAAAAAAAAGTTTAAAATCAAGCAGATCTCCAGGAACACCTTTGGGTTTGTGATTCAGCACTTCCTGAAAGGCTCAATTCATCAGAGGCAGGACTGATTGGCTCCACATGAACTTCCTCTCTGAACGAAATCCCTCGCCTGGTTCACGGAGCAGTTTTAATCTTGATATCTGTGGGAGAAAATCGATACAGCACCTCCAGGCACGATGCCTGGCTCCCTTCAGAGTGACTGCATTCTAAACGATCCCAATGAATATTTATGGAGGATGCTTTGCAGTTTTTTACTCACTTCTAATCTCTGAGCGATGATCTAAGAGCACTGGTGTAGCTGCTCTTCCATATGTCCTGGTGATAGACATTAATGAGTGTAATAAGGCACGCACAGAATCTCTGATGGGGATGTGAAGTCTCTGAAGTCTGCAGTTCCTCCTGCCCTGACTGCACTTCACAGCTCTGAGCTCCTGCAGGAGGAGACAAACCCATTCTTCAGAGAAATAATTAAAACGGGGGTGATGGAATCAGTGTTTTCTGCCAGCTCCAGGACTTGCCAGGGCTGCCTTGAACGGTGCAGATGGGGAACGTCAAAGCCCATTCCCCAGCACAAGGAGCTGCAATTCCCCTTTCCTCATCCACCTGGGAGAGGGAACCCTGAGCAGCAGGAAGGTTTGGAGAAGCAGCTATGCTGGGAGAACACTTCAAAAGGAGTGCTCCTGCAAATACCTGCGAGACAGGGTTTGACTTCGTTAACACGGCTGGCTCAGAGATAATCATTGTTCTGTGCTCCTGAACAACAAAATTCACCTTCTAGAGTACAAGTGATGTCAACTATTGGGCTGTTCACCTTCTGGCAGCAGAAATAGGCTGTGCAGGACCCTGAAGTGTCTCTGTGCTGGCCCTGGGGAGTGACTTCCCAAAGGAGCTGAGGGTAAGAAAGGTCCATGTTTTGCTTGATATTGATGCTGCTCTTTCATGCTGCATCATTAGGCTGTCCCAGTTTCCTCTGCTGGAAAAGGGTCATTTCTCATTTAGCCAAGCAGTTCTTTCCCAGCATTTAGCATGGGGGCAAAACAAACCCAACAAAGTCCAGGGTATTTATCAGGAGCAAATCAGGGAATGATGGTGGGAAAAAGAAAAGAAGGTGTAAATTCTTTTCTGAGTCTCCTGAGATGCCTGAGTGGGGCTGTGACTGTGCAGCACATTTCCAGTGAGGACATTTGAACTGAGCCTTGTCCTTTCTTGAGCAAGAAGCAGCTGTGGCTCAGACCTGGCCATCTCCACTGCAGCCTCCACCCTGAAGTTAACCCCTCTCAATTTTGGGAATCAGCTGGAACAAAAATGTCTTTGTTTTGTAACTCTGAACGCCAATAATGGCACATGGCTATGCATAAATCCCCCTTACAAAACCAAACTGGTTGCCCTGATCCAGCCTTTCCTGCAGCAGCAGATGGAAACATTCAGCAATGCATCTTTGAGAACATCTCCTGGAGATGCAGATTGGCTGTGCTGGGACAGGATCATGCCCAAGCACATGCTGAGGCAGCCTTGACCAGCAAGATTCCATCACCCCTCACTCTCCTGCAAAGCCACATCAAGTCCTCCACAAACAAAACCCAGCACTGCTCTCCCAGCAGGTCTAGGAGCTCATGAAATGTGCATTTCCAAGTGGAAATTGTGCAGTTGTGGCAACACTTCAGCCTCACGGGACATTCCCACGCTGGTGTGGAAAACACGGCCCCGTATTTCTCCACAGAACATTGTTTCATATTTCATATTTCTCAGCTAAAGAGAGAAATGTCACAATGTTCTTCATTTTCTGTTGGAAACCTGTTTTCCTGGGATATTTTGCTCAGCAGAAAGAATTCCTTTGCCCAGGCATGCCCTGGTTTTCTTTCTAACAGCAATTCTTGAAGGCACCACAGCAAAAGGCACCACCTCCTTTCATCAAAGGGAGGAGATCTCCTGCAGTTTCTCAGGGTAGGTCTAAGTTAAAACCATCAGGAAAACTCCGAGTTTCCCATGTGGGAGCCAACAGCTTGGACCAGGAAAAGCCACAGGGTAGAAGCAGCAGCCAGGACTGGAGGTGTCCAAGGCCAGGTTGGATGGGGCTTGGAGCAGCCTGGGACAGTGGAAGGTGTCTCTGCCCATGGCAGGGGTGGAATGAGTTGATCCTTAAGGTTCTTTCCAATCCAGGGCATTTTGTGATTCCACGATCTTAAGTTGTTTACAAAAATTATCTCTGCAGCTATTCCCTGTGAATCATTTCTCCCTTTTATATCTGGTGACCTTTGGTTGCTGCTACTTTGAGGAAGAAACACTAAAATCTTGCTATGAGCAGGCTGTGCATGCCAGGCTTTCCCACTGATTGTGGTCTTGGGCACTGGCACTGACAGAATCCCCACAGAATATTTATGTGTCCTGGGTTGTTTTTTTATTTCTGTCCAAGGTGCAATCCTAGAAGAAGCAACCATGGAATATTTGCCTTTGTCTGCTTTCTGCAGCCTCAAAAATGGGGGATATTTTTGAGCAGCCTGATAAAGTTGTGTAGGAATTGTGTGAGTTCTGTAGGAATAATCAGGTCCTTTAACAGACTCCATTCATCAGCTCAGAGGAGAGAAACATTCCTGCAAATCCCTGAGTGGGATAATTCCATTCCATTTGACTTCAGACTCCCAGGCATCCAGGAGCCCCAATAATAGGTGAGCTCAGACAGAGGGATTCGATTTGCTTCAGATCAGGAAGAACAAGAATTAAGGTTTTTGTTTTGGTCAAGGTCAAATTCTTCTTCCTAACATGAATCCCCTGGAGACTCAGGGCCTTGTGAAAAAGCACATGGGATAAATGAGACACTGCAGGGCAGAGAGGTGGGAGGGAGGGAGCTCTGAAATTAGCTCTCCATCCTTTTGTGCTTCACCCCTAATTACACCTCGTGCCGACAGCATCACAGAGCAGAAGAGCCTCCTGTGTTTCATGGTGGCAATAAAAACCTCTCCAAAAGACTCTGCTTCTGTCTCCAGCCAGAAGTGTGCAACACTCTGCATTATTTATGAGCCTGCCCACAACAAACAGTTGAGGGAGATCTCTTTGGGGGCTCGTGGTTCACAGGGGATGGCAGCTTCCTCGGCTTTCCCATATTCTCTATCTGAAGCACCAGAAAGCCCCGGAAATTGCAGGTTGCTTGAGCAGGCAGTGCCAAAAGGTGACTGCTGCTGATGGAGAAACAGTTTGTAGGAAATAGGACACGAGGTTCAGCAGGGCAAAGGATTCCACTCGGCTTCCGAAAATACACACTGTGATTAAAAACAGCTTTAGGGCTCATCCGGCATCTCCCAGGGCCAGAGGTGCTGGCAGGAAGGCTTTGGGAAGGGGTGAGGACAATGGGGAGGATCCTGACCCTCACAAACACCGCAGCTGGGTGGGACAGACCCTCCAAGGGACACCCCATGGGCTGTGCCCTGTGTCCCCAGCACTGCCAGGATGCTGCAGTGCAGCTCACGGTGCAGACACAGGGTCACAAAGGATAGGCAGAAGTGCCAGGGGATGCCAAAGATTCCTGCAAAATCTGTCTGTCTGTCCTGGAGAAGCTTCTGTGTCACTGCCAAGCAGCCAAACGTGGGGAGAAACCCCTGTCACTGGAGTGCAGCATGAGCAGCTCAGAGGAGGGTGATGAACACAAAGCCACGGGGGGAATTAAATTAAACTAGGCTGGAATTTGGCTGCAGCACTGGGATTAATGCCTGATTCTCCTGTGGCAACTGGCAGGGGAGCTGGTCAGAGATGCTCGGGCCACCCTGCAGAGGCACCTCCAGCATGGTGCCCTCAGCCCCAGCCCAGCAGAATGAGGGTTTGGATTGCTGGGGAGAGCAAGGAGGCTTAGGCAGATGGATGAGCAAAGGCACGAAGTTGGAAGCTGTGAAGGAATACAGGATTTATGTTTGCTGCAGCATGTCCAGTGCATTAGATGCCACGTGGGGCCCTAATAACTTCTAAATGAGGTGCTTTAGGATATGGTCAGATCATCACAGGTGAGGGAGTTGGTCTGGTTTTAAGAGGCACTGCTCATTACTACAGATTTCCACAGCTCAACTGGGACACGGTAATTGACTGAAGTGTGCTCCTAGTCCAGGGTAATGGGAAATGGGATAATTTTCAGAGTGCTGGTCACCAATTCCTTCACATGGACCCTGAAAATAATACTCAGCTGACATGAGATTCTTCAAGCTTGGAAATACATTAGGTTTAGCTTGATTTTTAGATCATGCAATTCAAGCACTAAATCTTATTTAAAGACAAGGGCAGAACCTCTTGCAGGAGGAGATTTGCAAGCAGAGAGATGAGATCTCTGTACCAAGGGCTCTGAGCCACGATAATGAATGAAAAGGATGCACAGTTTACATGAGGTGCAGGCCTCGTGCTCAGCATGATCCACTGAGTGATCATTAAAGAACTACAAATCTGATCAGCTCGAGGAATTTCTGGGAGCTCTGGGCCATCTGTATGAGCCCTGTGCACAGGGAAACTCAGCCACAAACACCATCATGCATTAGATCCCAGGATATATAGAAAGAGCAAACCAACTGCCAATAAAACTGTAAGAAATGAACACAAAAATCCATTTTCTGGCTCAGCTCTGGCTGTAGGAGCTATTCCCTGGAGCGAGGCAGGTGGCTGCCACCACCTTGGCTGCTGCTGGAGCAGAGTGAAACCTCTTTGCTGAGAGTGCTTTCCTTAAATCCCTGCTCTTGAATGAGTCTGTAGCTGCAGGAGCTCTCACACATTTAGGGCTCAGCTCCCCCCAGGTGAGCAGCACTGATCTGTGCTGGGCTTGGCTGCTTCCTTCTTAGATTGCACCACAACTCCCTTTTAACACCCAGGCATTTGGAATTCCGCTGCTCCCTCCCAAAGGCTTGTCGGGGATGGGATTGACTGGAACACTTGCACACAACGAGCACTCCAGGGAATGAAAAGAGCCCCTCTTTTTATTCTGGGCAGAGCCAAGCAGAGGAGGATTCTCTACAATTACCAGAGAAAACCCTGTGACAGGCAGATGTGATGCAGATCAGGGCTGTGTTGGTGTGTGTGTGTGTGTGTGTGTGCACTGCGGGACGATGCTGTGAATTCACAGCCACAGGGCTGGGCTTAAACCCAAAATATATGCCGAAATTCTAAATGCTGCACAGCACTTTCTGTGCTCAAAGCACGTGCTGGAGCACAGGCAGCTGCGTGGCTGGAGGAGGGGGAAATTACATTTATTTCCTCCTGACAGATCACTCCATTTTACCAGGGTTATCTGCTGCACTAAGCAAATATTTAAATAAGGTGGCCCTGAGAATGTTACAGGAGGATTTACTACAATGCAGATCTCATCAGAGATTCAGAGATTGGAGGGCCTGAAGATCATGTACTGGTTGCTATTATTGTTATTACTAATTAGTCTTTATTATTGCAGTGTCTGGAGCCAGCCCCACTGAGGAACCCCTTGGACAGGGTGGCTGCTGTTGATGGGATGGGGTGGGCCAGGGCTAACCCCCCAAACCATCACACCAGGCTGGGATGGGGCAGCTACAGCTCCCAGTAGCACCAACCACCAGGATAAATCCACCCAGACACAGACTGGGAGTTTGTCTCCATCCTTGAGCTGCAAGTACTGTAAAAAAAAACCAATTTCTCTGCATGAGATTTTCTGCATGAGAAAGGCGACTTTCAGCAGCTTCCCCTGCTTTATTCCCAGGAAGGAGGGAGATGAAGCATTGGGTGGTGGCAGTGCCACCATGCCACCTGCCCGCCCTGCTGGCTGCCCATGCAGTGACCAGGCTCAGACAGATATCACTGCTCAATTGTTCACCTTTTCCCAGGAAAAAAAACCCCACCAGAACTGTGGAGAGTGAATATTGGGTGCCACCTGTGTGCCTCGAATGCCCTCTAGTGCTGCTCTGCACCCCTGGCTGGGATCTCGGGCTCGGGCTCAGGAGTTGGAGCTGCCGACAAAAATTCAATTCGCATTTAGGATTTTATTTTGTTAATTAAAACGCTTATTGATGACTGGAGAAAAGCTGCCGGCTGGCCAGGAAGCAATATCCTGAGTCGAATAGCAGGGAAGTAGTTGGAGAGAGTGATTTCATCAGCAGCAGATGGGAAATGGAGCTCTGCAATGCAAACTGTTCCATCAGACTGTCCGAGGAGCTTCGTTCGGATGGCGAAGGAGTTGCCAGCTCTTTGCAGCATTAAACATTCTGCATCCTGGAGAATTCCAAGGTCCTCGATGTGTTAGACCAGTCAATATCAATCTGCTGCCTTGTGGAAACACACAGGCTCTACATCTTTATCAGGCTCTGTGTTAAATGAAGTCGCTCCCTTCCAAACTCACAGCTCTCCATCTGCATTTAGAGAGCTTTGTTTAATACCCCAGAGCAAACCCAGCTCTCCTCTTTAAATTAATCTTGGTGTCTACATTGTCATCAGAGGGCTTCAGACTTAAAACAGTGGGGAAAACAACAACAACTTGCTTTTAGGCTGTAGAACTAATCACTGATATTGCTTTTTATGATCCTAAATATTTCCAGAACTTCTCCTTTCCCCAGAACTGCCTCACGTTAGGGGAAAAATCTCTTCTCCCCTTTCCCATTTCCAGACTCCAATTCATGCTTGGGCAAACCCCGTGGCAGCCCAAGTGTTTTCTGGCAAAAATATTCTTTTTAGTCAAGAGTTAAATATCTCATTGATACCTTGTTTCCTCGAGTCCTGGTACCTCCTCAGGCTGAGCAGGTCCATGTGGCTGACATTCATTTTAAGGTGTGAATTTTAATAGACAAACTGCAAGCCCCCCCAGTCACCCCAGGAAGATTCCTCTCCATAAAGGTGAAAATGAATGAATTTTGACGAAGGTGTTTTTTATCTTAATGGTATTTCTAGATCACAAATCATCCTGTAGGGATGTTTAGAAAAGCAAATTATTAGGAGATTTTTCTTTAGTGCCCAAGATGACTGAAGCATGGAGATGGGGAATCAGAGAGCTCTGTTTTAGTAACATTATGCAGTGCATGGCACCTTCTTATTTCAGAGATTCTGTTCGAATAAGAATTGTTAAATTTGTGGAAAAACCAAGCACCAGTTGCCTGTTATCTTCCTTTATTTAATTACATTCACATCTCTCTATTTTCTGCAAGTTTCTGTGCCCAAGACAATGGTGTTCCAGTGTGTGCTGTGCTTCCTGAAAAATCCTCATTGTTATCTGTGATCTTGGAAAGGAGGGAGAAATACAAGTGGATTTCAGAAATAATCTTCAAAGGAGCAGGTGGGGAAAGAAAGCCCTGAATCCTCAAGGCATGGGGGTTTTTTTTAGCATTGCACAAGCAAAAAATCCCACATCTATTTAACAACAGTGGCCTCTGGTGGAATTTTTCCTAAGTGAGGGAATTTGCTGGAGGATGGAGACATCTGGGCTTGATAATAGCTGTGGATTGGAGCTCGGGAACGCACCCTGAAGCATTAGGGTTTTGGATTTTGGCCTTTCATTAATACTGACCCAATTTTAGTATGTGCCCCAGTGTGTGTTCAATGCTGCTGCATTCCTGAACACCTGAAGATTCCTGCCTGACACTGCCCAAATATGCTCCTTCCCCCTGTGTCCTCCTAATGTACTCCAAAAGCAGTTCTGGAGACATGGTAGTCCAGTCTGGGATTTTCTTTTTCTCTTTTTCGTTTTCCTTTTTTTCTTTTTCTTTTTCTTTTTCTTCTTCTTTTTCTTTTTCTTTTTCTTTTTCTTTTTCTTTTTCTTTTTCTTTTTCTTTTTCTTTTTCTTTTTCTTTTTCTTTTTCTTTTTTTTTCTTTTTCTTTTTTTTCTTTTTTCTTTTTATTTTTCCTTTTCATTTTTGTTTTTATTTTTATTTTTCCTGTCCATTTTTCCTTTTCCTTTTAATTTTTTTCTTTTTCTTATCCTTTTTCTTTTTCTTCTTTTTCTTTTTCTTTTTTCTTTTTCTTTTTTTCTTCTGCTGCTTCTCCTTCTCCTTCACCTCCTTCTCCTTCTCCTTCTCCTTCTCCTTCTCCTTCTCCTTCTCCTTCCCTTTCCCTCTCCCCTTCTCCTTCCACTTCTTCTTCTCCTTTTTCTCCTTTTCCTTCTTTTTCTTAGACATTGATTTATACCTCTCAAATAGGAAGTCATCTCTCCCTCAGGTATTTTGCATCTCTGTTACATTTGTAAAAATTCAGGAATCACTGGGAGATGCAAGTGACAAACACGGATGGAGAGAAGAGCAGTCAACTTTTTGTTTCACTAAAAAATCTTCAGGGATTAGAGAGCCACCACAGCTCCTTTCTTAGGCTTTGGTTTGGCAACCTGTTCTCATTTCATGAGCGTGTAAAGCATATGCTTACCCCAAAGTACCACTGCCATCCCATCTGCCTCCAGTCAACTGCTCGTGTGTGTGCTCTTCTGAGGGCAACCTTTGCATCTGCTAAAATTCCCTGCCAAAATCGCAGCCTCCGTGCCTTGTTTGGATACCCAGCCTGGTTCCTGGGACTTAGACCTGTGCCTTGCAAGGCCTAGGCCAGGCTTTAAACCATTAGGTCACGTTGCTCTGTAATAGTCACCCACACCCTTCTCCATTTTCAAAAGCATTATGATAGAGCAGAGTTTCATGTGATCTTATCACTGCCCTGTGGTTGCAAGGAGCTGATCAAAGTGAAATCCACTTTAATTAGCTTTTCCCAGTGACCTGAGAGTGCTTCCATGAGAAACCTCCCTGCGTCACCCAGGCCCGAGGAATGAGTGAGGAGGCACAGACCCCTCCCAGCTCCCAGGACACTGTCAGCATTCCCCCTGCAGCCTGGCAGGGATCTGGGACGTGAAATGCATTTTGTGATACGTTATTCTTTCCTCAGCCAGCCCTTAATGACTGCAGCTCCAGGCCAAATCCAGAATCCTAAAATGAGGCCGTCAACATCGCCCAATTACTGCTGTTATTAAAAATGCCAAGTGTAATCATAATAATAATTAGACACTTATTATGCAGTGCTGCCTAAGGAATAGGCTCGAAGTGTGTAAGATGTCATGCAAGCCCTGTTAGCAGAGCTGGGCAATCTCACCACCTCCACAGCACTGAAGAAGATAAAATTGCATTTGAATGTGAACTGCCTGCATAAATCCTGTTTTCTCAGCCTGTCATGATGCCTTAGGTTTGAACTTTTATATTTCTCAAATCCTGTACTGCTAGTGTGACTCTGAAGTTTTCTGGAGCTCGTTCAGTGCTGTTCTCTGTGCTAAGATAGACATAACAAAACCTCTGACTTGATCTCCAAGGACACTCAGAACAAGAACTGTAAACCTTCATCTTAGGAAGAAGAGAGCAAGCTTGGGCAAATTCCATCCTTGCCTGGCTTCTGCTTGGGGAATTGATGCTGAGATCCAAGTGGGAAGAACTCGGGAGCTGTCCTTGTCCATGTTGGGATGCACTGAGGCAGGAGCCTCTGGAGCCCAGAGTGTACCTCTGAAGGCCTTTCCAATCAATGCCTCCTTGATTCCTTTATTCCTGCCTGCTCTCTGTTTCTAAGTAGCCATTTAAGGCACTAGTCACCTTCTGAGAGTTTATTTTGTGGGGTTTTTTTTTTTGTTGTTTGTTTTTTTTTTTATATTGCAGCTGATTATACTCTCTCTGAGTTTACCACCTGCCACTAATGCCCTCACAGAGACTCCGAGCATCCAGAGAAATATCTCCCTTTGATCTGTTATTTATTATCAAACACTTATGCAGACAGACAAGTCACACCCACAGTCAGTGGGTGCCTCACACACCACGAGAGCAGTGGTCCAGGAGAGAAGGAACACACTCAGCATCACCAAATGCTTTTTTTATTGACTTCAGGCAAATACTTGCCCCTCCTTGGGCTTCTCTTGGGCCTAAACCCCACAGCTTTTGTGAAAACACTGGAGTAAAAGTCCTACAGAAACATGCTAATTAAAAATGTCCTAAGTGTGTTAATTATGCTGAAGATTACCACGTCCCCAACTGATCTGTTCCCAAGTTGCCATTTGAAAGCCAAGCTCCCAGTTCCTTCCACATATATATGGAGAAAGCTGATAGGGCTCCTTTGTCCCAATCTCCTGCCTTGCATCCTAAGCATAATCTCCCTGGTTTTGCAACATTCTAGCAAAATCACAGCTTTTGAAAGAGATTAGGTGGTGTAACTTGGCTCCAGCCATCGTTCAGTCCTGGCATCTGTTTTATTGCTTTATATATTGTGGAATTGAGGGAGATTATCTTCTAATTATTCCCGGTAGTCTGCAAGACAGATGGAGGGGGGAAAAATAAAAAAAAAAAANCCAGCACGGATTTAATGGTCAGGAAAGAAAACCTGTTGAGCCTGGAAAGGTCACACAGCCAAATTCACCCAAGCTCCAGCAGAAACTCTCTCAGGACATCTGAGGTAACTTCAGCCTGGCCCCTGTTGCACACAAGCCACCAATGTCACCACAGTTTAGCTTGATGGGACTCAACCTCACTACTTATTTTTGGGGGCTTTCTGGAAAATGGATTTGGGCCTAGATTTTGATTTTCTCCCTATACTTTCAGAGGTGCTCTCACAATCTCTTTGGTTTTCCAGAGGGGCAGAAATTCCACAGGGATTTGAGGTGGAAGTGTTTTCCTTTGTGTGTTATCTGTTCCAAAATAGCTCCTACTCTGCTGTGGGGTCACAAAATGAAACATTCCTGTGGGGAGCAGGGGTGAAGAGCAAGAGGGACAATTTATAGGATGGCAGAGCCCAGATGAATGCAAGAGCGAGGAAACTAAAGTAGGGGAAAAACAATTCAAACAGACACCGAGAGGACACAGAGGTTCAGCTGAGGGAAACGCTGAGTTTATAACCAAAGCATTCAGCTGGGCCTAAACCTGCTCCTAAATACAACTTCAGCTGGGCCTAAACCTGCTCCTAAGTACAACTTCAGCTGGGCCTAAACCTGCTCCTAAATACAACTTCAGCTGGGCCTAAACCTGCTCCTAAATACAACTTNCCATCGTTCAGTCCTGGCATCTGTTTTATTGCTTTATATATTGTGGAATTGAGGGAGATTATCTTCTAATTATTCCCGGTAGTCTGCAAGACAGATGGAGGGGGGAAAAATAAAAAAAAAAAAAAGCAAATTGTGTTTCATCAACTTGCTGCCAGTGTGTGCTCAAAGCTCAATCTCTTTTCTGGTCGTTGTCCCAGACGTGACAGAAGTGTGGGAATCATCTGCAGATGGGATATGGATCTGTAAGATAAGGGTCGATACAGCTCCTCACAGATTGTACTTGCATGAGTGGCCACAGGATGTCCAGGATTTATATTTATATTATTGATATTTATATTATTTATATTTATATTTATGTATNCAGAGGTGCTCTCACAATCTCTTTGGTTTTCCAGAGGGGCAGAAATTCCACAGGGATTTGAGGTGGAAGTGTTTTCCTTTGTGTGTTATCTGTTCCAAAATAGCTCCTACTCTGCTGTGGGGTCACAAAATGAAACATTCCTGTGGGGAGCAGGGGTGAAGAGCAAGAGGGACAATTTATAGGATGGCAGAGCCCAGATGAATGCAAGAGCGAGGAAACTAAAGTAGGGGAAAAACAATTCAAACAGACACCGAGAGGACACAGAGGTTCAGCTGAGGGAAACGCTGAGTTTATAACCAAAGCATTCAGCTGGGCCTAAACCTGCTCCTAAATACAACTTCAGCTGGCCCTAAACCTGCTCCTAAGTACAACTTCAGCTGGGCCTAAACCTGCTCCTAAATACAACTTCAGCTGGGCCTAAACCTGCTCCTAAATACAACTTCAGCTGGGCCTAAACCTGCTCCTAAATACAACTTCAGCTGTCCCAGACCCTTTTTCCCCCAAACAAGGAGCAGAGCTGCTCGTGGGCTGCTCCTGCTCCTTCCAGAGGCTGCAAGCTCGGGGCCACCCTCGCCAGGTACATCCCCAGAGGGAGGGGAGCTCCTCTGGATGCCTTAATCCTCAAAGTAATGATGCTCCTGTGAGTTTCATGACATCAAACGCTGGGAGGGGAGGGGAGGGGGTAATTAGTGCCCCAGTGACTGCAGAGTCGTCAGCAAAACGCTGGTTCTGAGCAGGAGGCTTTTAATGGGTCATGAGGAAATGGCGTGGGGCTGCTGGAGAAGTCTCTGCTCAGCAGGAGCGAGAGAAATGGGCTGAAGTGAATACTTTAAATAATGTAGTAATTTAGTATCAATGACTTGTCAGCCAGTTTGGGGAGGGCTGTGTTTGTCTCCAGGCCTGGGTGCAGCTTCAGTGGGGATGGTGGGGCTATCTGACTTCTCTGCCCTTCTTTCCTATAAATCCACACCCATCCTTCTCTTCAGAGGTTTTTTTTGCATCTCCAGGCACATATTTCTGCTCACTCTTTACTTTTAGAATGGTCTGAAAGAAAACTCCCAAGAACCTTGAAGCTGTGGAATGAGCTGGGATTTGGTATCCAGTCCTGTGGGAAGCACCATCTGCAGGAAAAGAGATATTCTCATGTCCTGTGAGAGGAATATTTTCAGAAGATTTTACTCGTTGGAGGAGAGATCTTCAGTGCAGTTCCTTGTCCTTTCTTATCATGGGACCTTCAGAGAGGCTGGACACCTGTGGGCAGTGGTGAGGGCTAAGCCTGGGCTCAGCCTGGGGGAGGGAGATGTGGGAAACTGAGATCAGGAATGGGAGAAAAAGACTTTTCCAGTCTAAAAGGGAAGGGAATGAGGAGACTGGAAAGCAGAGTGATGCTCAGGAACCCTACAAGCGCTGTGTGCCAAGCAAGGAGCAGGTGGGGCTCAAGCAAGACCAAGGCACTGCCCTCGGAGCCAGGGCCAAGCCAAGGTGACCCTGACTCTCTGGAGCGCCCAGAGGGAGCCAGGCACTGACCCAGCCCAGGGACCAGCACCTCCTGGGCAGGCTGAGCCAGGCCATGGCTCCCAGGGGCCCTGCAGCACTGACAGCTCACACAGAGGCTGATCCCCATGCAAATCCACACACAGGCCCAGTGCCAAGGAAAATAAAGGCATTAACCAGTGCTGATGATGTGTCAAGTCCTTTTTTAATATTATCCCTTTAGATATTTCACATTATCCCTTTGGCCACAACATTGGGCAACAGTTTTGGGGCCCGAGTGAAAGAAAGGACACTGTGATGGCCCACTTGAGTGAGAAAAGCAAGATTAACATGAAAACCCTGTACAAGCTGAAGAGCACAAACCACTGAGTGCTTCTCCTCAATGATCCTTGTCCTCTCCCTTGGCTATTGATGCTGAACTTTTTCTAAAGTCCATTCAGTGCCCTCAGCTCCTTGCTGGTATTTGCTCCTCCCCTGCATGGGGGCAAAACTCCAGGTGTGAGAAACAGAAAAATAGAACCTTCCACAGACACTAATGAATTTGATTTACAACCTTGGAAGGAGCTTGGGTTGATGTGATGATAAAGGTACACAGACATTAAGCAGAAAAATTATAAACCTATGTTTCTATAGTTATAAGTAAGAATATGTTTTAAGTAAATAAGAAACTGTATTAGGTGATATGGTGGAGGATTTTTAAGCACAGTAATGTGATTTTACAGTTTAAGTTAAGAATTTGGATGCTATAATAGAAGTATATGTGTGTAGGTGCATTAGCAAGCTATTGGATGAAGGACAGACAGTGCAGTAGAAAGAACTAAAGGTGATAAAGGTTATAAAGTCAAAACAAAACTTTGTGCTAACTGTCCATTGGGCTAGAAAGCTACAAATTGCCATGGAACTTTAAAACTCATGACTATCTTCTTAGCTATGGATGACTTGCTGCTCTAAATCCACACCCTCTGAGGCTGATGCCTTATCTGATTCATTTTTTCAAGTAATAAATCATTTGTTGTCTGTGATGGTCCCATCCAGGCACTGACACCCAGGGAATGGCCTCTCCATTGGAGACCTCTGACCCCTGTGTGCTGAGGGTTCCTCTGAAGGAAACCTTCACACATCGTGGACCAAAACAGACCCAATTTCTAGAAGAAGCTGAACCCATTGCAAATTTTCTGGGAAGGAAATTATCTAAAAAATGAAAGCACTGCAGAGTTATGTGATTAAAGGAAATGACTTCATTTATCCAAGGGAACATTAGGAGGCAGCTTGGTCATGGTCTGTGTGAGTTTGTTTGCGAGTGTGGGGAGATGCTCTGGGTCAGCCAAGGGTTCTGCCCCCAGCTCTCAGTCCTTGGACAAATGTCTGGCAGCAGCTGGACGAGGAGATCTCACACCTTTGCTGGGTCCTTCTGCTCTGCCAGCTGAGGAATTCAGCTGCTGACAGCCAAAAGAGCAGCGTGGTCTGCAAGAGAGCTGCAAAGTGCACGAAGAAAGAGAGAAATGCTGTGCAAAAGAGCTCAGACAGCCACAGCCAAGGGGAGCAGGAGGAGAGGGAACCATCAGCACACATCAGGGGAACAGTGGCACGTGAGAGTTGAGATGCTCTCACAGAACCACAGGTGGTTCCTTGCAGAGAAACCCCACCTTTTCTGAGTAAAAACCAACAAAGCATTCTCTAGATAAGGGTTTCATTGGAGATTTTTGGGCTGTTTCTCAGCTGGATTTGTTGGGCATCAGCAGTGAACAATTATGAAAAGGTTTGGTCAGACAGGCCTGGAAATATTTCCCATAATTATATCTCTGCTTTCTGTAAAGATTTTGCTTTTTAACCTCCTCTCTGTTCGAGTAAATGATCTCTGTCCCTTTGGATGCTCAGAATTTTGGTGGCCTTGGATACAGTTAAATCACTCAAGATCCAAAAGAAAAGACTCCACTGGCCCTTGTGTAGTCAAAATTTCTGGTTTTTTCTCACCCCTGATCTATCTGTGATTACCTCACACAAAAATGACATGGACCTGGCAGCTCCAAGGAAAAAAACAAAATGTTCATGTGATCCTTTTAACACAATTCCATTTTCCCTGGTCCCTGCACAAAGACACCTGTGGCTTTTCTACTCAATCAGAACAATTTGTACAACACTGCGAGCAAAGTTGCCCCATCTGGTAAACTCCTTGCTGAACAAGGGTGGATTTATTGTTGCTGTGTGATTCCCTAATCCCTTTGCATTGTTTGTGATGTGGCACTGGATGAACATAACTGAAACACGAGGTTTAATTACATCCAGAGCCCTTTGATGCTCTTAAGAAAGGAGAAAGACTGGTGGAGTTAAGAACTAGGCCAACAGCAGGTAGGAGCTTTTAAGGCTTCTCCTTCTTGAGCTCATGGCTTGGGTTTCCCCACAGGCACCCCTGCTAGAAAAAAAATTAATCTGTTGTACACAGGGACTGGATTCAGATCAGGTTATGTGCCATGAGACAGCAGCAGCTGAGTTTGGGGGAATTTAATTGAGAACAAATCAAGGGCAATATCTTACTGCATCTTACACCCCAAGTTAATTTGGAATATTTGTTTGTTTTCAAAGCAAATTGGGAGTGCAAAAAATAACTTGATGCTGAAAGAGAGGTACAAATTGTGGATTTGGAGACAGAGCATGGAGCATTTTCTTCTCTGCTGAGTTATTTCTGAGAGGTGTTTCTCTTTCCATTCACACCCACAGCAGTGGAGATGCTCCTTTATTTTCACACATCATGCAGGCAGGGGAAATCATGCCTTGAAGCTGTCAAGTGCAAATTATACAGCAAAAGCAGCCAGCAATCAGAAAAATAGAATTACTGTAATGGTTACGAAGATGGAAAGATTCCCAGAGCCTTGTTGCCACCATCCAAACCATCCTGGCTACACTAAAGTACAATCAAAGAAATGACATTTTCTATTCTCTAATCCATTATTCACTGAAAACCAGCACGGAATGAAAACAGAAGTGCAAACATCTGTTTTCAGGTTCAGTCTTTTTGGAGGTCTGATTCCTCTGAAAAACTCAAACCCAGAAGTCAGACATCAAAAATAATTAGACATAGGGTGCTGAAAATTACAGGAGAGTCAGGAGTATCTCTAGGACCTTTACAGATATCTTTGATATTCCTTTCTTAGGAAGATCCTGGCTGTCAGGTAAGAACATCATACAACACAAGCAGCTGCTCTCACCTATTTCAAATTCCCAAGCAGGCTCTCACCTATTTCAAATTCCCAATATTTAAACTGCCTGATCAATTGTGTCTGCTTCTATATCCTCTTAATCACAAATAAAAGGCATTTTTGCAATATTAAACAGAGTTTCTTTTGTGGAGATCTCCCTCTGCAGAGGGGGAATAGTTCAGCTTCAATGTCTATTTATGATAGGACAAATGAATTCTGCCTGCAATGTCTGCAATAACCTGCAGCTATTGGAAGAATAAATCTCTGCATCACATTTCCACACGCCACAGCAGATGAAATATGCAGGATAAGTACATCAGGACACATTAACTCAGCGAGGAAACAGCTTCAGCCACAGCATTTTAATGGTCTAATATAAGGATGAGAAATTATTGGCTGAGTTCTGCCTTCAGTACCATCTGTAAATACATGTGGTTTCTTGAAGGAGAGCAGAGCCTTGTGAATATTTAGGCTGTGCATCATGCCATGTGACAGCAATCCATGTGTGACTCGCTGCCTGGCCTCCTGAATGGGTGATTTTGCAGAGGATGAGCTCAGTCCCTTGTCATTAGGATGATACAGAAAAGGACTCGTGGTGTTCTACACCAGCAGCCCCACACCCCACGGCAGCCAGACTGAGAGATTTAATTGAACTGCATTTTTACAAGGGGATCTCTCTCCTTCCTCCCGGGCCGTGAAGATCATTAAGGGCTTTACGTTGTCACTTAATGTGACACCGAAACGGGGCAAGTCCGACTCCGCGGCTGCTGATTAAATTCTGGTTTTCCTCAGCAGAGGGAGCTTGAGTCTGCAGCAAGAGCTCAGACTCCTGAGCACACCTCAGTGCTGGGGGCATCCACAGGTACACGAGGAGAGACACCCTGGGAACAGCTGGGGAAAGCTGATGCCTTAAATGGCTCCATAGAAACAGAGAGCAGGCAGGAATAAAGGAATCAAGGAGGGATTGATTGGAAAGGCCTTCAGAGGTACACTCTGGGCTCCAGAGGCTCCTGCCTCAGTGCATCCCAACATGGACAAGGACAGCTCCCGAGTTCTTCCCACTTTTATAATCAGCATAAATTCACTAACTAGAACGCAGTCAACGATGTAATTTTTTAAAGTTTGTCTCTTTCTTTTTAAGATGATGGTTTACAGTTCTTGGTCTGGGTGTCCTTGGAGAGCTGGAGAGGCTTTGTTGTGTGTGTGTGAGCATGAGAGAACAGCACTGAACGAGCTCCAGGGAACTGCAGAGTGACACTGGGCAGGGCAGGGTTGGAAAAATATAAAAGTTAAAACCCAAGGCATCCAAGCTGCTCATCCCTCTGGATCAGAAGGGCAGCAGGCAATCCGAGATGTGCTGGATGCACCCAACCCACGGCCCTGGGTCAGAGGGGCTCCCTGTGGGGGTCAGCTCAGGGACACCCCCGAGGTGGGGGTGAAACCCTGGGAAAAGCAGCTTTGCAGTGGTCCTGGGCCGGCTCAGGTCAGCACAGGGTGAAACCAGAGTGATTTTACCTGGCTGAAGGTCCAAACTGAGCCAGGGATGGGATGAAGCACCCTCAGTGCCAGCCCTCGGGAATGGGGGCTGAGGATGGAGGTTTTCATGGAGACAGCCATGCTGGGAGAGCCAGCACAGGGAATCAGTAAATGTTTCTTAGGAGTTTTTCTCACTGCAGGTTGGCAGTGAGTTGTCCTAGGATGCATCTTCACCCTGAGCACTGCCTGGGGAATCTCAGGGGCTCCAGAGCAAGTGCCAGGGATGTGCTGACCCTGCTGGGAGCCCAGGGGCTGCCTCCGACCATTCCTCCAGCTCCCTTGGCCTCTAGGGTCTGATTAAAGGATTTCTTCTCCACCCAGAGCAAATAAAACAGAGCTCCCCAAGCAGCTCTCTCCAAAGCCATGTTGTTTTTGCATCCCAGGGCCCCTCGGATGTGGCTCAAAGCCACCCCTGGCAGTGGCCAGGAGCTGAGCAAGGCACTCGTGTGCTGCCATTTCAGCCTGATGTTTGTAAACACAACAGGAGTAAACCTAACAAATCGTGCTCCTAACTCAGCCTGAGATAACCCAGGATGGGAATGCACCTCTCAGAATAGAAGGCTGAGCATGCAGGTATTAAAATCACCCCAATAAAAATACGTGCTGGAGGAATTAGAGGCAAAGCCCATAAGATTGAGTTCTTAGGCCTTTATCCTCTGCAGGAGAGGAGTAGTTATCTAATTTTATTCCTCTAACAGGCCATGATCCATGGGAAAATACTTCTATAAAACAGCCATTAACCAATTAATAACGTTCTGGCTTGAGTTGTCTGCTTATAATCCATCTTTTCCCACATATTCAAGTAAGTTAAAGCTGTGTAATTCCGACCTCAGGTTCTCTTGATGGGCACCTCATTTGTTGTGATGGAAAGAAGCCTTGAAGAAGTGCCTGCTACCCACTTATTTTCCAGGTAAATGAAACAAGCTGCAAATGAACCAAGCTGCAAAAATTAAATCTTGCAGAGGTCTAGTTCAGGGCTGCCTGATTGAATATGCATTGGATCAACCCCAAACTCCAATTGGTTTGCATATTTCCCAAAGAAATCCCAGCACATTAAATGCCCATGCATGCAAATAGGTGGTGGTTGGTTGGTTTTATTTTATATCTTTTTTTTTTTTTTTTTTGGATTTGGATAATTTAGCAGAGGGTGGCTCGAAAATGAATGGGCACAATAGGATTATACAATATTCTCAAGGGTTCAAACGAGTCGCTGGGTGCCTCGGGGGGAGGCCGATGCGGTGATTAAAGCTGAGCCCGAGGGGAGGAGGAAATCACAGCCCCATTCCCCCTCCCAGGAATGGCCACATACTTGTGGAGTCACCCAAATTTTCACGCCTCGCCCTCGGAACAGGGACAGGGCCCATTGCAGGTTTGGGTGCTGACAGCAGAGCCAGGCAGGGTTGGTGTTGAAAGGCAAATTGCCTCCCGGACTCGGCTCCGCTGATGCATTTCTGCCGTGCCACGAGCAGAGCAGCACCCACTCGCACGCTTTGCTCCTTATATTGCTTTTTTTCCACCCCGTTTGTGCCTCGCCTTCCCTCACCAGCCTCTTTCGTAGCCACCATTCCCGAGAACATCTGTAAAAAAACCAGGATGGCATCACCCTAAAGCTCCTCTGCCTCTCCTGAGCAGCTCCGAGTGGGATTGTCAGCGTTTTTATGTATTTACACCAGCAGAGAAGGCCTGGGATGGGGACTTTTTTTCGTTTATATGAGTCTCAGCGCCACAGGGGGTATTTAACTTTGTGCCCTGGTTGCTGTAATTCTCTCTCCAGTGGATATACAGTTCAGATCAGGTTCCTATTGCTGTGATGACAGGCATTCAGCAGGCACTGTAATTGCAGAGTTAAAACAGCTCATTTTCTTACTGGCAAGCTGTAGTTAAAGAGGTGCTAGGAGGCAGCCTGGCTGTCTGCAGAGGAACTGATCAAAGCACTGAAAGGCATCTGGCTTGTCTCTGTTTTCTTTCACCACCCCCCTTGCTGATGGAGGGGAAAAAGAGAGAGAAGAAGAGAAAAGGCACATGAAAAAAAAAAAAAAAAAGGGGGGAAAAGAAGGAAAAAACTATTAAAAAGGAATTTATGAAAATGAATACTTGTCCTTTTCCTAAGGGTAAAAGGCAGTGTCTTATTAAAGGCAGTAAACACACTCGGGTTAGGTCTATTTTTTTTTCAACTCTCTGTATTTTTTAATGAGAAAATTGGGGCTTGTGAATGTTCATTTGTGTCTATTTCCATGAGCTCTTCCCAGTTAGGTCTGGGCAGTCGGGGAGCCCTTGCAGAGACAGAGCTTTCCCCATCTCTGTCCCAATGTCATCCTTCCCCAGCAGGCTCAGCTTTCTGTCCCTCTGACCCCCACCCCTCTCTGAAGGACAGAATGAGATGGACAATGGCATTCTGCACCCTGCAAAACTACAAATAAAAACACATTTTCATGTACTTTTATTTGTTCTAACTCTTCCCGTCACAAATTTCAGCAATTCACGAAGAAAAAGGTGAATAGAGTTGTCAAACCACTTGAGATGTTCATATGGAGGATAAAAAAAAAAAAGGGAAAGAAACTCCAACAGCAGGGGAAGGTGTCCATCAAAAAATTGTCATCAGTGATCCCAAACCCACCGAGAAGTCACTCAAAATGCTTCTCCCAGTGAGATAAAGGAGCCCCCAGGCAAGGAATGGCTCCAATTCCAAATAGGAAAAGAGATTTTCTTCTGGGGGAGAAGAACCATTCAGGTGAAATGTGGGCATTTCCTCCTGTGAAGCAACGGGAAAAGTGTTGAAAAGCAACCAGGACAGGGCTGAGGGCACACAGTCACTTCCAGCAGCTCGGGGCAGCTCCAGGAGCTCTGAAAGGTCCTGGAAGGCAGGAACCTGACCCAGCCCATTCCATTTTCCAGCATTTTCCACCCAGCTTTCCAGGCTGGCACCGTGCAAAAGCAGCAGGGTTTGTGCTGGCTCTTCCCAATCCCCGGGATCTCCTCAGGGCCAGGGCCCATTCTCGCTTTTGCTCCTCTCACACTTCATTTTTTCACCCCCTATCTCTGCAGGGTGACACCAGAGCTCTTCCCACAGACACAAGAGGGGTGCAGAGTCTTTGAAAGGAGCAAACAAACCCCATAACTCCACGAGGAGCCCAGACAGGCAATGTTGCAAATTAAGTTGAAAGAGGCCCAGTTACTGCACCATTATTTGATTTCCCCTTCTCTAATCCCTTGCTTGTAATTAGCATAATTTATTAACATATTAGAGCCATGCATGTGAACCCTCTTTATAGTTGCTGAGTGCTCCCTGAGGCTGCCCAGTGAAAGCTTTTCCCCACTGTTTAATAATATGTTACATAAGGAAAACCAGCTTCTGATATAATTTAAATTATGACTTTCCTTTCTGCCTCTGAACACTCATTTCCTTTAAATGAGGTTAATTTCCTTAAATAATGAAAATCCTCCAATTTCAGTTTTCCATTCATTAGACCCCCTCAGCTCAACATGAAAAAAGTCACACGCCAAGAGGGAAAAGGAAAAAGAAAAGAAAAGGGAAAAAAACTTTGAACTTCAAACAAAACCATGCTGAGAAGAGGTTTCCTGGGATCCTGTCTCCTGCTTTCCTTCCTGGATTTTGAGAAAAGCATGATGGAGACTGTCAGGAGATAAAGATGGACAAGCCACTTTCCATCAAACTCCCTTCTCCCACCTGGCACGAGAGGTTTGCTGCATCCTCAGGGATTTTCAGAGCCACATTTAATGCTCCTCCAAGGCACCACAGCCAAACGTGGATTCCTTTGTATTCCCCCAGATTTCCCCCTGGTTTTCATTAATCTGTTGTTCATAATCTGGCAATCAAGGCCACCCTGTCCCCTTTCATGATCAGTGCCCAGGTCCATCTCTGGGCCCAGGGCATGGTCAGGGGCACAGGATTGCACCTCCTGGGAACCTCTGCCTTCACTTCTGGCCCTCCTGACCCAAACCTGCAGCTCACCTTGCCCAGGAATCAGCCCCTCAGCTCTTCACTGGGATGATTTTCCTCCCTGTTCTCCTTCCAGCTCTTCTGCACCTCCCCAGTGCTGTGATCACCCAAAGCAAGGTCACTTCCAAGAGGTAACTCAAAATGTGATGAGAAGCAGAATTTCCTCCTTGCTCCTCAATGCTCTGCAGAAATCTAAATGCATTTTCCTCCTGAATGCTGGCTCAGGAGCTCCCTAGCCCCAAGCCCAGGACCAAGCAATACCTAAGCAGAAGAAATGCTCAAGAGAGGCAAAACCAGGGCCAAAATTTGGTTTTCTGCTGCTCCAAGTGCCTGTGTGATGCTTGGCTCACCCAGTGTGTGCATGCCTGCCTGCAGCCGAGTTCAACCTGCCTGAACTCCTAATACCTCCGAGGATTTAGGCCTCTGTTATACTTCAATAAACTGGGAATAAAGTAATTTCTGCCCCTCAGAGAACAGCTGGGAGCTATTAAATCTCGTGGCTGTGTGCTCCTGGTAGATAATGCCTTGTGCTGTCCCTGCAGTGAGCACAGCCCAGCCTCGGTGGCACTTCCAGCTGGGGAGAGATGCAGGCCAGCAGCATCCCTCGTGGCTGAGGGCTTAAAGGTGGTGAAGAAAAAGGGAAATCTCCTCTTTTTATAAAGAAATACCTGAGAGGACAAAGCCCCCAGTGTCACCCCACTGGGAGGTTTTGTGAACACCTCATTTTGGGGGCAGAAGAAGCTCTGAAGGCAGGCAGGTGCTGCTTGCTCTGTGCTGGGCATCTGCCAGCCCCTCCAAGTGCCCTGGGGTGTGGGCAAGGTTTTGTTAACCAGCAAATAATGATCCCAGAATCCCTGAGGATGGAAAAGGCCTCCAAGCCCATCAAATCCAACCTGTGGCCAACTTCCACATTGCCACCAGAGCACTGAGTGCCACCTCCAGACCTTCCTTGGACACCTTCACGTTCCTCCAGACTCCTGGGCAGCCTTTTTCCATAAGGAAATTCCTGCTGGTGTCCATCCTGTGCCTCTCCTGGTGCAGCTTGGGGCTGTGATGCAGCCTGGGCAATGTTCTTGGGTCAGAGCTTGTGCTTGCAGCCCCAGTTAACCTTTCTCCAAGGAAAAACCCAACCTTAATAGCAGAAAATGTCAGGAAAATTATGTTAATTTGCAGAGTAAATTTTCTTCGGGACCTCAAAGAAGTAAGTGAATGTTATTGTTGTTATTACTTGTTTTTTATCACTGGGGAAACCCAAGGACAATTAAATGAACTTGCTGGAGATCACAATGCCAGAGAGAGAAGAAAAAGAAAAGTTTCCTGGCTGATGCTGGAGTTTTATTGACTTGGGGGATTTTTAGGGGTGCTTTTCATGAGAAACTGCTGCTTTCCTGAACCCACCATTTCTATGGAAATGGACAGCCTGTCTGACCAGGAACAATCCTTGCTATTCTGAATTCTCTTCACCACAAATGGGAGGAAAGGAGGCTCAGACAGGAGGGTTTGGATGCTTCTCCCCTCCCCAGCCAGGGTGGAAGCCAGCAGGGCCCTCGAGGGACAGCTTCGTGCCAGCCTGGAACAGGAAAACTCCTTCCCACCCCACTCCCTGCTCTTGACTCCCAGCACTTGACTAAAGCAGAGTCTGTTCCCCTCTCCTCTCTCCCCACTCTGATTTAGTGTGGGATTTATCTGATTTAGGGCTGATCTTCTTTCATGCTCTGCTGGGGAGCAGCAATGTCTGCGATGTTGCAACGTTTATGAAGCTTTTGGGTGTATTTATGTGTATTGAAATGTACTTTTCATGGTACAGCTGCACACGCCCTTCCCACTATTCAGCCTCTTCTCCTCCCACTTGCAAACAAACCTTTTGAAAGCAGAGGGGAAGAATAATTTAAAAAAAAAAAATTGTAATCTGCCTCAGGTAATGACATGATTGAAACATCACCATTTTGTCTGGAGGGTCACAGGATGGTTTTATGAGAAAGCTTTAAAGCTGCTAACTCGAGAGAACCTTTGATATTTCACCTTTTGTTGTTGCTAACGTGTTCTCCTTCCTGGCTCTTGGAAACAAAGCCCCAGCGCTTCGACAAATTTGGTGCCAAAGAAGTTCTGCCACGGGGTGGTTTGACAACCTGGGAAGATTAATTGAGCAGCTATGTCTGAGATATTCCAAGTTGTTGTGGTAATTTTGATATTTACCAGGTAGGAGACACCAGGGCCCCGTAGTCAGCCCTGGGAATGGATGGTGGAGCTTGCACAGTGTGGTGTGGTCCCTGTGGGGTGAGCTTGGCATGAATGACTCTGCTGCCCCTGGCTGGGCTGTTCTTTCTTCTTTTTCCAGGCTCCATACCAGGAAAGGAAGGAGTCACAAGTGCAGCTTCTGTTTTCGTGTTGTTTATTAAGTTTTTATCTCATTTTCTGTGTGCTGCCCACACCTGAGCTCAGCACTGTCAGAATCACTGCAGAATGGTCACAAGAGCTTGAACACAGAATGTTTTAAAGACTTTTTACCCAATTAACAGTTCCAACATAAGATATTTTCAACAGTGTACCAATAACTATTAATCTTAGTTCACACATTCCTCCTACCCCAAACCCATCCTAGCAATCCCTCAGTGCCACCAGCACAGCAGGAATGGAGGAGAAGGAGGAGAAGGAAAGACCCAGGGCCACCACCCTGAACCCTCCATGTTTGTCCTCATTCACCTCCACACTACAAACCCCAAAACTCTGATTTTTCACTCTGTGATAAACTAACTCCAATCTGTCTCACATCCTCCATGCTTGCAGTTCATCCAGAAGTGTTGGGAGCTTTTTCCAGGGGCACAGATCAAAGGCTGTGTCCCCCTGGGATGTCAGGAGGAGGTCCCAGACCCCCCTGAGCAACAGGAAAGGTTTCCCAGCTTTCCTGGACTCCAACATTGGCAAGGGAAGATTCTTCTCATGGTGGCTTTTGTTTCACCAAAACAGCTGCAAATAAAGGCAAAACCAACCTCAGGCTCTGCCAAGTGCCCGTGGTGGCACCAACAGCGACTGGGCAGAGTTATTTACCCACTCTTTAAAATACAAAATAGCCTCTAAGAACTAGGAGTGGAGACTTCTGTAGCTTTGATGTGACTTCTTCAGTGATTTTAGAGATGCAGGAAAGCATTTCCCACCAGTTCATATCACATGACTTCCTTGTTAGTCCTGTCCTGGTGACTGTGAACCAACATTTCCTAGATCTTGGTTTTTCACAGAAGTGTTCAGTTCCCAGAATCGTTTGAATCTTGCAGGCAGGGATATTTCTCCCTCAGTTTGCCTCTAGCATCATATCTATTTCCACTATTATGCTACCACTGTTATATCTAATGCATATTTCTGCTGCTGGATAGCTGTTCATGATGAAAAATAAAGTTATTTCTGATCAAGCAGCGGTAGACAGAAAATGGAAAAAAGAAATCTCAAAGTTAAACTGCAGCAGAGCACGAACTCTCCCTCAAGCAGCCACAGAAGGTTCTCAGGGTGTATTTCCCAGATATTCTTCACTCAGCAGCAGCTCATAGAAAGGTTTGCAAGGAACAAATGAGATGGATTGGGAGTGTAATTGAAAAGAATGTGAGGATTTTACTTGAAAAGACATTAATGGGTCATTTCTAAAACCATACTGACATTTCTCCTTGTACCAGAGTCTATTTGAGGAAAAGGTCTGCTTATTTTGTGAGATGCAGGAGGTTTGGAAAAGATGTAGAATTTTGCAGCAGAGCCAAACCCAAATGAAGACAAATGAAAATGAGCTGGTGGCAGCCAAAGGAAGCCAAGTCAGACCATAGACACTGCTGGGACCTGTCCATCACAGGCTCCTGGCAGAGATCCTGAGCAACTCAGAATGTTTCCACCATTGCTCTTGCAAAGGGAATGGCCTGGGCCTCATAAAGAGCTGTTTCTTGTGGAAATCAGTGGAAATATTTAGCCTTTGGGTCCTGGTGGAAAGTTGTCTCTGCTGAGTTTGGCCGGCGCGGCTTTGCCTCGAAATGATCTTCACCAAGTGAGATAAATGAGAAGCTGAGGCTTGGAATGGAACCACAGCTGCATTTTGTGATACCAGTGAGATGGGATTGTTCTGCCATAGGAGAGGAATAAGCAGCAATTATTATATATGATATGTGTGTCTGCCATCCTGAGAAAAAAATGGGTGCCCTACACCCTTTTGATAGGGAGTAAAGAATGATTTTTCTCTCTCTGTTTTTCCCGGGCACACCCAGGCTCCTGGAGGCTATCTCCTGTAAAAGAGGGAGGTGCAGGCAGCTTATGGAATACATTAATTGGATTTTATTTTATTTTAGATATTGTCTTGTCAGATGCACTTAGCAGAGAGGGATGCAAAACATCTGATGGAGCCAGCAGCTGATTTATAGGTGGAATACTGATGTTTTGCCATCTGGAAGTGATTTTGTCTTGGGTTTAAATGTTAATTTTGTGTCTTCTGGACAGGTTTATCCTCTAACCATAGAATACCGAATTCTGTCTGGGAGCTCCCATGAATATTGCCCCTGTTCACATTATTCCAGGTTGTGCACAGCCTTAGAGCAGGGTTGATGGAATTGGATGGATTTTGATGCAGACCATCTCAAATATTTTTAGCTTTCATATCAATATCTGTGCAAGGATTCACCTGTCAGGAATGCTGGGTTGGACAATTCAGTGCTCCCAGTGTGAATTTCCCAGTCCCACCATCACAGATATGTTCCTATCCACAGAGGCCACATGGGAGGGAGTTACAATGTGGAGCTTTCCTAAAGGATGTGTCAAAAATAATGTTTGTTAATTTAGGAATTAGTGGGAGCGTGGTGCTTGACCCTGTCTGGATGCCAATGTCCACCAAAGGTGCTCTGACACTCCCCTCCTGAGCTGGGCAGGGGAGAGAAAATAAAATAAAAAAATCAAGATAAGGCTGGGAGAGCTCAAAGTGATCCTGAAATTTCACCACACAAACTCAACACAGAGAAAAACTGCAACAAGAACTGCACTTGGTGGTGGTGAAATTATTGCTGTGGCCTTTCTGTGGGGTTCTCATCATTGCTTTCCCCTGTGAGCTCCATCCAGGCAGTGCTTACCCTCTGTGAGCTCTGCCCTGGCTGTGATAGAGAGAAAGGAGGGGAGAGAAATCAAATGCTATGGAAAACAAAAGTGGTCTGAAGGAGAGCTGTAGCTAACTCCAGCTGTAACAACAGGGCTGTGGCTTTCCAAATTTTAATCTCCCAGAAGAATCTGTATCAAATTCTTCAGCCCAGGGGTCAAGAGGGATTTTAGTAATGGAATGGGACAACTGAGCTTGGAAAGCCTCGTGGGCAAAGGCTTTCTGTGGAATATGTGTCCACCATGAGTGCTCCCGAGCCATGCGGGAATAAAAATAAATAATGGTGATTAGAAAGTTATTTTACACTTTTCCCTCCTCAGTCACATCACTCGTGGAGAGGATGACACGCTCTGCACAGGAGGCAGCTCAGAGGGAGGAGGCAGCAGGGGCCCTGCTCAGGTTTCTGATGTTCTTGAGCACAGGTTGAAGTCATGGCACAGAAGCTGTCTGAGGAATGCTCCCTGGGCTCTGTGGTTCCAGTGGTGTTTGGATATGCAAGTGTGTGTGAGTTGGGAGCACAGCCTGGGCACCCCCAGGGATGTCTGTTACAAGGAGCAAGCTGAAATGCAGTCATTGCTTGAGCAAGTGGGGTGGGAATCCCCAGCAACAAAAAACCTGTGGAAAATAAATGGTAACTCCAACCTCTCAGAAATCCTTCTTTATCCTTCTGCAGGTCCTAGGAGAGCAGCCAGAAGGACCTTCCATCACCAGCCCTGCACTGAAAGCCCTTCCCCTGCAAAACAGAGCTGCTCACAATCCCAGCCCATGGCTCCAGCCCTTGGTCCTGATGGGTGGATGTGTGAGAGAGGAGAGATGAGCAGCACCACTGCTGTTCTCAGATAAAAACACAGAGCAGTTTCCCATTTCCCACCTAAATTCCTCTCTCTGCAGTGCAGGGAAAGCTGGGGTGCATTTCCTGTGCAATACCAGGTACAGGCAGGGGGAAAAGGAGAGGAATGCCAGGGTGAAAGGCAGGGAGGAGAGGAGGGAGATGTGCTGTGTTGTGTGCTGGCAAACACAGCCTTATCTCAGGCTGCATTGGGAGCTTTTATTTCCCATCAGAGCAGAGAACTGAGCTTGGCCCTCTGTGCCCTGCTGCACCAGAACCACTGACCTCCTTTTGTAGGGTCTGTGGGTCACTGAGAATATTTCCTATACAGTGAGAGGAACCAGAGCTTCTGCAGCCTGGAAAAACCTTGCTGCCTTTCCCTGCTTCTTCTATTTAAACTCCCAGAGCCAGCACCTCCTCCCATCGCTGTGGCTCTCACAGGACACAGCCAGAATGTCCCTGCTGAAGTGGAGCAAACGTTTTTCCAAAGGGTCAAAGTTCAGGACGAGCTTGTAAGCAGATTATGGGGCTGGCAGAAAGGCCAAAGGCACCCTAAGTCTTTACATTCCCAAAGTGCTGTGTTAAACTCTAGCCCAAGGATGTACTTAACCCCAAAGAGGATGGAGGTCAAGTGAACATGCAGCATTTCAAACGCAATCAGTTTGGAAAAGTAGCTGTTTATGAAGCAGTTTATTACAGAGCCAAGCTAATGTTAGCATTCCCTCTCTACAAATAAGCCTGACCTATTGTTAGTCTTGTCAAAGAGCTGCCACGTTTGTCTCATGGCATCCAACAGCCAGGCTTTATTTCAGTTTAGGTTAAATCTCAGGGAAGGTTTTGGCTCAGGGGCAGTGAAAGGAGATGCAGGGGGAGTATTTTTGCCATCTCACTTTAGGTACTTAACACAGACTTGCTGCTAAATACTGATGGGAGAGTGGAGGAGAGGATTGCAGAGGGCTCAGAGCTCCCAGGATGGGCCCTGAACTGACACCTGGGGGTTCTTCTTCTTTCTTGGGCCAAAAAAATGAGGTGCAAAGAGGCCAGGCTTGGTTCAGCCTCAGCAGCCCTCCTGCTTTTGTCAAACCTCCTTCAGTAGGCACCAGGACACCCAAGGGCTGTGCCAGGGCTGGCAAACAGCCCCAGAGGTGCTCAGCAGTTCCCACCTGCTTTTCCTTTGGATGAAAAGGAGCAAATGCATTATTTGACTGGATAACCTTTGTTTAAATCCCAGAATCGTTTGGGTTGGAAAAGACCTACAAGATTATTGAGCCCAAGCTGTGCCCCATCCCCACCTTGTCCCCAGCCCAGAGCACTCAGTGCCACCTCCAGCCCTGCCTGGGACACCTCCAGGGATGGGCACTGCAAACCTCCCTGGGCAGTTCCAAGGCCTGAGCACCCTTTCCATGCAGAAATTCCTGCCCATGCCCACCCTGAGCCTCCCCTGGCCCAGCCTGAGGCTGTTCCCTCTCCTCCTGTCCCTGTTCCCTGCCAGCAGAGCCTGACCCCCCCGGCTGCCCCCTCCTGCCAGGGACTTGTGCAGAGCCACAAGGTCCCCCCTGAGCCTCCTTTTCTCCAGGCTGAGCTCCTTCCCCAGCTCCCTCAGGAATTCTCCAGCCCTTCCCAGCTCTGTTCCCTTCTCTGGACATGCTCCATTCAATGGGAATAACAACCCAAAAATAACAAAAGGTCTCCTATTAAAGGCTGCAGCCACTAAGAGAATCTCTCCCACATGAAGACCATGCCCTGTGCACATTGGGATTTTTCATTCCCATTCCTATCACCATCATAATCACTATCACCATCATCATCATCAGAGTGGCACCAACGATAATTCCAGGGAACCACACTCCAGAACTGAGATTCCTTTTTGGGCTGTCAGCAGGGAGGCACCAAATCTGCAAGGGGAGTGAAAGAAATGAAACTTTCAGAGGCAGCTCAGCAATTTCTTATATCATCAGTGCAAGACACCAACCAAGAGGTGGTGAAGAGCCAGGAATGAGTGTCCACTCCTCCTGCTGCTTCCCCAGCCTGTGCCTGGATCCACAAGCTCCAATCACTCAGGTGGACACAGGACTTGTGCAGGTATTTTAGGGGAGAAATGAGTTTTCTCTACCCCCTGAAGTGTTTTCCAAGAGCCTGTTTGGCTTTGTTTTATGGGAATAATAATCTTAGGGGAAGCATTGAAAATCCTGAAGTTTAGAAGTCACTCCTATAAAGGTTCTGTGGAATGCATGAAGATTTCATATTTTGGGGTTTTATAGTAGCCTCAGCAATGTCTCTGTTTTGTCAGGGAGGCTGAATATTCTTGAGCCAGGAGGCAACTAAAATATGCAATATGGATATTTATTCTTATATGGAAACCTTACCTCTAAAAAAAAGAAATTTAAGTAAGCTTTTTTTTTGGTAAAAAATTTAAGAATAAATTAAGCAACCTTTTCTCATGGTTGATCCATGGTGGTTTATGAGAAGGGGGACTCAAAACACATTTCAAACACAGCGAAAATTCTTTTCCTAGAACAAAAAACACTTCCATTTTTCCCTCTGATACATCTTGCTTAAGAGCCCTGAGTGCAGAGCAGCACATTAAGAACTGCTGTCTCCAGCCCAGCTCTCTCAGCTCTCTCACCCATAATTGCCTAATTGAAATAGGATCATTTATTAGCTTCTTTGCTTGAGGCTTCTGCAGCTCCAGCTCCTGCTCTTGGGCATCCTCCTTTGAATTGTAGCATTTACCTCAGCTAATTATAATGTGGTATCACTTGATAAAGCCAACTGAGATCATAATGGGAAGACACTGAAACTTCTGCCAAGGTTGGAAAATTGGGTTTTTCTTTTTACTTCTGCCAAAGGCAGGTTACCTGTAATTAGTTCTAATTTATAAATAAGTGCAGGCTGTACTTCTGAAAGGCACAATATGGTGCCTTGCCCCCTTTTTTTAGAAACAAGTTGGGATTCATACATCTCAATCAACTGGGTTCCTTCTCTGTGTCAGGAATAATGGCCTTGCCTGAGAATTTGGGGAGGAGCAAGGGAGTTATACAAGCAAAATATTCATGGGATACCTGTCCTGTGTGATTCAAAACAGTGGCACAAGGCCCCAGAATGGAAATCAAGGGAGTTCCAAAATTCTCAATATATGGATTATTTTTATTCCTCTCTGTATCCTGAATATTTATTAATCAGGCATTACAATTCATCTTCAAACCCCTTTGATTTTTTTTTTGTTTAATTGTTATTTTTTAATGCCAGCTGTAATTCTCAAATAATCACAGGGCTCCAGGAGCTGGAGTTTTACAAACCCACAAGCATCCCAAGAGCTGGAAAACTGTGCTCAGATCTGCCTGAATTTACATCACATGCATAGTGGAATTTCTTGGTGTTCCTTTTATCTGTTTGGGGGTTATTTTTTAAAGCCTTTTTGTTCTCAAAGGATCCTGGTGCTCCTGCCCATTCTGACACGAGCTGTGATCCTCTATCCTGCCCTTCCCAAGGGCAGGCAGAGCTGTGTGGGAGCACCAGGCTGGATTCCCAAAAGGGCTGTGCAGGAGGGTTGGGAAGCACCAGAAAAAGGCCTTAAATGGCTCCCTGGAAACAGAGCCTAGACAGGAATAAAGGAATAAAGGAATAAAGGAGGGATTGATTGGAAAGGCCTGAAAATATCTAGAGTTTGTGGTTTGTTTTTCAACTTGTTTGAAGTGCAAGGGGAGGCTCCCTTATCTACTGGCAATTTTTGGTCGAGGACTTCACTGTCCTTTTAAATCAAACTTCAGAACACAATGATCTTCTTGGGGGCTCTTGAGCCATTTTTTGAGCTCAATCTCATGAAATTCACAAAAGCTGAACCTGTTCCTGTTTTTTCAGAACTCATTCAGGTGAAAATTTCAGTGCCCGCTGGAAGGATTTGAAATGCCCCAACCAACCTAAACTTCAAATACTCTCAATCAGACCAATATTTGAGCTGATGCAGCAGAAATTTCCAGAGAAAACTGCTCTGAGGGATCTCTGTGGAGTTGTGGAGCATCAGTGCCTGCTGCCAGCCTCAGTAATGATGTAAAAGTGCCTGCCCAACATAAAGATTTATCAAATGCTGGGACAGGCTGGGCTGGTGATGGCTCAGCTGAAGTTTAGTGGTTTGCTTTTAAAATAGACCCTGCTAGTCAGGCAAAAGGAGCAAAGAGTTGGTCTGTAATTTACCCCACATTAATTGGATTCTAAAGAAATACTTCTGCCTCAAACCCAGGCTCCTGATGGACACCAATCATTAATCTCAGAAAAAAGGCAAAACCAAAGAGATTTCCAATCGAGAGTTGTCTCCTCCTTTCCTGAGAATCACTCTCCATCTTCTGCAAGGGTGCAGCAAAATCTGAGCTTGGGTCAAACCACAGCAGCAGAAGCAGAGAAGTGAAAGAACAGCACAGAGGAGAGTTTATTTTCTCATTACTCACCCTGGTCTTTCTGTGTGGACAAACTGCAGCACCAGCAAGTATTCACCAAAAGGCTTCTGAAGGATGACCAAAGGTCTGTGATGAAATGTTTAATACAAAGTGCCTGTTAGAAATAAGGAAGAAAGAGAACACAAACCACACATATACACACATAAAATCCATTTCAAGGGTGAGTCAAGAAATTCAAGAAGCAAACTGCCTTAATATAGTTATTTGTTTGTTCTCTGGTTCAATTTCTAATATGAGGGATTAAAAAAAAAAAGGTCTTTACAAAGCCTGAGGTGGGTGGAGGGGAAAAGCTGGATCTGGGCTGCATGAGTGCTGTCCTGTCCACTGAGATCATTAAAACTCCTTGCAACTAGGCTGCCTCCCATTTTCAGTGCATGCAGAGCTCTGGGCTGACTTTTCAGTGGATCTTACAGAAGTCACAGCATCAAGCTTGAAAAAAGCAATTTCTTCCTAAGTGTCTGAGTTGCACCACTTCTCCATTTCTAAAGGGAACATTAGTAACTTCCCAGAAGAAATCTTTGACAAAGAATGTAAATATGAGAAGATGTTTTAATAATGTATTTTCCTTAGCTAGTGAAAAAGCTTTATCTTTGTTTTCATGTATTGTGGGACACTGTGCTGCTCAGAGACAGACACAGAGGGACAATCCCTCAGAACTGCTGCTGCCAGAGAGAGAGAAAAGCTTCTTGCTTTTTACACCTGCATTTTACATCTTGATTTGCTTGCATGAAATGAAATGAAATAATAAAATAACCTTCTAAATTTCAAATCTGTGACTGGAGTCTTTGTGGAGAAGGCCCCAACCTTAGAGCTTCGTCATTCCCACACAAAGGGAGAAAACAAACCCACCAAGGCAGCAGCCATGCTGAGAAGTTTTCTGCATTGCTGTGGAGCTCAGTGTCCTCCTCAGCACATCCACCACCTTCCTTTGCATCCCTTTTATTCCTGTTGTTGTTCCTTTTCCCCTCAAGCAGCCTGCTCACAGCTTATCTTCAACAGCCTTCTAAAAACAGAGCCCAGGGGATGTCAGGGACTCGAGGCAGCAGTCAGCACTTCATCCTCCACGGCCTCTTCAGACCAGGCCTTCTCAAGGAAAGCCCTGGTGGGGGCCAGCAGCTTGGGGGTGCTCAGGGAAGGGTATCAGGTGCCACAGGAAAACAGGAAGAGCTCTGGAGAACAGGGAGGTGTCTGCAAAATGAGAAGTGGTCCCCACTCAGAGGCTGCAGAGCTACTCCACAGCACCCACTTGGGCAGCAGGTGAATGTCAGACATCAAGAGCCCTGAGGTGGCTTTGCTGTCCTTCCTGAATTTATATCAGGGAAGGCTCATTGGAAGGACTGACTGCAGCCAGGAGGAATTCAGTGGGGGTCAGTGAAAGCAGCTTTCATCAAGTCTGGCTCAGACAGGGTGGCAAAGCTGAACTGCAAAGTTATTCCACTCCTAAACTCCACTGATGCTGATGGCTTAAGTTTTAACTTTTATGTTTCCCAGCCCTGCCCTGCCCAGTGTCACTCTGCAGTTCCCTGGAGCTCGTTCAGTGCTGTTCTCTCATGCTCACACACACACAGCAAAGCCTCTCCAGCTCTCCAAGGACACCCAGACCCTCCTAGGCCCAACAACTGCAAACCACAACCTTGGGGACAGGGGGGCAAGCTTGGGCAAATTCCATCCTTGCCTGGCTTCTGCTTGGGGAATTGATGCTGAGATCCAAGTGGGAAGAACTCGGGAGCTGTCCTTGTCCATGTTGGGATGCACTGAGGCAGGAGCCTCTGGAGCCCAGAGTGTACCTCTGAAGGCCTTTCCAACCAATCCCTCCTTGATTACTTTATTCCTGTCTGCTCTCTGTTTCTAGGGAGCCATTTCAGGCACCAGGGGGACCTCACCCTGCCCCAGGCCCAGTTCCAGCTCCTGCACATCCAGAGCTGCTGGGAGCACGACAGAGTTTCGTTGGGATTAACCCAGGCACTTGTTTATTCCCTGGGTTAATTTCACACGCCAAGCACCGAGCTTGTGTTAATTATATGATTTACTGGGCTGTGTTTCTTTTTTTTTTTTTCATTGCATTGTAAAAGAAAAAAAAAAAAGGCCTTGAATAAGAGCTCTTGTTCTGGTAAATTTTCGCTTGTTTGTGAATGGCCTGGAAATAGTTAACAGCAAGCACGTCCCCTGGGCCAAAAGGGACTGGAAGCTTCAGATTATTGCCTTATTTATTTTATTTTATTCCTAATTAACGTTTTATGAGCTCTGAATATGTTTACAGAAGCACATGCTGGAAAAGGCACATGGACAAACAGAATTAAGAGCTGTTGGTTGCTCCACAGCAGGACCAGATTAAAATATCATGGAGCAGCCTTTTACCTGTGCTGTTGGCAAAGCAGCAACAAAACTCACCTGGATGGTTTCACTAATGCCTTAGAGTGACTTTATGATGCCTAACCCAAGCCCCAGTGTTTGGGAGGGTGCAAGAGCTGATGTCTTGTTGGGGAAATGAATCCTGAGGGAGCTTTGGAGCTGGGGCACTTTGTTCCCTCACCCCAGCTCTTTGTGGATTGGGTAAAATTAAAGTTAAATTCAAGAGATGCCAGGGATTTTGCTCAGCAGCTCCTGAGATCAAAGGAAGGGGGAAGGTGCTGGGACTCAGATCCCACCTGGATCTGTTCAGTGGAGCAGGGAGAGGCTCCAGGCTGACCCCACTGAGGAGCAGCCCTGGGTTTGTGTCTGTGCCCTGGACTCATCCTGCTCCGGTTCCAGACTGGAATAATCACTGCCTGGGATCACCTGGCTTGGTTTCATTCAAGCCCATGGATAAAGCTAGGAAGATATTCATGCTTTCAAACTCAGGATGAACTCAGGGCCTGCATCAGCCTTTTCCAACCTCCCTCATTCCGAGCTGCTGAGGAATTCCCACTTTTCCCCTGAGCCCAGGGCATTGCCCTCCTGCTCCTGCCACAGCAATATTGGCTCCTTTTGAACAAATCACCTCTCTCTTTCCCCCAAGGTTTGTCTGCTGCTTCCACTGGCAAATGCAGGAGCTCTGGGTCCCATCAACCAATTGCCCAAGGAGGGTTTTATTGCCATTTTTTTTAGCTGCCAAGGGAAAAACTAAGGCTGTTTATCAGAGAACTGCAAGCACTCAGTGCTCCAAGAAATGTTAATATGATGCCCTTGGGATAAACATTGCTTCACTGATGTGTTTTTAAGCTGTCCATTACTTTCCTTTTGAGAAATGAAAAGAAATCTATTACCAAGAAACAGAATGGTTGTACAGCATGGTTAAAATCACAAATAATCTGATGGTGGGGAAAAAAAATCCCCACATTTTTCTCCCAAAATACATTTTTAATTGGCAACAGAGCAGTGCAGAGATCTAGGTGCAGATAAATCAAGTTTTCCTGCCTTCCTAGGGCACAACAGAAAGATTTTATTGTTGACTAACATCTTTTAGTGCTTTAATTATCAGGGCAGAAAAGTGCTTCATTACTCCTTGCACAAAAAACAAAACCCTAAGTGACTTATTCATCCATATTATCTGAATTCCAGATGGGGAAAGTTGTGAAAGGAGTTTTACTTGCACCTAGAATGAGGCTGAAACCCATGAGAGTTCCAGGCCCAAATTGGTGGGGGAATAAGTAACTCAAGGGATTATTTCTCAGCTTCTTCAGACCTGTAGGTGTTTTGTGTCTCTCCATTCCCTTGTGAATGGCAGTTTTAGGGCCAGACATGGCCCATATTCCCCAAACATGAATACATTACTACTGCTGGGTATTTATTATTTGCATGGCTCTTCCCTCCCTCCCTCCCCCCGAGTTCTCACGGGTTCCTGTGTCAGCACTCCAGGAAGGTGGGAATGCCCTCGTAAGCAACTTGTGGCTTCTCAGCATTATTCCTGCTGCTGAGGTGCCTCTGCTGACTCAGAAGAGCCTCATAACTCTGCCTTTTCCACCCAAGCACCATCCTTCCAGCCAGAGCTCTCCTGCAGAGGAGATTATAGGGGAAAAAGCACCAGCAGGAGATGTAAATACAGAACTGTTGGAGTCCAGGAAAGCTGGGAAACTTTTCCTGTTGTTCAAGGGGGTCTGGGACCTTCTCCTGACATCCCAGGGGGACACAGCCTTTGATCTGTGCCCCTGGAAAAAGCTCCCAAAACTTCTGCATGAACTGCAAGCATGGAGGATGTGAGGCAGACTGGAGTTAGTTTATCACAGGGTGAAAAATCAGAGTTTTGGGGTTTGTAGTATGGAGGTGAATGAGGAAAAACATGGAGGGTTCAGGGTGGGGGCCCTGGGTCTTTCCTTCTTCTCCTTCTCCTCCATTGCTGCTGTGCTGGTGGCACTGAGGGATTGCTAGGATGGGTTTGAGGTAGAAGAAATGTGTGAAGTAGGATTAATAGTTATTGGTACTCTGCTGAAAATATCTTACATTGGAACTGTTAATTGGGTAAAAAGTCTTTAAAACATTCTGTGTTCAAGCTCTTGTGACCATTCTGCAGTGATTCTGACAGTGCTGAGCTCAGGCAGGAGCAGCACAAAGAAATTGAGATAAGAACTTAATAAACAACATGAAAACAGAAGCTGCACTTGTGACTCCTTCCTTTCCTGGTATGGAGCCTGGAAAAAGAAGAAAAAACAGCTTGGCCAGGGGCAGCAGAGCTTTTCCCAGGACCATGATCAGCTATGAGGTGCAGCCACTTTGGAGCTAAAGGAGATCTGATTCCCACCTTTATCCAGAGGTTCCTCTGCCATCCCAGCAGCTGCACACACTGAGAGCTCTTTTCCTTTCCATCACCACCAAAAACATCTCAGCAAAGCCACTCAGCTCAACATTCTGCTATTCCTGCCATCTCCTTATGCAGCAAAACCTGCAGGTGATGGTGGATTTCCACACCAGGAGGAAAAAAAAACCCTTGGAACTGGTTTTTGTCAAAGGGAGAGTCACAGAGTGGCATAAACAAACAGCCCCACACGTCCTCCTGTTTACATGGGATCACAGAATGTTTGCAGGGCTGAGTCCTGAGGGAGGCACTTGCAGTAATAATGTCCAGACTTCCTCTGCACGAGGTCCAGAACTGCAGGAGAAAAGGGAGGGAACGAGGAGTTTGCTGAGAGGGAATTGTGCAATAGGAAACTGCTGTTACCCCATTTTGCACCATTTTGTGACAAGGTGCTGGTGTGAGGTTTTATTTGCCTGCCTGGAGACAGCTCAGCAGAGTGATGCCTTTCCCTGGTCTTAAAATTGAAACCAAAACACAGATTATGGGGAAAAGGGGTTTTATTCAGGATTTATTTCAGGATCCTTGGGTGCAGCACTTGGGCCAGGTGGAATGCCCTGAAAATGCATGCACACCTCACACTGAAATACACACAATTCTAGGCCTTGCAAAATTAACATATTTATCAAAGATCCCCCAGGGAGAGGCTGGAGTGAAGCCCTCGTTGTGAGGAACCTTCCCCCTGGCTGGGCCTGGCTGAGGTTCCCAAATGTGTTCTGGAGAGGCCCTTGGTGTCTGGGGCTCCCAGGATGTTTGCTCTCCTGGTTTAACGGTGCCGTGGGGCTGAGCTGAGTTCTCAGCCTTGGGGAGGTACAAGTGTGGGGCTAAAAGCACTGAGAACACATCAAACTATAAAAGAGTGTGTGAGAGGGGTGTGAAAGGAAAAGCCAAAAATCATTCTGGCATCAGAGTGCTGGAGGTTTGGGTGCCTCCAGAAGGGTGAAGGAGGTGCTGTAGCTCCCCCAGATTTCTTTTTTTTCTTCTTCTTCTCCTCTTGAATTCTCAGTGTCACAAAGAATAACTCCATTTTTTCACAGAAAAGCAATTCAATAACAACAAGATTTTACCAAGCAGAAGTGAGTCCTCCTGCTTCTGTCTGGGGTTGTAGTTTTGAAGCCATTTCTTGCCTTATTGTGCTTTTTGGAGCTATTGGGCTAATTATCCATGAATTCCATGAGCCAATCCTATGAGTTTCCATATCACAAATTCAATATGCAGGCAAGGTGGACCTCTCCTCTAAGAGATCCAAAGATCTAAGAGCTGCTCCAAACACCTTTTCTCCTATTCCTGGAATTAGACCAATCAGAGGCTCTGGAAGCCACAGTTTGTCCATGATCAGCTCCTGAGGCAGCCCCAGGAAAATCATCTCCTTTCTTCAGGGATCAGACAGATTTGCCTGTGGTTTGCAACTGAGCCTGGAATCAGGAATTCAGCCTGGAGACAGCCTCTTCCTCTTCATTTCACTTGTCACTCTGGAGCTTGACGTGCAGACCCTGACTACAGAGCTTGAAACTCCAGCAGAAAGTTCAAGGAAACGTTTGGGAATGAAGATTTCTCAGCTAATTTGGACCCCCTTTGATCAAGGATAATGGTGCTCACCATGCAGAGTATTTGGATAGAGAGTTTTTAAGTGGAAATCATATTGAATGCTCCCACCTCTGCCTCCTAAGGGGAACAAAAATCTCCCACAACAGAGACTTGGAGGTTTCCTACCCTTCTCCCATCCTGGTGTATGGCAGAGGTGGAATTTGGTGCTTTGCTATTTATTGACTTGCTTTAGTGCTCTCAGATGGAAGCATTATCAGACTCATCACCCCAGGGCACATCAAAGGCAGCAGCTCAGGCTCCTCCCCGGAGTGGAGATAAAACTGCTGCACTTGACCTGTGCCTGGAATGTGGGATGGGGTCAAAATGCAGAAAAATAATAACAACAATCCTTCCCTTCCACCTCTGCCTTCCCCAGGAGAACTTTGGAGGCTCCTGCACCGAGCAAGGCAGGGATTTGTGTTCCTTTCAGACATTCCTGCAGGTAAAATTGCCTCTTTCCTCCTCCAACAAGGCCCCCTCTTTTGAAATTCAGGAAAATTCAGGAAGAGACAGACACTAAGTACCTTCAATACCCTTTTAAATTGCTGCCTCCCAGACTTTTCCTTCCCACTAACAAAATAAGCATCTCTCCCACCACAACTTTTCCTTCTATTTTTTTTTTTTTTAATTGAAAGCTCATACTGTCTTAAAAAAAAAAAAAAAGTGTTTCAAGCTTGCTTTCCTCCCTGGCAGTGGGAGAGAAGTGGCTGCAGGGCTGAAGGGAGCTGTCTGCTCCCAGCTCAAGCAGCAGCCTCTGCTGTCTGAGCCATGTTAGGAGGTGTTTTCAGCCCACTGCTGGTGAGCAGTGGCAGTGGGAAGCACAGCAGGCAGCTCTGGAGACAGAATCCCACCTTCCCTCTCACCCTCCAGCTCCCTCACAGAACTCCTCCTCCAGCACTGCCTCTGGCCCTGCCTTTTGCTGTGATTATGAGCTCCAGGGCTCTGCTGGCCTGCACTCAATCACTCCCAGCAGCCCCCAAAATGAATCATTTGGGTAAGTCATGCTCCAGCTGGTGTCCTGGAGAGAGGCTGTCTGCACACACCTTTGTGGCTTGCCTCTTCTACTTCCTGAGCATGAGAAGCTCTCCTTTCAGCTCCTGAGCTTATTGCAGCTCCTGGGTGCCTGCCTGACCTAATTTAGAATGCTGAGAGCTGCACTGATTCATCTCCTCAGGAAATTTGGGCTCTCCAGGCTTGGCCAGCAGTACCTGTTTCCTCAGAATAAGCTCTGTCCAAACCAGGAATGGTTCCTTCCTGGCATGGCTGTTGTTTCTTGTTGGCCCCAGAGTTCCTGGAAAAGGGGAAAGTCTTCAGTGCTGGCCACGGTGGTGCAGGAATGACAAGGAATGCACGAGGCAGGGAGCTCTGAAAGGAAATGTGTGGAGCTGAAAGGTGCCCTGCAAAATCTGCACCACTTTAGCACCAGCTCAACTCGCTGCCTTCACGCCCAGGTCCCTCTGATTCTGGTGTTATCAGGAATCCAGGCAGGTGATGCCATTAGAGCTGGGATTTGTTTGCTGACAGATCCCCAAGAGACATCCAGGCTAAGAGAAACGAGCAATAAACTCATTTCTTACTGCATTTTGGAAACTACCCAAACCCAAATTTGTCCAAACGCTTTCCACCCTCCCTGACTCCAGGTTTCAATGCACACACGAGGAACACTTGCAGACAAAGGGGCTGTGTTATCTCAGCCTGTCTGGGCTATCATCTCAGCCTGCCTGGGCTATCATCTCAGCCTGTCTGGGCTATCATCTCAGCCTGCCTGGGCTCCCACCAGGCACCCCTGATGGCCTGAACTCCACATCAGGGCTGCAGATCTACCTGGGAAATCACCTGTGGGAAGAGGAGCTCATGGTGCTGCAGCCTGGAAGGTTTGTGGGTTTGTGTGCTCCACACTTTCCATGTTCCAGCTCATCTTTCTCAGCAGGACAGAGGCATCGAGGAGCACAGTGGGAGCAGGAAGATCCACATGATGCCTTAAGTTTTAACTTTTATATTTTTCTAATCCTGTACTGCTGGTGTAACTCTGAAGTTTTCTGTATCTGTAAATGCTGTTCTCTGTGCTGAGATAGACATAACAAAACCTCTAACTTGCCCTTCAAGGACACCCAGAAACAAGAACTGTAAATCTTCATCTTGGGAAGAGGGGAGCAGGTTGGGGGAAATCACATCCTTGGCTGGGTTCTGCTTGGTGAATTTATGTTGTTATAAAAGTGTGAAGCACTTGTGACCAGGGCATCCATTTTGGGATGCACTGAGGCAGGACCTCTGGACCCTGAAGTGAGCACCTGAAGGCCTTTCCAATAAATCCCACCTTTTTTTCCTTTATTCCTGCCTGCTCTCTGTTTCTAGGGAGCCATTTAAGGCATCACACAGGCACAGACATTCCTGCTGCCAGGAGGGGATGGAAAGAGCTCCTCAATCGCTGTTTGTGTTCTGCTGAGCTCTGACAGAGCCTGGGCTGCTCTGAGGCATGGACAGCTCTGGGAATGCTGAAGCCCTAAAATGTTAGGGCTCGATCTACACATGATTTTATATCATCAATTTTCAAATTCAGAAGGTTTAGGTTTATTATTTCATTTCATGCAAGTATATCAAGTAAAGTGCAAAAATGCAGAAGCAAAGAGCAAGAAAGCTTTTTCTCTCTCTATCAAGTAGCTGCTCAGAGAGTTTGTCTGTCTGTGAACAGCACAGTGTCCCAAAATATATGAACACAAACAAAGATAAAGTTTTTTCATTGGCCAAGGAAAATACATTATTAAAACATCTTCTCATATTTCCATTCCTTGTCAAAAGTTCTCTTGGGAACCTGCAAATGTTCCCTTTAGAAATGGAGAAGTGTTACAACTCAAGACACTTAAAAAGAAATTGCTTTTTTTCAAGCTTGTTGCTGGATTTCTCTAAGGTCCACAGAAAAACCAGCCCCACAGAGGGCCAGGAGACAACAAACCCACCAGCCAGGCTGGAATATGATCAGAGTTAAGAGCAGGAAATGTCCTTTTTTGCATGCCCTGCTGCCCATCCCCTGGCCCAGAGGGTCACTTACCCCATCCTGCAGGGCACTGCCAGGGATGGGAGCATTGCTGATACCCTGGGAAGGGAAGCCTGGCCCTGGCCCTTGGTACTGAGCTGATTTACCTGGATTACCTCTGATTATCTTTTAATTACCCTGTGTTGGCACTCTCAGAGTCCACTTTACCTGGCTGGGATTCCTGGGTGTTATTTCCCTGATTCTTGGCACCTCAGAGCTGCAAGTCTGTGCCTCTCCTGTAGGACAAGGAGAGGTGAACTTTGTGTCCTGGCTGCTGCTGGGGCCATAATGGAGAATTTGAGGTGATTCATTACTTAAAGGCTTCTGGGCCCATTCCCCAAGCTTGGAAGGAATTCTGGGCACTCTGCCTGCTCTACCCAAATTTGTGGTGGTTTCCCAGAATGCAGAATGGAGCATGAGGCACATCAGGGTGTGCTCTGAGAGGATAAGTGAGTTGGAAGGCAAAGATTGCTTTTTGTCTCCTAATTCCTTCCTTGACAAGGTATCCCAGTGCTGGAAATAAATCAAATTTACTGCAGCCTCGCAGAGGAATGGAATTGTTTCATTCATTTGCTGCTTGTGGCCTCAAAGAACCTTTTTTGCTTTCATGGATTTGTATAAAAATTCCTGGCTGGAATGGTGTTGGAGATGAACAGGATTTACTGCTGCAGCTCTTGTGGTCAGAACTAATTACCAGCTGCATTCTCTCAGATCTTAACTCTGCCTCTGTACAAAGGCATCCAGACAGAAATTTTGTTCATTTGGTTGGCTCGGGGTTCCCATCTTCAAGGTGGAAAACAAAAATTAACCTCCAGCAGAGGAAAAAGCCTTGGAGAAAATGGAATTTGTCTTCATAGAGAGAACACTGTGCTGAAAATGCAGCAGCTTGTGGGACTGTCTGCTCGTGGATAAGGGAATTTTGCTGGTGGTAGTAACAGAGATGGGCTGAGAAGGGCAGGTTTGGAGTAAATAAAATCAGAATTAACTTGGACCAGAGCATTTCCTTCCCTGAGCCATTGAGATGCTGAGTGACTCTGAGGTTTTAGCACACTTCTAGTTGTGAGCTGTCAGTTTGTTCATTTAAAAGCAGGCTGAACATAAAAAGCTCTTTTTTTTTTTTCCTTAATTCATAAATGACAGCAGATCATCAGTTCATTGATGGACATGCCTGGGCAAAAAACTTCCTGGGATGACCCCTGATGAACTCCAGATTATTTTGTCAGGTATTTATTGTGCATTTGGAATGGTCTGGGGGAGAGGGAAGGAATGTTTTAGTGCTCCTGTCCCACTCAGCACCATCCCAACAGCTGAGCACAAGCAGGAAAGTCCAAACTCCTCTGTGCCAAAGCAGATATGAGATTGCTGGGATTCTCTTTCTGCATTTCGAAGTGACCACAGCCTTGGTTTAACACCACAGCACTTCTAACCTTCTTCACTTCAAAACCAATCCACTGATCCTTTCAAACTCTGCTGTTCCATCATCAATTCCCTGCATTCCTCCCAGCTCCCAGAGACACTGGGAATGAGGATATTCCCTCCTTGGATGTGATCTGATAGGTTTAATCTTGACATGAATTTCAAAGCAATGACTTGTGCTGTGGAAAATTTGCCATTTTCTCTTTAAAATCAATGTTGGCACTTGGGAAGATCCCTTTTAATCTCATATCCCAAGCAGGAGATTCTTGGAATTGTCATAATTGGCAAAGGCAGCATCAAAGGGAAAATGCTTTTTTTAAATATATATATTTCAGACCCTCAGTTTTAGGATGGAAAGGGGAATTTTGCTGAAGAAAGGGAGTTCTGTTATTCCTTCAGCCAGGCAAGAGCCCTCAGCCTGTACAAAACCTCTGAATCACTTTTAACCCATTTTTTTAAAAGGCAAAAGATCTTCTAATGCAGGAAATTCTACAATATTAAGGGAAAGAGCAGGTATTTGTATTTACAGAAGATTTATGTGCTTTGGGAAAGTTGAATTTAAGTCAGAAAACATTTGGACCTTCACTGTTTGGTTCAATAAAGGCAAGATTTTCTTCTTTCTCTCAAGGAGTGCTCTGAGCAATCTCAGACTCTGCTCTGGGTACTTTCATTTCCATTCTTCTGGATTTTAACCAGGATTTTCCATGAGGGGACTCTCCTGCTCCATGAACTGCCTGGAGAGATATGTATAGGAAGTTTCTTCCCAATATCAGAATAAATTTTCATGTCTGAATTTCTAGCCCGAACTTCAAATGTCTTTTCATCTCCACATTCCCTTAAAAGCACAAACTTCCAGTGAAACACCTCCCAATCATTCACAAAGCAGCTGAAAATTACAAATTAAAGAGGAAAATGTCAAAACTGAGCTGATCTTTCCTTTGAAGAAAGCACATTTGGGAAGTTTTGCTTCAAACCTGAGGTTCCCTGGGGACTGTGAAGGAGCTGGGCTCTGGATCTCAGCTGCAGGACACACCTAAAGCAGAGCATCTCCAAGGAAACTGGAGGGGTCTCCTTTGGAGAACTTGTTTGGAGCTGGCCAGGTGAGGTTTAGAACCATGAGTATCCTTGTTTTAATTTAATATTTGGGCTTTTTGTCCAGACACTGGGATGAGACATCACTGCAGAGTAATGCAAAACAGTTAAACCAACAAGTGCAAAAGCATTCATATTTTATATGAGAAATGGGAAACTATTTCTTTCTTTCTTTCTTTCTTTCTTTCTTTCTTTCTTTCTTTCTTTCTTTCTTTCTTTCTTTCTTTCTTTCTTTCTTTCTTTCTTTCTTTCTTTCTTTCTCTTTCTTTCTTTTCTTTTTTTCTTTTCTTTTCTTTTCTTTTCTTTTCTTTTCTTTTCTTTTCTTTTCTTTTCTTTTCTTTTCTTTTCTTTTCTTTTCTTTTCTTTTCTTTTCTTTTCTTTTTTTCCCCCTTCCCTTCCCTTCCCTTCCCTTCCCACTCTTTCTGTCTCTTTCTATCTCTTTTTCTCTCTCTTTTTCTCTCTCTCTCTTTCTTCCTTTCCTTTCTTCCTCAAAAACTTGACATGTGAGCCACAGCAATAAGAAAAGCAGAGCAAATGGCACCACAATGAATTGACAACCCAGGAAAGAAAAAAAACCACACCACTTTCTAAGTCTCAGGGACAGCTTTCACTGTAAATAAAAGTAAAAAAGAGCAGAAATTAATGTTTGTGGTCAGTCCCCAGCAACCACACTCTCGAATGCAAAGCAATTGCATTTTTACCTGAAATCTGTGACAGATAGCTGAGGCACTAATGTTTTTCTCTCTTAATAAGGTGGATATGGAACAGAGCTCCTTTAGAATATGTACGGTAAAGTGGAAATGCATGCTTTGCTGAGTGCTATAAAGCAGGCCAAAGATATGTCAAGTCCAATTAATGTCAATAAGGAACATCTGTATTTAGGCACCCAAGTTACTTAATGCAAACATTTCATAATTATATACTATAGCACACATGGAGCATTATGAGATGTGGTGTCCCAGTGTGAATAATATTCACATTTTTCAGATCAGTCAGCAGTCTTGGTCTGGCTTTGGCTCAGCTTGCAGTCTCCCTGTAAGAGCATTTCTTTATAATATTGAATTAAGTACAATCCACATTTTTTCTCTTATCTGTGAAATCTTGTGGTTGTGGCTTGACTGTTTTTATAAAATGAAAGATCCAAGTGCATGTAAAGCTGGGGGTTTGGGGGCTTTTTTTTTGTTTTTTTATTCCTGAGACATCTGGGTTTTTTCTTATATGCCTGAAGTCTGGAAGGAAAGGTTCAAGTGGATGAAGCAGAGCATGAAAGGCTCCATGTCTAAAAGGATTCTTCATCTCCCAGGCAAAAAAACACCAAAAAAAGCAGAACAAGAGCAGGAAGCTTTTCCCCCACCTGAATCACTGTGAGCCAACACCTCAGCTCAGGCAGAGGGTGGAAGAGATACCAGCATTTCCAGTCTGGGAATCTCCAAACTTCCTAAATGCTTGTAAATTCAAAACCAGCCGTGCAGCAGTGGTTTAAACAAATGGGGCAGACACTGGAACTCAGCTGCCACCCACACGTGGCTCTCTGCACTCCAGGATGGGTTCCTTGAGCTGGGTGAGTCTGCTCAGATGGGGCTCTGGACATGGGAGTTTGGGGGTTTTAATCCCCAGTTTAGAGGAGCTGCTGAAAAAAAAAAAAAAAAGATGGAAAATTCATCTGGTGCTTAATGGGAAACACATCCCAGGCACAGAGTGGTCTCCTCACAGGGAGGGGTTTCTGCCAGGAGCTCCCTGGAGCCCCCATCCAAGTCCCAGGGGGCAGAAAAGGCTGCAAATGCTGAGGTAGGAGCTGGTCCAAGCAACCAGAGCCCCCAAAAACTCCCTTAAACAGGGGGCAGGGCAAAGATGCTGAAGATGCTGTGCTAAAGCCAGGCTGGCAGGAAACTGGGCAGCCTCACCTAACCCAGCAAGTGCAGAAAAACCAAGGCCAGGAAGAAACAGGTGTCACAATGGGCTTGGAGAAAAGGGAATATCAGCCACTGGGTGACAGCTCTGCCCAAGGAGCAGCCACCAATCCTCACTTCTCCTTCTCCCAAAAATCTTGGCAGCCTCTCCCAGCCCCACCTGCCAGGAGGAGCTCTGCTCTGAGCCAAGCTCCCACACTGTTTTTAGCAAACTGCCACTGCCACTCCACCTATTTCAAGAAACATTCAAGCCTGAATAGCCACTTCCCACTCTGGATGTGTTGTGTCTTGTCTGGCTTTTTTTTTTTCCCCTCTTCCCTTGTGCCTCTGGAATACAATCACTTCAGGGCAGGCTCTACTCATCTCTCTGGCACTTGACCTGTTCTTCCTCGTGTATTTGCTGTTCAGAGCTCCTCTGTGAACTTCACTGAGATCATGCCTTGGTCTGCTGTGATTAATTGCTCTCCAATCAATCACCTTGGCTTGTGTTCAGGAGAGAGGAATGCACAGTCACGTAAAAATTTAGCCAAGTGCTTTAAAACATCTAAAAGAGGCCAGATCCTCAGAGCATCAGAAGTTCTGGATATTGGCTTTTCTACCTTTAACTCCAAGAACCAGTTTAGTCCCAGAAACCTTTTCAGTTTACACCTGAAATTAAAAGTTTGGGGCAAGGAGAATTATTCATCACTTAGGGTTGCAAGAGGGTCTGAGCAGACCACGGTGCAGAGCTCAGAGCAAAGCCTCAATGCAAATGTTGCTGCTTCAGTTTCTTCATGTAATTAATGATGGTGGTAAATTTTTGCTAATTGAGATGAATTCTGCATGGTTCAAAGCAGAAACGAAAGGAAGTCTGTGGTGCAAGGGAGGAAGAAGAGAGGGCACTCACACAGCCTGACTGGCCACAGAGTGGTGGAGAAGTGCAAGACCTAAATACCATCAGAAGGCAGCCAGGAAGAGCTTTTCCAAGTCCTGCCTACGGAATCTGTACTCAAATCTTATTAATGACTAATGGGATTTCTGTATCTTCCTCCCACGTGCTGCTCTGAACCTACAAATAACAGGATTTGTGTTCCTGCCCTCCTACATGCTGCTGCCTCTAACCCTCCAGTGAGGCTTTGGGAATAAAACTTCAACGTGTGCTCATCCTAAGCAGGAGCAGGCAGGAGGAGAGCTCCCAGGGTGGCTGGCTGAGCTCCAGGGATCCCAGCACAGGGATGAAGAGGGGGGAAGTGGGCCTGGAGCCAGAAGAACATCAGAGGTTTCTGACACGTTTCAAGGGAAGAGTGATGGCAGGAAAGAAAGTGCACATCCTTGAGTGCCTGGGAGAGGCAGTGAAGGATGGTGGTGTGCCTGAGCCATGAGATCAGGAAGGACAGGGAGGTCTGGAGCCCTTGGGTCTGCTGATAGAAATTTCCAGCTTGACCTGGGTGAGAGTCCCTCCAGGGGCAGGTGAGGGGAGAAAAGGGCTGGGGAGGGCATTCCCCAAAGCACAGATCCCATGGCATGGTCTCTGCCCAGCCTCAGACAGAGAAGATCCCTTTTTCCTCAGATATCCCACGTGGAGCTCCATCCCACCCCAGCACGTGGGGCAGGTGGGTGCCACATTCCCACTGATTTCCTTATTACACACACAGGGTGCCCTGGGTATCTGAGCACATCAGGCACAGCTCCTCGGGGTGCCAGGACCTGTTTTGCCATCTGATAGCAAAGGGGAGGGTGGCTGGAATTCATTTCACTCCAAACAAATCACCTGGACCAAAAAAAACCCAACAACAAACATCTGCAACCCTGCCTGTGTCCAGCTTTCTCCTCGTCTTGCTCACTTCCTAAAAAACAGTTTTAAACTTCCTACCAATGTGTTTTTTAACATCTCTGTTGTTATTTTTTTTATTTCTTTCTGGTAGCTATTAAAATACCCAAATAGCTTTTAAAAGTTTCTCTGGGGACTTGCCCTTCCAACTCATTTATCTTCATTTCGAAGATGGAGACAAACTTCTTATTTATGTTTCAAAGATGACATGACATCAAAGAGTTTGAATATTAAATGCCTTAATTACAGATGAAGGCTGATAAAACGAGATCACCTCTGGAGTTTTATTAAACAGGAATTGCAGCTACATTCACCGAGATTTAGGATTACACCAACCTAACCCCAAGTAGCAAAAGATTATTTTTGGAGAGGGAGAATAACATTTTTCACTCTTGTATAACTGCAATGTACAACTGCAAATTGCTGCCTACAAAACCAATAGCTTCACCACCACTCTGAAATTATCCACCACACACTGACCATGTTGCTTTTCTTGCTGAGCTCTGAGTGGCTTTGTGAGTTTAAGAAGATTTTTGCCACAACCAGAGTGTCACAGGCAGAACTGGGAGATGTATTTCTCAGAGGTCCCAGTTTTCCTTGGGCAGGTTAAGAACGAGGCTTTCTCTGCCTTTCTCTGACCTTTATTTTACCCTCGCTCAGGGGCTGCCCTGAGTGCTTCCATTTGGACAGAATTTTAGCTGCTGGAATTGCAGGGGGACACCACAGGGAAAGCTGGTGCCAGCTCCTGGGATGGCAAACACTGATTTTCAGTGGAGGGAACTTATCACAAAACCTCAGGGATTTTCCTTGGTTGTGTGGGAGTCCTTAAATAAGCTTAGGACAAGGTTTCTGTCACGGGGGGACCGAGGGGAATCGTGTTTGTGGTGGGGCTTTGGGGGTTTTTAAGTCCCAGCTGACAAGCACCCATGAGTGTTAGCAGAGTGTCAATATTCACATCACACTGGATTCATCATTTGGGGATTTGGTTTCTCCAGTGCTGAGCAGGGTATGAAACCAGCACATTAAAGGAGTCTCCTCAGGGCAGCCAGTCTGGTGTTTAAGAGGCTTTGATTATGTGCAAATCACTCTTTCACAGCAGAAATACTTAGAAAAGCTCCCAGAGTCATTTCCATTCAGAATCTAGAGGTTTCCAAGGATTCCATCCAAAACACTGCAGGATCAAGCTCAGTACCTGCCCTTCCTGGTGCAAGGTAAGTGATAATTGTACCCCTTTTAACTTAATGAAGCTTTGGCAGAGAGACACTTTAGAACAATCTCATTTTTCTGTGAGTTCAGCCTCAGGTGTGCCCGGGTCTGTCAGAGGATGGGAGAGCAAACATCCCACAGCACATGGGAACAGAAATCCATGACAACTAAAACCTTAAAACTGCTGAGGATCACAAAGGACATTGGTGGGAGGGTTTGGACCAAAAAAAAAAGAGTCATTTTTCCTGTTTTCTAATGATTTGGGTTCTCTCTTTTGCAGGTGGTACCCCAAGGACTGAGCCCTGGTCTGCTCTGATGGGGTGACCCAGGGAGTGCTGGAGGGTGTCCAGGGAAGGGAATGGAGCTGAGGAAGGATCTGGAGCAGCTCAGGGAGCTGGGAAAGGAGCTCAGGCTGGAGGAAAGGAGGCTCAGGGGGGACCTTGTGGCTCTGCACAATTCCCTGACAGGAGGGGCAGGAAGGTGGTGCTGGGGTCTTCTCACAAATAGGAAGGGAGAGGACAAGAGGAAACAGCCTCAGGTTGTGCCAGGGGAGGTTTAGCCTGGATATTACCAACAATTCCTTCATGGAAATGGTTGTCAAGCACTGGCATGAGCTGGCATGGGAAGTGGTGGAGTTGCCATCCCTGCAGGGATCAAAAGCTGTGCAGTTGTGGCACCCAGAGACAGCTCAGGGGTGCTGTTGGCAGTGCTGGGTTAGAGGTTGGACTTGATGATCTTAAGGAGGTTTTTTGTCAGCCTCAGTGATGCCATAATTCTGTGATTCTGGACAAGGGTTTAGAGCACAAAAGCCCAGATTGCAGAGGCAGTAATAGATGGCTTGAACAGCCCAATTGTCATCAGCATTTTAAGATTCAATAATCTTCATTTTGTTTTCCCTGCTTTTGGCTGAGGTCAGAAGCTGAAGTTTCACTGACCTTTCCTGCTGCCTGAGTGTGAAATTCCTGCTCTTTAGCATTGGCCAAAAAAAAGCCAAACCACTGAGGAAGTGTATTCCTGTACTTGCTCTCTTATTCTGCACTTCACACAGTAGCATTTCAGCAAGGAGCCTGGATGTAAGGCTTAGTTTTAACTTGCTGGTGACTAATTTTAACCACATTTGATGATAACAATTACTTTCAGCACATATTATCCCATATTTATGAGCTTAACGAGTTGCTATCCATTCCTTCTATTTTAAGGCAGATATGAAGTCACCTTTCATTGATATTATTTTTTCTTTCTCCAAAACCCAGAAACGTTTGGGAAGATTCATCATGATTGAATTCAGAAGTGAGCAGCTCTGGGAATGCTGGGTGAGTTATACCAAAAACAACATCCAGAGATGACAGCCACGAGGGTGTTTTCCTTCTGGGAAGAACCCAGCTTTCCAGTGGAGCCTATTTCTCCATATACAGCAGCACTTTTGGATGGAGCTGGATGGTGCAAAACCCTTTAAATGTGCCTGGGCACAGCCACGAAAACACTCTGGGACCTTCCTTCCAAAAACTAAGCCAAGTCCTGGCTGGCTCAGCAACAGTCCAGCTCATTTCCCTTCCCTTCTTCCCACAGGGTTTCTTGTCCTGCACGTTCAAAAATTCCTCTGTCCTTCCACGGTGAATGAGAGGATGATGTCTTAAATGGCTCCCTAGAAATAGAGAGCAGGCAGGAATAAAGGAATCAAGGAGGGATTGATTGGAAAGGCCTTCAGAGGTACACTCTGGGCTCCAGAGGCTCCTGCCTCAGTGCATCCCAACATGGACAAGGACAGCTCCCGAGTTCTTCCCACTTGGATCTCAGCATCAATTCCCCAAGCAGAAGCCAGGCAAGGATGGAATTTGCCCAAGCTTGCCCCCCTGTCCCCAAGATTGTGGTTTGCAGTTGTTGGGCCTAGGAGGGTCTGGGTGTCCTTGGAGAGCTGGAGAGGCTTTGTTGTGTGTGTGTGAGCATGAGAGAACAGCACTGAACGAGCTCCAGGGAACTGCAGAGTGACACTGGGCAGGGCAGGGCTGGCAACAGAGAAAAGTTTAAACCTAAGGCATCAATGAGGATGGGGCTCACAGGGGCTGCTGCTGCCCTGTCCAGCACAGCCTGAGCTGGTGCCAGCTCCCTCCGTGCCCTGCCTGCAGCAGTGGCATCGCCCAGGGACAGGCAGTGGCAAATCCCGGGAATGGGCAGCCCCGCTGCCCCTGGCACATCACCCACCCAGCCCATGCTGCAGCAAATGGCTCCAGCCTGAGTAATCCCGTTCCAATTGCAATTTGCATAATTGCCTCCTGCTCTCAGATCTCCTGCAGTTCCTTTTAGGTAAAGTCTTGTTGTCTCCTTATCCAGGGTGGTTGCTTAACGCTGCAACTTGCTTGGAAAATGGCAACATCTTCTCCCTGCCCCCCGGAGCCAGCTGCACTTCCAAGGGTGGGGACACGTGTGCAGTACACTTGAAAATGAAGGTATTTTGGAAAGCAAGCACTGCAGACTTGCTGTCAACATGCAGGGCAATAAATCAGGGCCAACATCTCCTCCCCAAAGCTCCCAGTGCGAGTCAGAGGTGCCAAGGTTCCTGAGGGAGCTCTGATTGTGCTGTCTGTGTCATTGGTGGCTGTGACAGCCTGGATTGCAGCCCAGGCTCTCAACACCTGCCTGGGAGGGCAGCAGGAGCTCGTGGAGCCTTGATTTTGGGTTAAAAACTTGACCAAGGCAGAGATGAGCGCCCAGGGTGTGATCACACCCCTGAGGCACTGCCAATCTGGCCACAAGGTCAGAGCTGAGCAGGCAGCAGGAGAAGAGGTGGAGTTGAGTTGATCAGTGCCCACACTTCATGTGGTACCCATAAAATTCCATATGGGATCCATTTGAGGGCAATTCTGACTGCAACTCAGGGCCCTGAACATCATCCTTGGTGATGAAGATGAAATCCTCTTTCTGCCTCCTGAGCTGCCATGGGATGGATCTGATTTTTAGCTGAAGGCAACAGGGCTGAAGCAGCCTGGACAGAAACATTCCTTGAGTGAGGGAATGTCCCCACTCCGTGCTGGCATTTGCAAAGCAAACATTCCACAGGGAATGCTGTGGCAGAGAAAAGGTGGTGCCCTGGTTGCAGCAAGTTATTCTGAACCTTTCCTGGCTGCCTGGCATGGTCCTCTCCCTTGAGAGGTTTGCAGCAAGGCAGTGATGCCTTTCCCTGGTCTTAAAATTGAAACCAAAACATGGTTGATAGGGAAAAGGGGGTTTTTACCTCAGGATTTATTTCAGGATCCTTGGGTGCAGCACTTGGTGCAGGTGGAATGCCCTGAAAATGCATGCACACCTCATACTGAAATACACACAATTATAGACCTTGCAAAATTAATATATTTATTATTTAAAGAACCCCCAGGGAGAGGCTGGAGTGAAGCCCTCGTTGTGAGGAACCTTCCCCCTGGCTGGGCCTGGCTGAGGTTCCCAAATGTGTTCTGGAGAGGCCCTTGGTGTCTGGGGCTCCCAGGATGTTTGCTCTCCTGGTTTAACGGTGCCGTGGGGCTGAGCTGAGTTCTCAGCCTTGGGGAGGTACAAGTGTGGGGCTAAAAGCACTGAGAACACATCAAACTATAAAAGAGTGTGTGAGAGGGGTGTGAAAGAAAAAGCCAAAAATCATTCTGGCATCAGCAGGAGCTTCACCTTTAGCAGCTGATGATCAAATCTGCTCCGTGAGCAGCACAAGCAAAGACACGTTTGGTGTGGGAAACTCACAGGAGACAAATCTAGGAATATAAAGAACTTTAAAATAATGCCCTTCCTTTACAGAAAACAACAACAACACCACAAAAGGATGCCTGTGAGGATAAAACAATCAGTTATGTGCAGGTTTTGTGCCAGTGCTCGGTTCTCATCCACCTTGCACTCCACCTGGTTGTGCTGTTGACCACGAAGCCCCAGCCTGTGGGGTTATCTGGAAAACAGGAAATAGCTTGTGACTAACAGCAGCTCCATGTGCTGTGAGTCAGAAATCCTGGTGACAAGGAAAAAAAAGAATAGGGGGGAAAAAAGAGTAGACAAAAAAAAGAAACAAAAAAAAAGCTTCCTGGACCAGAGAAAGGGAAAAAAGGAAATTAATTTCCCCTTTGGAAATTGTGTGAGGCTGCTCAGTGTCAAAAACAGGTGTCCCATGGCTGGCACGAGAAGCCACAAATGACATTTGGAGCTGTATGATTGCTTCTGGTTCTGCTCATTTGACTAATTAATATGTAAATAGCAGCTCAATGTGTTGGTTTCATCCTTCTTCAGAACGTGTTTCTGGAGCAGGAGGGTTTGTGCCAGGCTTTATTACCCCAAGATCCCTTCAGGAGGGAAAAAAAAGAAAGAAAAAATAAAAGAAACAAACTCTCTTTCATGTCCTGCTTGCTCAAGTTTTGGTTCAGATTTAAGTTTCTCTAGCCTTGCAATTCTCTTTTTTTATTTTCCTTTTTTTTGCAAGAAATGCACAATAGAGAGCAAAGCTTTCTATTTTCCATGGGGGGAGACACATCTGCTCCCTTTTTCTGGTCTCCCACTCTGTTTTTTTACCCATCTATCTGAATTTTAAGACAAACTCAGTAACATTTTTGAGGGAGAGACACAGAGCCCTTAGCTGTGTGAAATCATGTGCTGCAGCTCTGGATCTTCGAGGGCAAACCCCATTTTTTCAATATAATCACCCAATATAATCTCAGCTGCCACTTGGCATTACTGAAATCCCCTCCCCAGCCAGCTTTTCATCCCTATTTGTACTTCTGTCATCTGCTGGATCCCCCAAGGGAGATGCAAAAGTTATTTATTGGCAGAGTCCAGTGACATTTCTGTGCTGCTGGAATCTCCTGCCCCTTAAAACCCCCCAGAGTGAGGAGAGGTTCCCTCCCCAGGTCTCCCAGGTTCCCTTCACAGCTCTGCCAAGGATGTGGTGTGACTTCAATGAAGCCAATTAACTTTTGAGTGCATCAGCAGCGCAGGGCACACATTTCCTGGGGAGGGGGAGTTGGAGGCTCCTTCTGCAGCTTTGTAAAGTGCTTTAAAACACCGAGGCAGAGGCAGCAGAGAAATGCAAAGATGTCTGGGGTTTTGGGATCTCAGAGGCAGCAAGTCACTCTCCAGGGTGCAAAGAGACATTTGACATTTGGGCTGAGAGCACAAATGTGCTCGGAGGGTCCTTATTCTCCAGCTCCTTCTCCACATGGACGCAGAACACTCTCCTGCTCCATGGAAAGGCTGAGGATTATCCCAGAAGAACAGGATACAGCCTTTCCCTTTCCCTTTGGCTGTTCAGAAGAACCAGTGCCCCCTAAATGCAGAATTCTTTGCCATGGCCTCAGTTCTGATCCATCTCCCACTGCAGGAGCCTTTTAGGGTATTGTGGATGCTGACAAGTTTGGTCAGGGAGAAATTTTCCAGCTCTCGGCCCTGTTTGTGAGCAGAAGTTGCTTTCTCACAAGTGGAGCTAAGAACCAGAAGTTTGTATAAAACACCTCATGTGTTTCTTTAAACTATATTTCACAGGTGGTGTTTTTCACATTTTCTTATTCCAACTTGTTATTCTGTAACTCACCAGTGATGCTGAAGAGGTGTTCACCCAAGAACCAATGATTGTGTCCTGCTCTAGTGACCCTGGATACACAAAGGGCAAGATTTTCTTAATAAATGGCTTCTTTCATTTGAAATTCATGCCACAATTTCAGCTGTCCCTGGACTCAACTGCGACAGGATATCACCAAATGAAACATCACAAGATTTGACATCCCGAGGCAGGCAGCAGAGGAAGAAGGACTCAGGCCAGGCTTTGCCTCTGTTCATGTTCATCCTGCAGCACTGGAAAGGTCTGAAGAAGGGCAGAGGGGGCACACCAGGACTGAAATTAAAGCCCATTTCCCTGATGCCAGGAGCACTTGCAGCAGGCAGAAATCCATGTTTACATGTGGCTGTCCTGAGAGCAGCTGGAATTGCTGCACACACAAGAACTTGGGACGTGGAAGAGTTGATTACTCTTGTGCCTGCACGAACGAAATGCTTGGGGGTTCATTGAGTCCAATAGGTCTGTGATTCATAGCTCCTGAAAATAACTTGATTTTATATTTGACAGAGGCTTTCCCTGCTGGGTAATTTTGGGAGTGATGAGGTCAGTGCTGCTCAGGTACTTGGGACATTGCTGAGTGAAGAGCTCCTGCTCTGTCACTGACTCGGGAGGCAAAGCTGGCAGCTGCTGCAGGCTGGGCTCGAGTGGGGTTTGAGGCCATCAGCCACCACAGGAAAAGGGGTTTGAAATCCCTCCCACTGCTGGAGAGTGAATTGAATTCCTCATGCATGTGGGCAACAGAATTAATAATTGTTGCTATTAATTAAGGTGAAGATGTAGTTCCTGATGATGGCACCCATCCCCACGGGACTGTTCTTATCCCTGGAGAACTGAGCTGACACTTTTCCTGAGGGAGTTCCACCAGCAGGTCATGGTCAGAGCTATCCCCAGCTCCTCCCAGGAGTGGATGAAGGAATGGCACAGCTCAGGAAAGGTCATTTCTTATCCTCTGGTGATCATGGGTGAGTGGGCCACGTGTGTCTCCATTTTTTGTCTTGGTGAGTCCTTGGTGCAATGCCACAGCTCCTGATCTCACTCCAGCTCACTTGTGGCATGCAGGGAATGCCAGGAGAAGAGCAGAGCTCACCTTGTCACCACCCAGGGAATGACTCAGGCTCACAGAGAGAACTGGATTTATCTGGGTGCTTGTGGAATCTCACTGCACCATCAAAAACAGAAATGAGAGGCCTGACCCACCTACCCCACTGTAGGTCATCATAAGCCCACTGAAATCAATTAAGTTAAATATACGAAATTAAGATGAGGCCTGAAGTCAGGAATCTGAGCTACTTAGACCTAAACCACTCCAAGGTCTTTATACAAAGGAGATTTTCCAACCCCAGAAAACTACAGGTTTCTTATCATTGCTGTCAAGGAACGACTCAGGCTTGCAGAATGAATGTTGAAAAAAGTTCCTGCTTATCATAAACCTCTCTGCACCACTTCTGTGGTGGGTGAAAGGCCTGAGATTGAATATCCTCAGGGCAAAAAGCAGATCCTTTATGGAAAAACATCATTAAGAGTACAAAAATCTATTTCAGAGGATACACTCATACACTTCACAGCACTGTAAGAAATTAATAATTATTATAGATGGAATGATTTGGAAGTTTTATTTCGCCACTTGTGCTTGTTTACCTTGAAGAACTCGATCAGGACATTCTCCACACAAAGGCAGGGCTGCAGATGCTCCAGCCACACACAGGGTGAAATTCAAGACCCTCTGCAATCAGTGGGAACTTTGCCACTGGAACTCAAGAGTTTTAGGAAGCCAACCGAGCAGAAAACCCCAAATCTAAATGGCTCAACGTATTTAGCTCTGTCAGTATGTTCAGCACTGCTCCTGGCTGGAAAATGCTTTATTGTGCCATGGAAATTTATAACGAGAAAATGGGTGGGAGGGAGGGAGGGGAGAGGTTTGTTGTTGCCAGCTCAGTCCTTGATGGAAAGCTTTTCTCCAGCCTTCCTCCATGGTGAAGGGAGAGGGTAGACCCAGGCAGGGGCCTGGCAAGAGTCAGCCACACCAATTCAGTCCCACAGAGTGAGACTTTCAGAAATTTCCTCAAATAAGATCCCAACATTCACTTTCCACGAGTTTAACTCACGGGCAGGCTGGTGCAGCCCATCCTTCGTTTGCAAATGGCCCTGCTGGTTCAGTAATGTGGGAAGAAAGTTGCTTTTCTGGGCAAATAAAAACATGAGGTTGTGTCCTGGGTTTACAGGGCAATGGGAAGCTTGAGATGAGCTGGGGAAGGCAGAGGAAACTCCGAGAAGAGTGAGGAAAAAAAGGAAAAGAGAACAGTCAGGAGTCATGGTTAGACACTGAGAAGAAAGTGGAAAGATAAAACCAGGAGGCCAAGTAATGGTGGGGCAGCACATGGGGAGCTCAGGAAATAAAGCAAGAGACACACGACCCTAAAATGGACATTCTGCAGGGGAGTGAAAAAAGAATGTAAGGTTTTAATGTACAGAAAAATACTTTCTGCATGCAAGCAACTGTTTTCATTGGAGAAACTGCCAGAGCCTTGGCCAGGAAGAGAAAAGAGAGGAAGAGCATAAAGACAGTTGAAAACAGAAAAAAAGCCAACCCAGGCACTGAGGGAGGAGGAGGAGGAAGCTCGGGAGATGAAGTGTTTAGCAAGGATGAATGCAAACAAGCACACGCAGGGGATACTTCAAAATCAAGTGGAAAATACTCCACATGCCTTTCTCTCCAAATCCCATCTATTCCTGCAGAAAGCTGATTACCACCAAACCCGAGCAGCTGCAGTTTTAAAAAGCACTCTCCACATTGCTCAGGGTGGGACACACTTCCTATCTGCCTCACTTTTAGCTGGCTGGCCAAGGGAGAATGGGAAAAGCAGAGTTTCCTCTTGGCCCAGTTTTCCTTGAAGCCTGGGAGCTGAATTCCACTCCTGACTTTGAATCATTGAGACTTGCTGCTGGAGCACAGTCAAGTCACATCCCTCACCTCCCTGTGATTCAAGAAGCCTGGCTTTTAAGGGAAAAAATATGCAGCAACAGCCCGTAAAGGCAGGCTCTGGATCCAAGATGAGTTGCTGTGGATTAACAGATTAAAAGTGTGGAAGTCTGTGAAGACAACATTCACAGAAGGAGGAATGTGGTGCAGCACCTCCAGCCAGATGGAGAATTGTCCCTTTTCCTGGGCTTTTGGAGGTATTTCCACTGCCTCAGAAGAGGCTCTGGTGCCAAAGCAGGCTGTGGTAATGGTGTGTGAAGATGTGTGAATGTGCCCAGCTGCCAGCCTGGAACCAGCCTGTTACCTAAATGGGGCTGGTGTCTGATGGCAGAGCAGCAGGGAGATGCTTCTCCCACCTTGGAAATTCTTTGCATAACAGAGGAAATAAACTCCATTGTTTTTATGAACTCGTAATTAACCGATGTAAATGGGATTCCAATAGGTTCATTCCACGAAGTTGGGTTGGTGCAGCTGGCCCGATCCTGACCTGCCAGGGGACTTGGGATGTGTCACTGCCTGCCTCAGTTTCTCCATCTGCAGAACAGGGACGGTGGTGTCTTCACCCTGCTCATGATGAGCCCTGCAAGACTTCACTAATTGTTGTTTGCAACACTTTGAGTGCCGTGGATGGAAGGTGTTAGGGGGAGTCATGAATCACTGATGTGTTAGGCACACATCACTTTTTAAGGGATTTTTGGGAAGATCTTGTCATGCTGGGCACAGGGTGGCACTTGCCTGGCACCTCCAGGGTGTCCTTCAACTCAGATCCACACTGTGCCTATCGAGCAACCCTTCCAACCCTTCTCTCTCGAGGGACAGAGGATCCCTGTGCATTTGTCTGTGCCTTTATTTAATGAAGCAATTATGCCTGCTAACGACATTCTTCGAGAAACATCCTATCTAAAGTTTCCCACCATTCTTGCACTGGTAGCTTTCCCCCTTCCCTCCTCCTTTCCCTTATTAATTTATGAAGCAGCTAATTATGATCCCTGCAGGCTAAATAACTGTGCAGTTAGAGATGCACTAGATGAGTGGGTATGGCAAGGCAGCGCAGAGCATTTTTCTCTTCGCCTATTACATGTATTGTTTTAGGTAATTAACATCCACTTTGTAGTGGCAACACAGACGCCTTGCTGTCTGTACAGCTTCTTGGCTCAGCTCCTCGCAAATACTCCCTGGTACACTCCTTGCAAAACCATGTGAAGTGTTATATAATGCTCTAGGTTGAAAGGCAATTGTGTACATCCAGGTTATTAAAGGGATCTGGATGTGTGTGCAAAGCCAATGTTTCAGGCCTTAGCTGAGGTGCCTTCAGTTCAAATGACTAAAAACAGCCCAGGGAGACTTTCTCCCTTCCTTCTTTGCCTGTCCCTCCAGAAGTTTCAGGTTTATCCCTAGGAATACCTAGGAAAATGCCAATGCTTCAGGTCAACTCTCAGCGTTTTGGATATTGTCTGTGTGCTCAGCACCGGACAGTCAAAATCCCAAAAGCTGTCCTCATCTCATAGACATCCCCCTCACCTGAAAAACTATCCAACAGAGGCTGGTCTGAACCTGGAGATTTAGCTCAGTGCTCTTGTTCCTGCTGCTTCCCAACCCTGGGTTGCTGTGTTTGTGGGAAAGCTTTGGAAAGAGAGTGGAGGGATTAGCTGGGAGGGAAGGGAAAGCCATGCCTATGTGGGGCAAGGTCAAAAATGTGCTAAGCTGTGAAGGGGTTTAAATGCCAGACACAGTCAAGGCCAAGACAGCCCTGGAAGCCTTTAGATGTCCAGTTTTCCAGTTGCCAAGGAACACTCAGGTACATTGGAACAAACAGAGTTTGAGGCAGGAACAATTTATGGACGACTGCTGAATAAGATTGTTATTATCGATGGGGTCTGCGTGCCTCTTGCACTCGCAGCCTTTTCACAGTCCACTGTCTGAGAAAATTGGTGCTCTCCAAGCTCAGTGAATACCCAGAAGTGCAATGAAAGGCCAGGGTGAGGGAAGGGTCTCCTGCTGCTTTGTGTTGGTACAAACTCCTGGGTTTTGTTCTGCAGGGAGAGCAGCTCCCCTTGGCTCCAGTTCCCCTTTGTGGGGGTGGCATGACAAGAGGAGCAGAGACCAAAACCCCGAATGATTTTAATGAAAGCAGCAAAGCTGATCACTTCTGCCTTCCCTCTCCCTAGCCATCAGTGGTGTGTGTCAGCCTGGTTGTTCATCAAGGATCAGATAGGACTTGGCTGAGTGTGGGCTGGTGCTTTGCAAGTTTAATTGCACAACTTTGCTCCTGACCTGCAGGGCCGGCCAGTCCCAGTGTGGGATGGCAACGGGGCCAGCTGGACCCACAGGGGTGGACAGACAGACCCCACAGAGCTGATGCCTTAAATGGCTACCTAGAAACAGAGACTAGACAGCAATAAAGGAATAAAGGAGGAATTGATTGGAAAGGCTTTCAGGTGCACACTTTGGGCTCCAGAGGCTCCTGCCTCAGTGCATCCCAACATGGACAAGGACAGCTCATGAGTGCTTCACACTTTTATATCAACATAAATTCACCAAGCAGAACACAGCCAAGGATGTGATTTCCCCCAAGCCTGTCCCCCTCTCTCCAAGATGAAGGTTTACAGTTCTTGCTCTGGGTGTCCCTGGAGAGCAAGTCAGAGGCTTTTTTATGTCTATCTTAGCACAGAGAACAGTATTTAACAGCTACAGAAAACTTCAGTCACACTAGCAGTACAGGATTTGAAAACTATAAAAGTGAAAACCTAAGGCATCAGAGTCAGGGCAGGATGTCAGTCCTGCTCTCCTGGACTTCCCTGCCTGGGACTTCCCTGGGACTCTGATCCCCCCCAGACTGTCTCAGCACCTTCCTTCCCACCTTGTCACCTGTGCATGAACCCTGTGTTTGGATCTGGATGGAAAAAAGGCTCATCAGCATTCTGTGGGTATCATCTGCTGCTCATCCCCGGGAGATAGAAATCCATCCCCTCCCAAGAGATCTGGAATTATTAATTGCTGCTGTAAATCAGCAGAGTGTGCTGTGAGCCAGCCGTGACAAATCTCTTGGGGAGCAGCTATGCAAACAAGATGGCTGATAAACACACAGGAGGGAATACATGGGAAGCTCTGGGGAATGGAAAAAGATGAATAATTAATTTTTTTCAAAGAAAAACAGTATTTAATGGGCAATTTCAAACTGAGGATTTATAACCTTTCTTTATTTTTTTTTTCCAGTGTAAATTGAGAATGTACAGCTTGATGAGTTTTACCAAAAGCAGTGGAAGGACCAGTGGAAAATCTGAATAACATGATAGGATGCCCACAGGTAAAGGTGGGCAAAGACTGGGAAGGGCAGAAGATGAGGACAATTCAGTATTTCCAAGACAAGCTGCATCAGACTGGGCAAGGTGGAACAAAAGATCTCCACAGAGACTGTCACAAATGGGCTGTGCTGGGGTCCAAGGGAGACTGGGGAAACAAAGAAAGGAAGATGTCATCCAAGTTAGGAATATTGAGTGGAGCTGGAGCAGTTTTTGGCTGAATTAGACCCACAGGAGGTGCCAGATGTGGCTGCAGGACACACAGACACATTCCTGCAGTGCAGTGGGACAAATCCAGTGGAGAACCAACTGCAGTCCACACCAAGGGTTGCTCAAGCCAATGCTATTATTAGGAACTCTCATTCACAAGCCTCAAATTCACTAACAAATTATTCTTTAAAAAAAAAAAATATCCTCTCCATCTGTTTTCCAGCTTTTATACCAAAATTCTAATTTAAGACATTAACTAAAATGGAAAAAAGATTTTCCTTTCATTAACTTTGAGTGTATCCAATTTACATTTCATATGTTTCCATTATTTTTTTTTTTTTTTATTTCCTGAAGGGTTTGTTTTCTGAAGCACAATGGAAACACCACACTTATTTTTTTCTTTTTCTGAAAGCATTTCTGAGACTTTAGAGGGTGCACCTAGGTTTTATGAACCTGTCAATGGCTCTGGCCACCTTCCAAGTCCCTGGGGCAGGTGAATGTTAAGCAGTTGAAGCTCCCAAGCAGAGGTACCATTATGATCCACAACTATCCAGACCTTAATGATGTTTCTTAGTGCTGACACCTGCCAGTAAATACAGAAAGGGATGTGCCACTTGTGTGTTTATCTCTGCAGAGAAATATTTGGATTTGTTCTGCTCAGAAGCAGCTGGTGGTTCAGAGTGGACACTTTGCAGCCTCTCATAAACACACTTTGTCCTGCAGATGAAAGTGCCTTTCTGCATGTTTGATGTTCTGAGAGCTCTGGGTTTGGCAGGAGGCAGCTCTGGCTGCTGATACCCCTGAGCCACAAACAGCTGGAGCAAATCCTGGGGAACAATCCACAAAATCTGCTACTGGGCAGTGCCAGGGATGGACAATTCCAATTTCACCTGGTGCAGCTGTGCAGGTGTTACTGAGCCACAGAGCACCCAGAATAAACCACTGCCAAACGTGTCAGGGGATTATGAGGAGCTGCTGGAGTTTACAGAAGGCACTGCCAGCTCTGCAAGTCATGCAGCCATGCCAGGGCCATGCCAAGAAAAGCATTTTGCAAAGGATCCTGCATTCCCTCGGCTCTGCAGCTCGCAGATTAGAATTAATGCTTTGTAGTGGTATGTAAAAAAGCTCAGTGTCTCTCGTCTGGAAGCCTAAAAATAGGTTGGCAGTAAGAAAAGGGACAATAATTGCCAAATTAAATCAATATAATTTTTAATCAGCACGCAGAATAAATGATACCATTTTAGGCTGCGCTGTAAAAAATGTTCCACAAACTTTTATAAGGAAACAAACACAATTCCATTGGCTGGATTTTCCCCTGTAGGTTGAGAAATTTTATTTTATTTACTAATGTAAATACATTCCCTCTCCATAGCCAGGCAGCCAGTCCAACATACATATTGATATAAGGATGGCAAACTTTTCATTAATATTAAAACCTCCTCTCTGCAATGGGCAATGATGATTTATGCAAAAAGCTTATTTTGTGGGAAAATGAAGTTTTGTGGCTTTGCATTCATGCATTTGTCCTCTTCACGTTATGAATTCCTGCTGTTTCCTTGAACTCAGTTATTACTGCAGGGATAGAGGAGATCCTCCTGAGGGCCAAACTTTCTGCTGTTGTCATCACCCCATTACCTTCAGGTTGTCCTGAAGTCAGTAGGACTCCACAACCTTTTGCAGAGAGTTCTTCTGAAAACAGAAATGAAAACAAAAATGGCAAACTTGCTTTTTGGAGCTTCTTCAGCTTTTTCTTCCATTTTTGGGGGTGGTTTCCCCAGCGAAGAGGCTCTTGTAGAGCTCACAGACCTGATATGAATGTCTGTGTATCGTTTTATGAAAAGCTGTGGGAATGCCAGTTTGAGATCATTTTTTGTAAAATCTGCCTAGCACAGAAACTGCACTGTCTGAGAGGTTGTCAAGGGTTTATTGCTGGGATTATTTACTGTAAGGAAGCAGGACTGTGGTCATGCTGGTCGTATTCAGATTGAATAATTCTTCCCAGTTCTAACATCCTGCCTTTCTAAGACACCCCCGAAACCCTCCTGGGTGTTTTGGAGCTTTCTTCCCTGTGTTTTCTTCCCTGTGTCATCGCCAGGATGATCAAGGGGATATTTTCAAGGCACAAGAGGAGCTCACACACAATTTATTGCACACATTTTGCTCTGCTGCAAAGACTGAACTTCCTCCTGAGCTGTGCTGAGACCTCACTGCAGTTGCCCCGAGTTTACAGAAACCTGTGTGAATTTGTGTTTCCAGAGCTGCAACTTCAGAGTTCACAGAATCTCAGACTATCCTGAGCAGGAAGGGACCCACAAGGATGATCCAAATCCAGCTCCTGGCGCTGCACAGCACACCCCAACAATCCCACCCTGTGCCTGTGGTGTTTTCCACACCAAATCCTACAAACAGCTCAGCAACTGTCTCAAAACCTTGACGAGTTCTCAAATTTGCAAGAATTTTGCTGAACTCAGGTTGAGTTTCTGGGTTGCAGGACCATTTCTCAGCTGGGTGAAACCCAAGGGGCACCGTGGTGGAAAATGCAGCCGAGGCAGGGCCGCGGTGTAGGATCAGGAGGTTATTTCCTCATCCCCACTCACACACAGACAACTCCTCGTAAACTGCAGCACAAACCCTCCCAGTTTACACAAAGCTGGACAAAATAGCTTTTTATCTAATCTCTGTGGGCCACGTATATGAAACGAAGTTGCCAAACACAAATTAATGTGTAATTATTTTTCTTGCCTGAATCACTTTCTTTCATGTGTCATAACATGCAGAGTAAATAGCACCACACCTTTTTACTTTAATTGTGGTAATCTGATCTCTCAGCCACAAGAAAGCCTCCTCTAATGCCTTCTTTAGCATGGACTTTCAAGGCAAAGCAAGAGCAGTAACTGTAATAATCACCTCTTTTTTTCTTCTGCCGTCAAAATGCAGGGGTTGTTAAACTAATCAAGGACCGGGACCACACGGCAAAAAAATAAATGCCCTAAAAGACAAACAGAGGTAAATGTTTGACAGGTAATTTAAGGTGATGGTGGGATTATTTTATTTTTTTTCTCTGATTTGCCTGGTGACTAATTATTTATGGGATAAACATGAGGCTGTCTGGCTTTATGGTAATATCATAATGGGAACCATGTTATATTGTTTATCTGCTGGGATTGTCTCAAGACTTTTGAGGAGCAGAACTTAATAGTGGCAGGTGTCAACTCAGTTTGATCATCAGGGATCTCCTGTGCCCAGAGGATCATTAAGATAAATAGAATTTCATTAGCTGGGTTTGGCCCATGTTTTGCATTGAGTCCTTGGAAAAAGAAAGGAGACAGGGATCTACCCCAGAGCAGAAAATCTCTTTTACTGTTTAGAAGAACAACTCCTTTCCTCCTTATTTTCTATCACCTTCATTCCCTGACCAGTCACAGTTTAAGAATAAAAGCCTACATCCAAAACTAATCTTACGACAAAATTAAGTGGAGAACACCAAAAAGGGTTGCTCCTCCAACTGCCTTCATGCTCTAACACCCACTGAGGTGAAAGAAAGGCTTCTCAGAGACCTTGGGGACAGCTGGGTTAGTTCCAAGCCTGAGCTGCTTGAGCAGGTCTTGGGGAAGGTGGGCAACAACTGCAGGAGTTAGAGTCTGGTGATGGAAGAGGTGGCCTGGGACAGAATTCAAACTTAAGGGTGAAAGACCTTGCTGACCTCCTCTGTCAGCTCCACTGCCTTTTGCTGTGGTGGAAAATGGTAGGAAAGGACAATTTGAGATTGAGTACAATCATCTACCACTTGAAGCCAAGCAGAGCAGCCCGTGATTCACCCCCCATGCTGGTGGGAAAGGAGAAACCTTCCACCCTGTCTGGGATCCCCTTGGGCATAACAGGGCTCCTCAATCCACTGGAAAGGGCATTCCCCATTCCCTGGGAGCAGTGTCCCACAACCTGGTTATTTCCAGGGCAACTTTGAGCTTTGAGCCCCATCAGTGCTCCCCTGGTGTCTCCCAAGGGGCTGTGCTGTCCTACCCCACGTGGCAGAAACACCAAGAGGTCCCAGAGGGTGTGGATTACAGAGCACGGTGAGACCCTGAGGGTCTTCTCTGCAGCTAACGGAGTTCTGGGAGAGGCTCTCACACCCCCCCTGCATCTTCTGGGGCTCCTGCTCTCCTTGTAGCTCCCTGGTAGAGCTGTGCTGCCAAGGCCCCTGCTGGTCTCCTGTTTAGCTGAGATCTAATTGCATCCCTGCTGCCTGTGCTGGGTTTGGTGCTAACTGGTTACACTGAGAGCCCTGCAAGCCATCACACGCTGATTTCAGCAAGTCTCCTGATTTCTGCTGTCGAATCCAAGGAGCTCACAGCAGCTCCTGTACACACCTCTCCTGCCCAGCAGAAGGAAATGACCAGCAGTTGGTTGTTCAATTTGCTGGGAAGAGTTCTAGGAAACCATTCCTTTCCCCAGAGCTGTGTACACAGATCCACCCTACAATACACTTGGGGGGAGCCTATTTAGCCAGTGAAGTGTCAGTTCATTTATCTTTATATCATTTCTGTACTAACAACATCACTGAAGTCACAAAGATCTTAGAAATACCTTATCAAAGTCTTTGATGTCAGATTTACCCAACTTAACAAGTGGCTTAACCAAACATCCTCATCGCCCAATGCCAAAACATCCTCCTCACCCAGTCTAAACACATTCTGCTCACACAAATTAGAGCCTGACAAGGCCTTACTCCCTTATTACGCAGCTGACAAAAACCCCTCCTTCTGTGTCAGGAGCACAGTGGCAGATGCAGCATCCTGCTCCTGTTTCTGCTTCAGGTCCCCCTGTTAAAGGTTACACTTGTACAGCCCCTCAAAAGATCACACATAGTCAATAATCCCAGCATTGTCTACATTTTCCCTTCCTTCATGACAGTCAAGCTGGGAAAAAAAAGAGGGGAACAAAGCAAATTAATCTGTTGCTCCAAATAAAGATCCTTATATTTGCAGAGAATTTGTTTGGTGGTTTCATTATCAAGCACGGGATGGAGGATGGCCTTTGAGTCTGTGCCGAAGGCAAGATCACTTCTGGGATGGCCAAATAAAAGTGGTTGTTCCTATTTACCTCAAAAACTTTATCAGTGTTGCAGGAGGCAGCTGATAGAATGGAAAGGTGATATTAAAAGTCTACAGGTGGAGCTCCTGCAGCACCAAGCCCTGGCACTGGGTCTGGTGCCTCTGTCTCCTTTCGGGGTGAACCATCCACCCACAGACCTGCACCCAGCATGGGCTGGTTTATAATAAGAGCCTCTTTCATCTAAACTAATCAAAGCCATCAGTTTACAGGAATCAGTGTCTGGAGAGGTGCCTCCACCCTCTGCGTGAGAGCGAGATGTTGTAGATGCAAACAGGATGGAAGCACCGTGTAAACCTTGGAGCAAACAAAAAAGCTGTGAGGAAAACAAGAGGAGCTGTAAATTACAACCACCCAGAGGGCAGGTGGAACTCTGGCAATGAAAGTTTGTGTGGCTGTGCATTGAGAAGAGTTGAGCTATTGGGTTCTTGACTCCTTGGAGCTCATCAAGCTGTGAAATATTTTCCAAGTTCATCTCATCTCCTCACAGCCTGGTGCAGGTGTGAGAGCTCAGCCCCACAAGAGGCACAATGTTCTTCTGCTTTCTGAGATTTTTAATATTTAGAGCCTTCCTACCCTCCAGGAGGGACATCAGAAAGGGTGACAGTGGTGTGAGAGGCAAATGAACACCACTTAAAGGTAATTCCACTATTTTAGGACCAACTTTTCTGACTAGAGGAGGAGGCCAAAGACATATGTATTGTTTCAGGTCCATCTCTAGCAACAATTGCGGCAGCAAGAATAAAAACAAATATGCAGCAAAGTGAAATAAGGAATAAAAATGTATATACAGTACTTACATATTAAAAATATTCCTTCTAAAGGGAGTGCACTCACACTCTTGTGGCCTTTGGCATTATAGAGCTGGATTTTTTTATTTTAAATGGAATATGTATAAAATATAGGGAATATGTATCATATATATAAAATATTTACAAAACATGTAAATAATCTCCAGCCCATCCAGGTGATTGAGATGCACATATTTCCCATAAATTATTCCAAGCTGGTGCAAATTTTGCCTTAAGTCATAGTCACAGCAATGAAACAATTACTTCACATATTTGTATCTGTGAGCAAGTGGTTAAGTATTGAAGGACTTTCTTGGTTAAAAAAATCTGTGAAACTTGATGAATTTTTAATTTTGATAAAGTTTAAGTGCTTTACCATTCAAATGCCCTGATTAAGTGATGTCCTTTATCACTGGGACAGGAATCCTTGGTGCCTTGTAAACTGCAGATGCGAGACCAGGTGCTTATAAATTATACAGTAAAACAAATATATTGCACTGAAGGCTCATCTACTATGAATTAAAACAGTAGCTTTAATCCTCAAATTTTACTCCCTGCTGGGTAAACAGTCATGGGCCAATGCCAAGGATGACAACAGAACACAATGAAGAAAAGCAAAACGAAATATTGCTTTATTTTTTTTGTGTTCCCCAGAAGTCAAAAGGTTTAGAATAACAGGAATGTTTCAGTGATTTGAAGTGATCTCTCCTGACAGATTTGCCTGTGCTCTCTGCCCTCCCCTGCCTGGCATTCCCAGACAGGAGTGACTCCCACAGCTCCTGGGACTGGTGGAGAGGGACAGATCTGGCACTTCCCTGCTCTGGTTCTTCCTGAGGCTTCTCAAAAGACAGAACAAGCATGGACAAGGTGCAGAGGATATTTTATTAGGAACAGGGGATTTCCTTAGATCACTAATGAGGAATTAGATCTTCCTCTTTTTTCTCAGACAAGAAATATCAAGGGAAAGAAAATTGTCCCCACCCTTTACCAAATGCCTCCCTCACTTCCTAGGAACCTGTAATGATTTTCCAGAAGTTCTCCTCACAGCTGCCAAATCTCATTTCTGTTGGGTAAGTATTTACTGCAAGCTCAAGACAGGCTCCTACCAGAGTTTTTTCCACCCCACCCTCCCACCCTGCATGTACATAACAAGGCAGTTATTCATGGCCTGAGCGCAGGATGAGATGGAAACTCCTGGAGCTGGAGATGGGATTCAGACAGGCTGAGGAACGTGGCAGCCTAGGAAGGAGGCTGGCCAAGAGCGAGGACAGAAAGATCTCGCAGAAGTTGTTCTGCTGCTTGTTGTGGTGGCTTATTTTTAGCCTGGTGTGGTGCAGGAGGCATCCTGTTGTCCCAGTTCCCTCCAGGGATGGAGGGTGAGCTCTGCAGGGCACAGCTTTACCTGAGAAGCTGCACCTGAAAGCTCTGACTTGAGTGTTGGCCCCAAACCATTAATGTGCCTCTCTTCTGGGTGAATAGATCCCACTTCTCCGAGCCCAAATGGATCAGGGGGAATGCTGGACTGCAGTGACTCTCTACCAGTCCTGCCATCTAAGCTGGCCTGGTTTGAGTCAGTTTGAGCACTTCTGTTTCAAACTGTTTTGTATCATACTGGAACGGGAAAATCAGAGTTTATTAGGCAGAATAAAACTAAATAGAGAAGTGGGAGAAGGGCACAGAGCATAAAACTTCACCTTTGGATCAAGTACCATACAGGCATATGAACCTTAAAGCTGCACAAAGTCAATTTTGGATATTAGACACTCCCAAGATCTTCAAAAAATAACTCCTGGCAAACATCATTGTTCACACACACACAGGTGAATAAAGACCTCTTTGCAACACAAGAGGGCCAGAGGAAGACTGCTCAAGGTGAAGGCCATCTGCTCAGAACCCTCGTCCCAGAAGGCTGAAAGCCACACGTGGGATCCATTTCCACGTTCCCTCACTCCTATAATCCTTCTCTTTGTCAACTTGTGCTTGTTTTTACTGTAAGAGCACAAGACTGATTTTGTCTTTGATCTTGGCTGCGGCTTCGAGGTGCTGTAAATGCACAATAATTATGTCATCAGCAGCCTCTTGCCCCATGTGTGCTTGGGGATATCGTGTACCAACAGCAGCATTCCTCCCTCCACGTGGGGAGATCAGACTGGAGATTATCTGCCTCTCATTAATGCACAGAGCTCTTGTGAGACCTTCAGTCCTGCTACTGCCTCTCCAGTCTTTGTCCCACTCTTCTCACTCAGCTGGGCAGGATTGCTAGCTCAGGTGTTAAAGGAATATTGGCAGCTGCTTCTTCTATCTTCTCCCAGTTATCAAGAGGAGCCAAGGGCCAGAGCAAGCTGAAAGCTGCTTCCTACACAAAGTCAACGGAGAGATCCTGTACAAGACAACAGTGAGGGAGGTCTGATGCTGAGGGGCATGGAAGAGAACCCTTTAGAAACCAAAAGAAGTTCTTAAATAACAGCACTGACCAGCGACTGGCAGCAGGAATCCCAGCAAGTCTGCAAATCACTCCCCCAACAGCGAAATTCCAGCTGGGATTCCCGTAACAGCTTAACCTGTATGTGGTACAGGTATGTGGCTACACCCATCTGCCCATTTTCCCTCCCTGCCTCTCATGGCCAGACCATGATCCACTCCTTCCATTTTGTCAACTTCATCATCTCCTTGTCTCACTTTTCTCATCACATTTCGTTTCAACATAGCCATGCCAGGAGCTCTGTGCTTCAACCTAGGACAGAGAATGGTTGAGTGACCAAAAAAGTTTCTGTGGGCAAAAAAATCCTTGGTCTCACACTCTGTTTTTGCAGGATGTACCTGTTTGATTAGTTATAGATTGATTTCAAGTCTGAGTTACAATTTCCATACTTAACCCATCCCTCCTTTTTGGGACAAAGCAGGAGCCAAGTTTTTCTCTTATTTCCTACAAGCAACAGGACAGGGGGGAATGGCTTCACACTGACAGAGAGAAGGTTTAGAGTGGATATTAGGAAGAAACTGTTCCCTGTGAGGGTGGGCAGGCCCTGGCACAGGGTGCCCAGAGAAGCTGTGGCTGCCCCTGGATCCCTGGCAGTGTCCAAGGCCAGGCTGGACAGGGCTTGTAGCAGCCTGGGATGGTGGAAGGTGTCCCTGCCCATGGCAGGAGGTGGAACTGGATGATCTTTAAGGCCCTTCCCAACCTAAACTATTCCATTAGTCCATGATTCTGTTTCCCCTGAGTTATATTTCACTCCTGTCCTGACTTTAGTATCATTGCTTCAGTCAATGGAATCCTTGACAGCAGATGTCTACCACAGCCACCACCCAAAGAAATCTCTCTAAATATGACAACATGACTATATTTAGGTGTTAGGACAATCACAAGCACCAGGCAATCTTCCTGATCCTCACCCTCCACCTCTGCTGGTACGATCAGTCAAAAATGCATCCCCACCAGCAATTCAGAAATGTTGTGGGAAAAGACCAGGAAACCCCACAAACCTAACTCCTTTTCATAACATGCAATAAAATCATCACTCTCTTAAATTAGTGATCAGTTTGTTAACCAGTGGACTAGAATAGGCTGAGATTCACAGTGAGCTTTGAAGGCCACCAAGCACATTGGCAGGGCTATGGAAACATCCACAGAAATGAAAGTCCTTCTCCAGCACTGACATAAAGCCAGTGTTTAGCCATGTACCTGTGCCTGTAGGTAAAGGGTCAGGCTGATGCCTGCTGGGCAGCATGAATCCCACCAGGAAGTGGATTTGGGATTATTCAATATTGTGGGTCCCCCCTGTCAGTGAAGCAGACACACAACCTACAGGCAACTCTCCATTCACAGCCCAACTCATTTGTCATCATTTCATCAGAATCCCACAGTTTAAACTCAGCCCTGCTTGGCTTTAATGGGGATTCTCAACTCCTATTGTGGTCCATAAGAAAATCAGCAGTTCTAGCATTTTTTCGGTTTGCTTCAACTCACTGGTCTCACTGGTGAGCCAGAGAGACTCACTTTTAGAGGGGAACAGGATCGTTTCATTTGCACTTGCCCTTTTTTATGCCATCCCTGGGTATCTGCTGTTGGGGACAGGCCACTGAGCCAGGCAGACCCAGAGCCTTGACCTTTTTTATTCGTTCACCTCCTCGCTGACCCTGGTTTGGGATAGGCACATCTCGTAGTAAGGAAGTCAACAGCAGTACCTGTAGAGGTTCCAAGAAGTCTAAGAAGAGATAGGTGTGTTAATTTATTTTTGATACTTTTGGGTGGAGCCCTCCCACTCATGGCAAGCTGCCACTGGATCACAAGCGCATTATCCTCTTGCTTCAGAGCCTCCTTCCCTCTCCCCCAGGTTTGGCTCGATGTGATTCCCACTGCAGATGTCTTTGAAAATGTTCAAGCTGTCGTTGGTAGATGGAAAAGTAGATGCACAGCGTGTGACCCCTTTGTGAAGAAACTGTCTCTCTGCTCTAACATACGCTCAGATCTTGTTATTATTCTCTGTGGTGGTGCGATTTTGTTTCTTTTTTTGGAAATCATCCCTACAGACTCTTTGTGATTAAATGTCTGATGTTTAAAGCTTCCATGAGCCTTTTAAGTCCTGTTTTGCAGTTTGGGCTTTAGGCCTGGGAGGTCTACAGTTCAAATCTCAGCACATTCCTCACTGCTGTTTTTAATTATGATTTGATATGGACATTATTGCTGCAGGGATCTCTCTCACACTTCAGAACACACAGTTTACCAAAAGTCAGGAGATGCCAATCAAACTGGATCCCAGTTCAAAAGAACAAGGCCTGTAGCGGCCTCATTTTGTGCCCAGAGAAGTATTTGGTTGATGTTTAGAAGTGACATACCTAGGGGAGGGAGGAAACATGAAAAGACCAAGGGGCAACCCAAACCAAAAGGCTCCTAGTGGGGTGAGATATGCCCGGTCCTGGATCACCTGGGGAAGCAGCTTTGCAAACTCAATATTTGCCCCTCTCTTTGCCACGTAACTGTAACATAATAGTGCACTCCTGCACCGTCCTTTCTGCACGGCCTGCAGATGGCAACTGAGGAAATAAGGGAAGGGAAAATAGGCTGACTTGTTGGAATTTTGTGAAATCAATCAGTTCTGGGATCAGGAGAATTCATTCTTCATATCCTCAGCTCTGAAATATATTCAGCAGAGATCTAGGCGTGCCCCACCTGAGCACTGTCTCTCCCTGCAGCTGGTAAGGGAAGCAGAGGAGCAGTGACAGTCCCCACTCACGGCTGCTCACACCAAGCCCTAACTCTGACTGCTTATGAAACTTTCCTAAATATCCACATCTCCATCCCAGCCCTCCCTGGCTTTAGTTCCTGATACTGAAACAGCAAAAAAAGGTGTCTTTGGTTTTACACTATCTTTTCTGCTTAGCTTTGGGTTTCTTGGGAGTGGGTCTGAGCCATCCCAGCTGAGAAAGAAAGTCCTTTTCACCAGAGCACGCTGTCGGGATGCTGATGACTTTGGCTGCAAGGCAGCTTTGATCAGGACCTCTACACTGGGTAAGTATAACCACAGACACTTTAGTAAAACTGCTTTTTATTATGTAAACTATACCCACGGCTGCCCTGAATTAAAACAATTTTCAGATGGGAGTCTTTCTGTGAAGGGACCATTTCATTTCACTTTGCTTCTTTTCTGGTTTCCTGAATTAAAAAACAGGGAGCCTTGAAAATTGCTTGAAATATTGCATATTCATTTTAAGATCTGCCACTGGGTCATATTTTGTATCAATCAAGCAGCTGAACTTTTATTTGTCAAGCTTTGATTGAGTTTTGTAGTTAAAAATAAAAATAAAAGGGAGAAATAAGACCAAAACTGTACTTTTTAGCAGTCTGGGTTAGAATACAGAGTAGTGATAAGGAGTAGGTTTGGAAGAATAAGATTGGAACATGTGTCTAACACCAGCATAATGAAAAAAAAGTCCTCAGGGTCAGCAGACAAAGAGGGCACTGAAAGGGACTAGAAAACTGTCATTTTTCTCAGTGATAGGTTTCTGGCCAGGCACTGGGACAAAGATTTCGGAATCACTATACAAGTCCTACATAAATAGTTGGATTTCCATTTGGGATTTAAACATGACACTTGCATTCAGTTATCTTCCCCTCTACACTCATTTTAAGGGTGTGTCAGGTAGCAGAAAAATCAGACACTGCCACAGATGTCATGACATCAGTCTGGGATCTTTCTTTAAGAGGAGCATTTCAAAATCTTGTTTGGAGTTTCCAGGCCCAGGAGATGGTTTTCATACCTTGGTCCCCAAGCTGAGCCTTCTCACTGAGGATGGTGAGGGGTTTGTGGCACCAAAATGATGACAAATGTCCTGTTTACCCCTTGAGGATGGGAAGGTAAGGCTTGGGTTCCCAGCTTCTTGAAGTTCCTGCAATACCAATGTAATCAAATTCTTTATCATACTGCTATCTGAAGAAGGCACAGAGACATGTTTTAAGTGCACATCTATTTTATGGCATGTCCCTCCACTGCTGTGCAATACACAACTCTGGTACCACTGTAATCCAAAAAGAAAGCAACTGGAAGTACTCAGGATTGCAATCTGCATAAATGTGGCGATTTGGTTTTACACTGAGTCCTCTGGGAATGTACAAAAAGACAAAGAGTTTGCAAATGCTGATAACGGTGACAAATCTGGGAGTAAAACACTCACAGGGCTGAGGCAAACCTGGACAGCTCAGACACAAACAGGTTTTCTTACCTGCATTCTTCTTCAGGAATTTTAGCAGTGACCTTAAACAGTCTTCACATGTGAACTATAACACAGGCAGACCCTTATTTTAAAGTTTTGACTTCCAAAGTGTAGCCCAAGAACCTGGAAGGAGCTTATTAAAGAGTCACAAATGCTCCTTGGAGTCACAGTGCCCTGCTCTGTCCGGAGCTGAAGCACTGACAGGTGGGCACCCCTTGTCCCAGGGAGTCTCTGGGATGAGCTCATCTGCCATACACACAGGTTTTGCTTTTTCTCTCCGGATTCTCCACCCTTCTCTCCCAGGCTCTGTGTTGCAAATGTGTGAGCCTTGTAAGGAAGGAATTTTACTACTCCTTCTCACCACCAAAACAGCAGGACTGGAACAAAAGAGAGAATTTTCTGACTTCACTTCATTCCTTCTTCTCCTCTGGTTTCCCATTCTCACACACTGAGTTATTACTAAGATTAAAACACTTGCACACTATCAAGGTATCTGCATTCAGAATCAAAAGAATACTGTCATACTTTGCCAGTTTGCCAGCACCATGTGCCAGACTTTCCAGGCTTCCAGCCTCAGATATCATCATATCAGCAAAGAGGAAATATCAGACGTTGGAGAAGTGTTGTACTCCCAGGAATTCACGCAGCCCTGTTTCCCAGCCAGCTTTCTGTTTCTATAAACACTGAAGGAGTTGCACCCAGCTACTGAAGGCAGTAACAGGCTGGGCATGTGATGACTTCCCAAAGCCACATGGTTGCAGTTATATTTCCATACAGGCACTTGAATATTTCCAACAGTCCCAGCCTAAGCATGAGGGTTTGTGGTATCACTAACCCAGACCGTGCTTCTTGCTGTTCTTTCTGTAACTAAAGCTTCTTAGGGATTTTTAGGGTCATTTATTTGTTTTTAAGGAAAATGTAATTTGCAGGTTAAGAAAGAGTGCAGGGGGGTCAGGTCTCCTGGGTGCATCCTTCTGAGTTCAGTTACCAGCTTCTCCGTGAGCATCAATGTGATAGGAATTGCACTTAATGACTGGATACAGAGCCCTTTGAGATCTTGGATGAAGCAGCTTATTGAGATGCAAAATATTCTTTTGAAGAAGAGTATTTCCTCATATTTCTGAGCATGAGTAAGAAAAACATGAGAGTAGATGATGTAACTCCGGGCCTGCACTGCTGGCTCCAAACACTCCGGTTGTAGCTGAGTTAGTAAAACTTTATGCTCCTATTCTGGCCATGCTTGAGGGACAGAGCGGCCCAGAAATGCAGTGTGCAGCCAGCCCTCGTGTGCTGCAGATTTCTGCCCCGACCAGGGCTCAGGGATGGCCATTAAACTGGCATTTCTATCAGTCAGCCTTTGCTCCGTATTAATTAGCCTGTAAATCCCTCCTAAATCCCTCAGGGCAGAGTGTCTGTGGCAGTACAACACCTTTTGCGCAAGACAAGTAAATCTTTTCCAAGCCAGTTGCTCCCGAGATGGAGGAATGGAAGCCTGGAGGAAGCTGGATTCAGGCACTCCCTGTCCCCCGACAGAGGGAGGGCTGGAAAGGCACAAAGAGGTGTCAATGACCAGCAGCAAGGGGATGGAGCAGATCATCTGTACTGGATATCAACCTGCCCAATTTCCCATTTTATTTGCCCAGAATCCATCGAAATCCCTCCTTGCCCTCTGCTCCCCCACACATCGCCCTGGGAGCAGCCCTCACACCCTGACGCTCATCTAGGCCCCATTCAGCTCATGCAGACCCAGCTTTCACCATCTCCTGGTGGTTTTTTCCAGTCATAAAAGCTGTTATGTGTTCCTAGAAAACTGAAGAAGTGTGATCCTTTCCTGCAGATGTCTGAAAAAACCAATTTACAAGTCTGCTGTGGCTTCCATCCAGTGTCCCAATGCTAACGCAGCTCTGGTGCACGAATTAATGCTGCTGAGAAAATAAAATGTACTTCTGAGGGATAAACTATTGGAGGCCTGGGGAAATATTCATTTTTGGGTGAAAGAAACCCAAACAACCAAAGCATGAAATGAAGCAAAAGAGCACAGCTGATTTTTATAACTTCATTTATATGTTCTGTGTGTATCCTAAAGAAAAAGTTTCCTGGAATTGTGGGATAGATCCACAATTTCTTTGACTCAGAGCTGTCATGCTGGCCTGCCCACAGTAGGCATGTGTTTTCCATACATGAGCTCTTTTTATGATTAAATGTATTGAGCATATGTAAAAGGAGTGTGGCAACGTACAACAGCTGAAATTCCAATTACTGAGTGGCTGCTGGATGCGAATTCACTTTCACCCAATGTGTTGGAGGTGAGGACAGGAGGAGAAGGAGCCATCCAGAGACAAGAGGGATAGCAACCCAGGGGCATCTTGGGGCTCCCTAACTTAGCACCAAAACCCAACTTTGCTGCCTCTGGAACAGGGAGAGATGATGGCTCTGGAACAGGCTGATGTCTCACAGCTCCGTCCTGGAGGAAGGGGAGTAAGGAAAGATCCCTTCCAAGTCAAGCCATGTGTTTCAGCTCCTGGGAGAAGAAAAGACAAGTGATGTTGCATTTCTTTTTTGCTGCTGTGCAGCTCTGCAGGGACAGCCCAACATCTGCAGGGAGCAGCAAGGCTGGGGCTGCTCAGCACCTGCTGCCCCAGCAAAAGCCCAGCTCCACCTGCACCAAAACCCAGCTCGAGTGTGCCTGGAACATTCAATAAAACACCATCATAATCCAGAACATTACATTTTGTCTCCCCCTGTGGTCTCGGACAGAAGAGGAAGAAAATAACAGGCAGGCAAAGGGTTATTCTTTAATTTTATTCTGCTTTCAAGCCATGAGGGAATGGGCTGGTAGGTGTTGCACAGGAGAAAGTGCAAAAATTCAGGCTGGGAACACAGACAGAAATTGGCTGAGGGCGTAGGTGTGTTTGGGTCAGAGCAGGAATGGTGTGGCAATGCTCTGAGGAGGAGCACAGCAAAACTATGTGTAACCAGACAGTAGCTAAAGAGGAAGAAAATGCAAGAGGAACTGGAAGAATTGTTATTTTTAAAATTCTTCCTCCCCAGGTCATTTTTTGACCGACTCAGTTTTTCCACATTCACCTCGGTTAAAGCATTAAAATACCATTCGTGCTTAGGAAAAAGGCGTAAATTTGTAATTAAATGCAATGTAGCCGGTCTGTATTGCACTGTGGCTAAAAATTCTTTGGTGACAGGAAGTCTCCAATGAAAATGCTTCCTGAGAAAGAAGCAATTAAAGCCTGGGTAAGGCTCTCATACACCTTTTCTAGAGACTTTTAACTCAACCTGCTTTTTCCTGACGTTTCTCACACGAGCTGCTTTGCACCTTTACCACAAAGCAGGGATTAACCTGCAGGCAAAGAGATGCAGGAGTTTTCTGAGCTCTCCACCACAGAAAAATAAAAATCCACAGCAACCCACCCGTGCCACGGTTTACCTCTGCGTGATTTTATAAATAGGGGCGAGAGGGAAAGAATTACACTTTGCCCCCAGGTTCAGACTGCTTGGTAAGAATCTCAGACACTTTAAGTAGGCGCCACAAATTGTGTAAGCCCTGACCTGCTGGCTCGCTGCCTAGTTCACATGACAGAGATATCTGATGGTTTTGGCAAGGCAGATTGAGGTGGAAAGGTGCCTAGCGACCAAGAGAGACAGGGCAGCCATCCTGAGGGGGTTGGAAACAGCCCTGGAAGGTGCAGCCCTGTGCTCTCTGGGGAGCAATAAAGGAGGGGGTTTTTATTATAATAAGTGTTTGATTCCTTTGCTTTTCTACCCTACAGAGACGAAGCACAAGGGGGTATATTTGTATTTTGATGGCAAAGGAGTCCCTCCAATCCTCAGGGAAGTTTTTTAATGAGTGTAATGACACTGAGCGTGTGCTTGGCCCAAAGCAAAGCCACTCCACTTTTACTACATGTTATAAACGACCCAGATCCGTTATGGAAATGAGTTAATAATTTACTGAGAACTGAAAAATCAGCCAAGCAAAAGGGGGGGACAGCTCTGGCTGTCGGTGGGGGAGGCTCGCCCACAAAATGGCGGTCCGGCCTTTTATACCCCCGTGGGCACATCGGCATTATGCATATTCATTTTATGTTTTGCATAGCCCCGCCCCGTGTCAATCTCCTGGGAGCCCGCGCTTTTCCTGTCTCTGAGGCGATCGGGGCTCTCATTGGCTGGAGCCCTTCTTCCTTTTATGGTGCTGCCGTCGAAGTCTGGCCGGCAATAGCCCCGGCCCTGCGAACCCCACAGAGCATTAAACACACAAACCACACAGAGCCGGCATTAAACAAACAGATCGTACAGAGCTGGCATTAAACAAACAGATCGTACAGAGCCGGCATTAAACACACAGATCGTACAGAGCTGGCATTAAACACACAGATCATACAGCCCCCAGAGAGCCAGCATTACAGCATGTCCCCGTTTGAGACAAAATCCAGAGAAAAATATCCTCTGGTAGAAAGCAGGTTGTAGTTACCTCTCCCCCCCACCAGGTTCAGGAAAAGAAGTATTTCCTCGGAGGAAAGTGAAGAAGAAACAAAACTATTTATTTGACAAACACACAAGAAAGAGTAAATAATGCTAAATAATAAAATCTCTCGCTGTGGAGAAAAACCTGGAAGAGTTTTAAGTCCTTCTGGGTGTGGTCTCTCTCCTCCCCGACCTGGGTCAGCATGGGGGACCCCATCCAGGCTGGTGAAGGGCTCCCAGTGAGGTTTCGATGTTCTGATGTTCTGAACAAGTCCAGAAGAGAAGAAGAAGAAACTAAAGTTCCAGGAAAACTCTGTCTCTCTCCTTTTGAAGAAACAGCCGAGAGCTGGCTGGAAAGTGAGGAAGGTGCTTCTCCCCTCTGTGCAGCAGCAGCCGCAGCCATCGCTCCCCACAGTGGAAGAACAACAGAGAGGACTAGTGACCTTGAAGCACAGAACTGCTTGAAAAAGTTCCTCTGGCTGTTTTTTTCTTTCCCCTCCCTGGTTCAATTTAAAGGCACAGAAAGGCATAAGATTCATTTTCTGGGCATAGAGTGGGCGATATGGGATACATCCCAAAGTCACTCCAAGGCACAGCATACAAACCACCCAGCCCCCACAAACCCAACCCTTACAGCCAAACTACCCCAGCAACGTTAAACCTTTTAACATATACCACCATAATATCTCTTGATATTTCCATGGGATAACATTATAATAGCTGACACTGTAACCCATAATACAACTCATAATATAATAATATAATTTGTAATCCATACAGCATGCGGTGAAAGCCAGCCCTCAATAATTCATTTATAAAAGTACAGCTCCTTTCATTGTGCAGCACCTTGTCTCTGGGATCTGGGTGTGTGAAAAATAACACACATACAACCATTACTACTCTGGGGTGCCTTTTCAATCAGGACATTTTCCCCTCTCCTCAAGCTGTTGCAGCAGTGAGGTGGAGGCAGGCAGCTGCCAGATGTGATACTGCCTCAGGGCACAATGAGATACGAAGTCAGGAAAATAAGATGTTGGATGCAGGGAGCATCACTCATAAAATTGCTGCTCCCAAGAATTCCCCCCCCCCGCCAACTTTTGTTCAAGTGCCTCTCTGCCTCGACAGTCTAATATTTTCAAAAGTGAAAATATTCTCAAAAAAAATTTGTTATCTACATTCAAGCACTGCTAGGAAGGAAGTAGGATCCACAAAGTGCTTTTTATCTTCTGCCACTACAACTCCATCATTCTCGTACTGAGGACAGTGCAACAAAGAATAGAAAGAAGAAGAAAATAGAAGAAACAGAAGACATAGAAGAAGAAAATCATTGAAATCCGGTAAAGTGAAGGTTGAAAAGAAGAAAAAAAGTTATTAAAACCTTCCTTAAACTCTTTTTTTTCAGCTATCACAGGTTACTCAATTTGCACAACCTCTCTCCACAGATACTTGTTTCTTCACTAGGTTCCCTACCAGGCAATTGATTGGGGCTTTAACTGCCATTAACAAATGAAAGACAGAGAGGTAATTAAGAATCGGGATGTCAGAGAGGGAGAATTATTTGCTGAGTGATTTATTGATGATTAATTTTGTTCTAATGTTCTTGCACACACCGAGCTCGTATTACTCACAACCAGTTCATAACCAGGCAGTTCAAAAAGCAGCTTTGTTCTAATTGTGTTCATGTAAATCCATCCTACAACTGAGCAGCATCAGGAGATTTGCTTGTCTGACTCCTCTACCATAATGGTGTCGTTTTTAAAGCCTGTTCCCTATTGCCATATTTATTTGATTTACTGGTAAAATTTGTAAAATAGTCCCATCAGAAAATGAGTCCTTAAAGCATCTTAGAAAATCTGTAACAAGAAATATTCACCAAAGGGCTCCCCTGTGCTATTAGTATTTGTACTGCTGTGGTGCCTGAGGCCCCAGCTGAGATCAAGGCCCTGGTGGTGGCCAGTGTACAACAAGATAATGAGAGACAGGTTTCGCTCACTGCCCTGCCATAACCAAAAAAAAGAAATAGACTGAGAAAAGGTGGCTGAAGAAACAGATCTCAGAAAAAAACCCACTTCTCCTGTTTCTAGATCATCACTAAGATCATTAAATATGCACCCAAAATATCCTTATCAGGTATTGCTCAGGCTGGAGCTTCAGTCGGTGATGGTGGCACAGGTGCAGAGCTTCTAAGCCACATCTTGCCTGTCCAAAACTTGAGTTTGGGAATAATAACAGCTTTCCCCTCTCTCAGCTGCAGGTTACTGAAAAAAGAAGAAGGTCCCAAAGCAAGTGAGGCTCTGTAAAGCAAAATATTTAGTCTGATGTTGCAATACAGAGCATGAGGCAGGAGCAGAAAGGCCTCTCTGGATGGAGCAGGAGCTCGTAGAGCTCGTGTTACTAATGAGACATCATTACTAATTTCTTCCACTTCTCAGGTTTGATTTAGAAAATCATTTGTGGACAATGATAATTCATCGACTTAAGTTCTTACACAGAAATCTACGAATTGTGCAATTGATTCTGCCAGGCCTGAGACAACGGGGCTGGCTCAAGGTTTATCTCGAAGGATTATAAAGTGTGATTGGCAAAATGTCAATTCCTTATTATTGCTTTTCATAAGCCCAAAGAGGCTGTGTTAAATTGGGGTTAAGGCTGACCTTACAGAATAGCAATTTAGGGTAATACCAATTGCCTTAAAAACACTGCATCACTACAGTGAAATCTGTTAAAACCCAAAAGGTCAAAATTAAGGTTAAAATTACAGAAAAAGAAAACATATATTAATGGTATGGAAATTCCATGCAAACATTCTCAGCTCTGCCAACTTCAGAAGAAATTCTCATGTGAAGTAGATGTTTTTTTAAATCATCATCAAATGTCATCATCATTTTCTCTCAAGAGAACATTTGCTGTCACTAAAAGTCCTCTCATTCTGCTGGGATCATCAGAGGAAAGATTAGGTTTTGATATGAGAAAAGACTAAAAGAACTTCCCATGTTTAATCAGAGTAAATCAAGCAAGATTTATTTAGGCATAGGATATGATTGTTCCTTATAAACATCACAATTTACAGACAGGAAAGGGCATTAAAGCACAATGGTAACACAAGAAAGAAAGGGAATAAATCATCCAGGAGTGCAGTTATCTCTGAGTGAGGAGGGTCCTTGCTGGCAGGGCACTGACATCCTAAAAAAGCTAATATTCCGAAGTATTTGGGAAGGAAAAATAAGCAATGTTCTGAAAAATTTGGAAAGGGAAAGCTGCAAGTTTAACTGTTAAGGTATGGGTTGATAAGTTCATTTGATGAATTATATTAAGAGATCTCCCATGATGGTCCTGATCTGAGGTAAGAGACCTCTGAGATCTTTCTCCTTGTCCATGATACAACTGATGCCAGCAGCTGATTCACAGGAGAGGGAAGCAAGAATCCATCTCTGTTAGGAGCTGCCAAGGTTTCATAGCTATTTGAGTTAGATTTTTAAAAAGCCATGGGCATTCAACTGTGTACAAATGAATACTTCATCATGCCTCAGATCAATAGGAAATGGCATCCAGTCTGAGAAGTGGAATTCCCAAGGGAATTCTCTGTATTTGCTGTTTTGGCAGCTTATGCCAACTTTTAGTTACTAAGAAAAACATGGGAAAAAATGACCATTAGGGCCATAAAATGAATTCAAATATAGTCCTTGTGTGAGATTTCTATGAATTTTAATTTAATGGGGAATGTCTGTAATGTTCTAGTAAATGTTTCTGGACAAGGGAAATCAGATGTGGAAGGCAAGATTTATTGAAGGATCTATTCCTTCTTTATTTTAAATTCCACAAGATTAACTGTTTCCCTTGTAAGTCTTTGGAAAGTTAATTCTGCCATCGAAAAGTAATTGCTGCATTTACAGGGAGAAAGATTTAACAAGCACAAGAAAAGGAATGAACCTCTGCTCATATGAGGCATCCAAGCTCAGCCATTTCACAGTGAAAAGCATTTTCGTGGTAGGAATTTTTAAGTGCTTCTGGTATTTATGAAAGGAGGGAGACCCTGAACTTCTCACATGCCTTTTTACCTCTCAATACAGAGCAAAAATAATCATTTGCCTTCAGACTTGCTCTTTTCAAGAAGGATTCTTTCCCCTGTTTTTACAGCAAGTCCTGTAAAGGAAGGTCAGGTGGAAGAAACATTTCAAATATATAGTGAAGGGAAAAGAGTAAAATGAGTGAGTGTTGGCTGTTCTGGGCCCATCCAGGATTCCAGGATGTTCCCACTTCGTTCTGAAATTCCTCTGAACATCACAGCCCTCCTGCTCAGCCAGGAGAAATCTACTCACCCCCTATAAGCATCAAGGCAGAGACAGGTGAAGTTATTTCTCTTCAAACTTCGCTACAATTCATTACTTTTTTTTTCCACTTAAAGGCTTAGGAAACATCCTGAAGAATCTCTGTGACAGAAGCAAATTTAGTAGAAGCTGAGATATTTGCATTTCCTTTAACTCCCTGATTTTTGGTGCACAAATACCAATAACTCTCTGCCTCTGTGTTCTTCCACACTTTAGGGAACAGAGGAAATCACTGAGTGCTGTGAAATATTTTTATTTTTGGGGCAACATGTTGTCCCAGATTTGGCAAGGTGGGACTCACTCCTATCATCAAATTTTCTTTTTTTGGAACCCAAACCATTCCATGACTCCATGATTTTATATACTTGTTCCTTCCTCAGAATTACTCAGGTAAGATTCCATTTAACTGCCCTGGATGGGATTGGTTTTTAGGAAATCAGCAACTTTATTTCCTGCAATTTTCTGTGAAGTCAGGCAGCCCTTACCAGAGTTGTGGAATTGAAGAAATCTGCATCAGTTTCTCCTATTTCTTTCTGCTTGTATGATTTAAAAAAAAAATAAAATAATAAAACTCTTTTATTACAAAGTGCATTTCAAAGGCCTTGGCTTGTTACTATACAATTAGTGATTTTGTGTTAGCACCCCAGGCCCAGAGCCAAATCATAAAAATTAGGAGAGAGGATGAAATGTACACACTTCTTGTGATATCATCACAGGCAAACAAAGAGGGAAAGCAAAGGCACCAACACGAAGCTGCCAGGACTAATTACTGGGTGGGATGTGAGGCACAGAGGGAACAAAGGATGAGAAAAAGCATCCAGTGTTCCACGGCTGCACCTCATGGGTGCCCACCTCTCCCTAAATTCTGGCATGTTCAGCTTCCAGTAAGGCTTTGTCACCCTTTAACCATGAACTGGATATTGAATGTTCTTTTATCCTGAAAGAAACCTAAACCCTTGTGGTGCTGGAATATTTGTTAACCAAGAAGTCCTCGAACCATGAATGAAAAAAATCATTTTCTAAGAATGGGGACTTATGTTATAATAAATGTGAAAGCTCACATTGCCATTTTTTCATTAACAGGGATTTTTTCCTGGTTATCCAATTTCTCAATACTTGTTGGGAGTCAGAACCTTTCAGCCTTCCACCTTTCTGTAAAATATATCTGAAATTATTCCATGTGTTCAACAATTAATAGAAATGCAGAGAAAAACATGCAGAGGAAGAGAAACTATGAACATCTTTCCCTTGAAAGCAACATATGCAAATAGCATTAAATGATCTTTAGGGGTGGGTATTGAAAACACTGCAATAATTCCTGAAATAAGAACTATTTATTTTTATTTTAAACAAATGTTTGTGCAAGAGTGATTGAAATTAAGTGTGTGATACTGTTAGATGGGATAAATCACAGCTTACATGTTGCAAAAGGGATCCTGTGTCAGGAGTTCTCAAACATTTCCACTTGAGGAAATAGATTTTCTCATAGATAATTCTTCCTTGCTTTTGATTATAAAATATCTCATGTGTATCTAGAATAATTTGTTTGCATGGGATCCAAGTGCAAGCAGGAAACAATTTGGACTATTTTACATTGTCTATTAATTAAAGCAGAGAGAAATTAGGAGGGGTCACAAAAATGTCATCCCTTTGAAGCAACCTCAAGATACAGAGGAACAGACCATAAAGGGCAGTAAAAGCTGTGAGACACAGAATAAAACACCTGAGGTCAATGACTGTGAGGTGCAAATGAGGCCCAGGACACACCTTGGGCTGAGTGAACGGTCTGTTTATTAATAAACAGAGATTGGTATGTGGAAAACAATATTTTTCCATCCTCATCCTGAGTCAAGTAAGCAGCATTTAAGTCAGGTTTTAATTGGGCCTTTTGTAGGCAGCAACTCCATTTGAGAAATTCAGATTTGAAGGAGCTCTTGAGAGCTGGAATTTTCCAGTGCTGCAACTTTGCTTCAGGGGGTCTTGGCTTTTATTGAATGGTCCTTGGATAGGAGCAAAATAAAACACAGCCTTGGCAAGGAAAGGGGATAACGTAAGGGGAAAAGACAATGGTGCAGGAGTCCATGGCAAAAAATCAAAGGCAGGAGTTGTTACACTCATCAGATTGAAAGAAGTGAGGAGAAAAGCAGTAGCAGCAGGACATAGCTGTGAAAACAGAGCCATTGTTTGTGTGCCCTGCTAGCCTCGGCACCTTGTACTGGCACTTTCATCTCCACGTTCTTGTCCTGACAACTCATTTACCTACAGTGCCATAAGACATGGATATTGGCACATTCTTTATTTCTGACACTAACTGATTCATTAACTAATAAAATGTCACTAATTGCAGAGACGGTGGAGCAAAGCAGCGTTGTGGAATATGTCTTTTGGTGGCTGATAGCACTGCTGAGCACCAAGAGAGGAGAGTAATCTGATGTGTGTTGCAGACAGAACTGTTTGCCTGACGGAGCATCACATTAATGAGGCAAACTCCGACTTTTGCACCGTGGAGAGATCAAGACGTAAATATCAGGGTGTAACCCTGCAGAGGAAAATCCTCTAAAGACTTGTTGAAAGATGTGGTATCAAATGAATTGCTTGCTTCTTAGAGACTGCTTTGATATTTATTGGTTCAAATTGCTCCACTGACTCACTCTTGCATAAGCTTTCATGCCCCATTTTAATCTTGACATTTCGGGAAGCCAGGCTGAGGCAGGGTAATGACTGGGTTTACAAAGGATCAAAATGAAAAAGAAGAAGCTGGGCTGCAATAATTATAGCTTGTGAAAATAAAAATTAAAAAAAATACATGGAGAAAACAGAGTGAGAAATGATCATCCAGTAATGCCAAGATATTTAGAAAATAGAGCCCTGATCTGGGGAAATCAGGCAGTGCTGGATTTGTATTTCGAGGTACACAAATAGTTTTGGTGTCTGTCTGGGGGTGTCATCTTCTCCACACAATCTCCTGAAGTCACAGAGCTGAGATCTTGGGGCAGCATCTGGGAAATAAACTTCTTTATTCACTTGCTCCCTGAATTCTGGGGACATGGGACAACAAGGGAATAGGAAAAGCATGAAATGGGCTAAAATCTACCTTAAGCCTTCCAAAACATAATCCAGCACTAGGGTTTCCACTTCTCTTCTACTGGCACATGTAAAATGAGATTTATTGTTCAGTACAAGGCCTAACTGTGAGCAGGCCACCATCCAAGAGGAGCAGTGGAGAATGTGATAAAATATGGGGTAAAAGTCAGACACTTAGGGAAAAACCTGCCTTACCACATCTTGGGAAGGCCATTTTTACCCAGGGCAGAGTGAGGCCAGGTCAGCTCTCATGTTTCCAGGTGACCTCTGGGCTGTTGTAGCTTGGCCTGTCCCTGGCAGATGGATAATGGGTGAGAGTTTGGTGCCCACTGGAACAAAGAGCATCCAGCATTCTTAAGACTCCAGGACTGAAAGCATTCCTGGAGCAAACCCTTTTAATAAGGGAAAATACCAGCATGCTTCAAATATTAGTAAACAAACGATTCAAAGCAGCCACTGAGGCCCACAAGGACAGTGATTCACTGCCTCAGGAATTCATGCCAATTTTCATTCTCACCTGAACAATCCCTAGAGCTGCTGGATGCTCTGGAGCAGCCTGCAGCTCCCTCTCTGTCACCGCTCAGTCTCATTGTCTGGACATGCATTTCAGAGTTGAAACGGTGAGAATGGAATCAGAAATAGCTGTGGTTAACCCAGTGATTCAGAGAAAGATCTGTGCTCTGCATTCAGAACAAATGTGCCCTCTTGGAGCTGTTGGTGCTCCTCATTTTCCAGTTGCTCGTGAGATCACAGCTTCCTTTAATCACATCACGACCTCAGACCAGCAGGCCTCCAGGGCAGAGATTTCTCTGTGTTTCCTGATGTATATAAATTGTCCAATATTGTCTAAATGTGATTGTTCAGAGTTCTCAGAAAAGCCCGAGGAGTCTGATGCATTGGAAGGAGAAAAAGTGTAAAAAAATCCCATGTATCTATTGAGAACAGATGCACAGTCCATTGTAATAAACTGGATTTCAGATAAAATGTCATCATAGGTGTGTAATTTATAAGCACAACACAATTTGGGCAAATAAATCGTAGTGGATGTGTTTCAGAGAGTGATATTTGACGTTTTTCCTTCTGTATTATTGTTCCATGCAATTCCAGGAGGTCATGTTGAAAGCTGGGATTAAAGGATGATGTTATAATGATGTGACCTGAGTTTTCCTACACATCTTGGTCTCGATAAAATGTTCACCTAGCTCATAAAATAGGCAAAATCATGCTCTTAGCCTTGCCAGGGAAACCTGGGAGTCAATCTGTCGATGCCAGGTCTGTTCTGCACAAACACAAAAATAACTTGGACCAGAATAAATCCAGCATATCAGGTTGTTTATTGTTTCTCATTATTTTGGAGTGCAAAATCTGTCAACTTATCTCAAAAAAAAAACTGAGCTAGAAAGACAACGACCTTTCAAAACATGACTTTTCTGTTTAAAGTTTGTCTAAAATGCTTTCCTTGGAATAGATTATGTAGTGATCAACTTCCCAGAAAAAACTCCTGTACCTGTTGTATCAGGGAAACAAATATTTCAGCATTCATATTTGGAGTATTCATCCCTAAGAACAGTGAGGGATTTGGAGTGGTTTTCTGACCTTTAATATCCAGAACAAAGCAAAACCCAGGTAGATGTGGAAATAAATGGAGGTTTTAATGGTGCTTTAATGCTATTTAATGGTGTTCCATTCTACCTTTTAGCAGAAATCGAGTACCAGGTTCTCCCAGCTGTTGTTTAGCTGGGAATAACTATTTTAAACTTGTGTGAACAGGATGGAAAGGCACAAAACTACTGATCCCACCCTGAATCAGATTTTCTTTCTCTTTATATATCCATAATTTTACATGTGGGCCAAATGTATCCTGAACGTGGGTCAGGCAGATGTAAAAGAAGGAAAACACTGGAGGTGTCAGTTCATAAAGCAAAGTGTGGAGATCTGATCGCCAAACCCAGAGCCATAAATGCTCCCTGATCATTGATTCCCCCTCGACTTGGAATGAATCCTCCCTGGAAGTTCTTTGAGCGTTAAATACCGTTGATCATTTAATATAGATCAGCCTTGATAGAGATCTAGGCTGGGCTTAATTTCTTTTCACCCAAATACTCCCACCTCCCTGAAAACATGTGATTAAACTGTTCTGATTTCTGTTTTAGATGAAGAACTCTGTCTCCAGCGAAAACAAAAGAAGGTTCTGTCGCAAGACAAATTGAATCAAATTCTCCGGGAGTTTTGCAGTTCAATTAAGCTGTGGGATAGTCTCTATCTGAGGTGCAAATCTCTCTGTGCATTACAGGACCACAGACAGGGATGTGGCAAAAGGTAAAACCGGGAGTTATGTCTTTAAGGGCTCGTTGGAGACACTTGTAATCTCGTTTTATTGGTGGTACCCTCCCCAGCATAATGAACTTTGATGAAATAATGAAGTAGCTGTGGCGCCTGTGAAGCTGAGCAGGCTTTGCCAGGGAAAGACCTCCCATGAACAAAATCGCCCAGGCAACAACTCCACACTGCAGCCAAGCCAGAAACTCTGGCAAAGTCACCTCTTCCCGTCTCTTAACTCCTGCAATTCTGCTCTTCAAGCCTTGCAAAAAAAAAACAACACCCAAAACAAAACAAAAAGTCTGCCCACTTAGGTGGCTGAGGGATAGAGCTTAAAAACAAAAATAATAAATAATAAATTTTGGGAGAATTCACTGCATGATTGCAAATGGCTCCAAGTCCAGCAGCCAGCAAAGTTACAGGGACCGTAAGGCTGAGCCACTGAGCAACTTCACTGTCTAAGGAAATGATCCATGGAAGACTTTAAACAGCAATATTTTTAATTCAGCAAAGTTTCCACCCCCTGCCAGACTTGGAGAGATGAGAATAGGAATCTGTAAATTCATCATTGTTGTTTTTAAGGAGTTGGATCCGGGGAGCACAAACATTTAATAATGGATATAATTAAATTCTTTGCTAGTTAGCTTGACTCAGGAGCCAGTTGGCACCATAATGTCATTTCATTTACATAAAATATGTAGTAATTCTGATTCAGAGAACTGAGATTTCACAGAGCTGGAACTGCAGATGAAATAAAGGTAAAAGAGATCAGGTTTAGGAATATCTGTCTCAGGTTTGGGGTTTAGATACTCAAACTCTGATATTTTATCATCAAACTCAGGTCCAAGTCAGCTCCAAGCACAATCATTTTCAGTATAACAAATGACTTTGGGCACTTGGATTTCCAGATGATTAAATGAAGATACCTTCAAGTGACCTGATTTTGATAGATTATATTAAACCAAGTCTGAAAATCAGCCTCCCCTTGTGGTGGAAAACCCATGGGATCAACTAACAATGAGATTTCTGCTGTCTTGGTGATGAACTGCCCTAAGAACTGCATTTTCAGTGAATATGAAGTAACCTTTGAAAGCTTCACTGGAAGTTTAATGTTTAATCTGACCATCACCAAGCTGGTTCTTCTTTACATATAAATAAACTCTCATTTTGGTTGGAAGTGAAAATGCAGCACTTCCTTCTCTGAATTGGGTTTTTAAAGCAAACATTAAATTATTTTAAGTCAGGAACACCAAGGAAAGCTTTGTGGGATTGCTTCTTGTTGGGAATTTTCATTTTGAAGCAGGTTTCATGCTTTAATGGGCTGCTTCTCAGCAACACTTGAGGGAGTAGCATCTGCAGGGAGACAAATATAAATTGAAGTCAAATCACAGCCAGGTTTACTGGGAAAGTTCAGAGCTTCAACCTCCACTAAGGCTCCTCAGGCCATGAAAAAAGGGTTGAGTTGAAATCCTGGCTTAAAACACCTTTTCTTCTCCTTCTCTGCCTTCAGATGCTCATCCCTTTGCCCTGCAGCTTCCTCAGTTATGTCTCTCAAGAAACTGGAAATATTTGACTGAAATAAATTAAAAAGCCATTCTTTTGCAGTTTTTCCCTAACTCAGGTAAATTCCCTTGGTTCAATGACCAAGTCCCAAAATACCTGCTCTGGCACAGTGAGGAAGGTGATACCCACAGGATGGGAAAGAGGAATGGCATAGAAGAGGAAGGATAGGAGTTAATGCCTAAACTTTTCCTGGTGCCGAACTCCACACAGTCCCACTGCTGTCCAGCAGTTGTCCCCAACACCAGCCAGACATGGCCAGAAATACCCAGGGGAGATTGGGTCATCCAGAGCCTGTGAAATCTCATATTCATCCATAAACTGGAGATTGATTCCCTAAAAAGGCTTGGAAGCACTTCAAGAGCTCAGATCACCCAACAGAAGGATCAGCTGTGTCCATGTGGCTGTTTCCACCCCCCTGTACACAGGATTGTGTGGAGGGATGAGGGCCCCAGGGTCTGGGCCATTCCCAAAGATCCCGAGGAGGCCCAGGCTGCTCAGGTCACCCTGGAGCTGGGAGTAGTCATTACCCTGATAGTGTGGTCACAGAGCCTGAGACTGTGCCCTCTCCACAATAAGTTCCTGATTGCTCATGAAAGCTTTTGGATGTTTGTGGCAGAGCATTGGTGACTTAGTTTCTCATTGTCTGCATGTCAGTGGGGTCAGTTTCCTAATTGTCCTGGGGCAAATTAAATTCCAGTTCTGCCATCCAAATGAAACTGCAAGCACAGGGCGAGCAGCTATTGTGTGCCTCTCACCCATCTCTGCTCAGTTGTCACTGAAGGAACAGCTCCCTGTCTGTTTTACCTGCAGAAACTCAAAGTACGTGGTGCCCTTTTAATCTGGAAACAAAAGAGAACAAAGGCAAACAAATGGAGGCCAAATTATCTCACCTTGAGATCTGAGTTTTCTCCATATTGAACTTCTGGTATTTCATTAATGAGCCGGGGTTGTTGCTCGCTGGTGAGCGAGAACAAAGCAAAGTGACTCATGCTGCCTGGTTATTGTTACATAATCTATACAAGTCATTTATTTTTATGGTTAATTACTGGATTAGTTAAGTATATTGGAAATGTAAAGAGATGTGGAGTGAGGAGAGATTCAGACCAGTGTCTGTGAATCTGTGCAGGATGACTGTAGGTAAACAGAGGGAAATCTGAATAAAGGACAGCTCTTTTCAGGGCTGACCACTTGAATTTACACCTCTGTGTGCAGCTGGGCTCCCTTCAGCCTCAGCAGGCACTCAGGTTGGGCAGAGCCTTTCTCAGAGTGACAAACCCCCTTTTTTCACCTCTCTGAATCATTCCTGCTGAGGGAACCCAGAGTCAAGATGTGCTTCCTCCTCACATGGGCACACCAGGCCCCCAAAATCATTGTCTGTATTAATCACCGCAGAGCTGGGAGAGTATGTGCTGTAAATCTTCCCAACTCAGCTGCTAGAGGTCGGTTTGTGTTTTTTTTATTAAAATGCAGCAGCAATTACTCCTCAGAAGTGGCTGGGTGCACCTCACTATGCAGCAGACACCCAAGAATGCATTTGAAGTCGCAAACATCATGAAGTGACCTAAATTGGGGTTACCTGCTGAGGCATCAGTTTAACATGGAATTACTGCTCTGTTTTTATTGTAATGACCAATTAAGGATCAGCACCTCAGAAACCTCAGGTGGCTTCTTTACAGGGAGCGAGCATGGCCTTGCCAAGCTGCCCTGTTGGAAGGGCCAGCGCCACCATGTTGTGCCAGGGTCACCATGGTGCTGCCAGGGCTCCCTTGTGTTTGGCTGCCCAGCACCGACCCAGCCTCGGTGCCGGGGATGAATTGTGAGCAGGGAAGTTGCTAAGGAGCCTGGGGAAACACGAGTGCTCCCTGCTTTCCTCACAGCTCCACTTCAAAGCCACGCAACGCGCCCGGGGAAGCGCCCAGCGCTCCTCTAACAACATGTGCTGCGTGGGGCAGGGACTCACGGGGTGTTCTTTTGGGTCTTCTTAAAACAAATTTTTATTTAACCTCTGCTTTGACCCAGCACCTGAGTGTGTTGCCCAGATATGCTCCATTTCAGTTTATTTAACCAGAATGTTTGCTTACTCAGTGACCACTGGAGGGGAACTACCGTTCTTATTAATTCCACAATGGGTATTTGTTGCTTCTTGTTTTCTGACATTTTCTTTATGACCATAATTGCAGAGTTCTTGTTTTCGGATAATAAATGCACGTGTCTATTTGCTCAGGTATTATGTAATTGATCCCCAGCTATTAATTAAAGATCTAGACTCAATGTCTCTGAACCTGCCTCCGGATATTTGTCCCTATTGTGTCATACCTTGGAAGCACAAACAGGGAAACCACGGGCAGCTTTGCATGGGCACTGCTCCTTCCCTTTAATAAAGGAGCCTAAATTCAGGAGTTGCAAAGAAGGATTATACAGAGCAAGGAATATTTTTCTGATGGGATTTTGATTCTTCCTTCTTTCCCTGGGCTGCCAGCGTTTTCCTGAAGATGCTGACACGCAAACATAATGAGCTGTTTGCTCTGCACTGCTCTCCACAGGCCCTGCACACTAAAAGGAGTTTATTTTGCCTTTATTGCTGTTGCTGTTAATAGCAGGGCAGGCTGTAGCTGGCACTAAGAGCAGGATGAAGATTTCATGGGTGAAAAGAGAAATCAGAGATTGCAAATTTGCTGCAGAGAGAAGACAGATTGGTTGCTCTCGTTCCCAAGAGCCCATTTGGGAAAATATGTTATATGATCCTGTGAACAAATTGTTACTTTTCCAGACAACTCTGTTTTCTGTGTAAACACTTTTACTGTAGCAATGTACAAGAACAACACTTTCAGTCCAAAACTCAACAAAAATAGACACCCCAGAACATTTGGAACTTGTTAAACTCCAGAAGGGAAAAAAAAGGAAAGAGAGGCTGCAAAGAAAAAAAAAAAAAAGCTTTCCACTTTTAAATGTTCTGATTTTTATATTTTTAATGGTCTAAAACTCCTGCCAGAGAGCCGTGAAGTGCTTCAAAGCAGCTGGGTCCCCACATATAGCAAAGGTACAGCTTGGAGAGGCAGAAATTGTTTTGAGTCGACTTAGTAAGAAGTCATTACAGCTGAAGAGCAAAGTTAATGAGCTTGGGAAGCCAGGATTCGGTTCCTACCCCTTTCATAGACTTCCTGTTCGCCTTAGGAAAATCCCTGAGCACCTTTGTGACTCAGTTTCCTCACTGCCAAATGAGAAAACACCTTCTGATCAGGCAGGGAGGGATGGAGCTGCAGAAACACAGGGGTTTATCACCAGCAGGTGCAACTCGTGCTTCTCACTGCAGCCGAACAACCTTCAGGCTTCCTCTGAGAAATGCTGGCTCTCTGGAACCAAGAGGCTTGGCGGAAAAGAAGTGATTTTGTTTTGTTATGATGGAAAATTAGGCAAAGATTTTGCTTTGAGACACTTCAAGATTGTATCAGTGCAGTTAAATGTCTCATTTATCAGCCATGCAGCAGTCAGAAGGGCAGTGCTGATCTTATCAGAGCCAAGTCCTTCAACATTTTAATCCTTGTGCAGACCATTGGGCATTCCTTAAAGCTGCTGAGAGTTAAGTTTTTTATTTATTCCTTAAAGCTGCTCGAACTTAACTTTTAAAATACTGTTTCACTTGAAAAGAAAACGTTATTTGTTCCTGTCCTCAACCAAGGGACCATCACTAACCCCTGACACAGACCAGAGGTTTGGTCCTCATGCCTTTGAGTGCTCACAGCCCCCCCAAGACACACAGAGGCATTATCTGAACACAAACTAAAATCATTACACCTGGGAGTGCTGTCAGCCACTCACAGTGAGCACACATTAAAATAAGGAATTAACATTTCTGGCTTGATCCTGAGCTGGAGACACTGGGTGGTTTTTTGAATTTTTTTTCCATTCCCTAGACAAATTAAATTTTTTTGCTTCTGGAGCTCTTAGAGTCCTCATCTCTTTCAGCATTTGGGTTAAGGAGTGAACAGCAGCAGCCCAGAGCTGCTTAGCTTTGGAGGGGCTGCTGCACCCTCCTATTTCTGTACACAGAAAACACACACAGCTCCTGATCCAGCATCACAAAATCCTGCCTTAATTTCATCCTGCATAACAAAATGAACCCCATGAGAACACTGCCATAATCTCTTGGCTCCACAGGCTTGGCTGCCCCAGGCTCAGCTTCTGAAGGTTTCAGAACTTTTATCCCAGTTCAGATAATATTGCCAAAACTCAGGCTGTCGTCTCTATAAAATAATTGCTTGTCCAAGTCTTTACAGTCTCTACACTGGTTTAATAATGAGTAATTAGTTGAATAAGTCCAATTAATACCTTTGTGCAGATCTGAGATTGGAGTAGGATTGTAGGTCAAGTTTAATTTTAAAATCCATTAGAATTTCTATCAGTCTGAACACACCCAGGGCAATGCTATTATGGGCTTTCCCATTAACACATATGAATCATGATTTGGCCTCGGAGCCCAGATCTAGCAATGCCTGTGTTTAAATCTCCAAAGCCTATCTAGAACTGGAATATTCTCTGCACACGGGGCCTAATTTTTTTTTAATTTCTCCAACAAACTTTCTCTGGAGCCACTGTCAGGTCTGAATGAGGAGATTACTGCACAGTCCTGTAAGTGGAACAGAGAAACCCTAAGTGTGAGTTTTGTACCCGATGGTGCTTCACAGAGAATCCTCAAACTCCTGAACAGCAAAACCCCCGGAGATCCACACCTAACCAAGGCTGGGCTTTTCAAAAACCTGCCTGCCTTCAGAAGCTGCTGAGATTCATGAATTTGAATGGATGACTCTGTTGCCGCAGGGCTCTCAGAGACCTTGCCCCAGCCTTTGGCTCAGGCTGTGCCAGTGCAGGGAGACTCTCTCGGAGCAGCTTTCTCTCTGAAAAGCATTATTTGCTTTTAAGATTAACGGGAAAACTTCACAGCCCTCTGGATAAAGTGTTGGCGAGCCATTAGAGACACAAAAGGACAAGCAGTGTTTTGCAAGGCAGCTCATTTACTGAGTGTCATTAAAAGCTCGTGTACCTCCCCGGTGTGTTGTTCTCATTATTAAAAGATAGACAATATTGCACTAATTGGAGGTGAGTGTTTTAAATGCTGTTTTTATCCTCTATCACTCCTCTGGGTGATCAGGGCTCTCTGTTCTTATCCCCCCCTGACAAATTTCCTCCAAAATGGCTTTTATGTGGATGATTAAATTAATTACTGTCTATCCTGGACCACTGGCAGCTGTATTCTGATATTAAAGGTAAGTTTTAAATGGGTTCTTTTTATTTCATTGACATTCTTCACTGAGCTGAGGTGAGGATCCCAGTGAGATTATTGCTCACTGTGTCAGATTCCCATTCTGAAGGGTTTGGGCTAATAAGAATGGGAATTATAATTATAAATCACATTTCTAGCTATGGATATTCAAAAATAAATAAGTAAAATAATCATAATAGTAATAATAATAACTGTTACTTGAATGTAGGTTGTTCAGAGCAGCTGATGGACTCAGGCTACCAAAAAATGTCACTTTTATGACTTGGGCCCTGCCATCCTCACAGCAGTGATATCCAGAGCTTGCTGATACTTTCTGTGAGCACTTTTCTTGCTCATTTGGAGGTTGTTCCCTGCTAAATCTAGAGATTGTCCCTCAATTCTCCTTGCTGGACAAGGAGAAATGCACTTTAGGTGAGGTAAACTGACAGCCATCACCTCAGTGGGTTATTATTGTTTATGACAGGCAATTTAAAAGCCAAATTTTCCAACAATTTATGGATGTAATTATGCACCTAATTTGCACAGTTATTTTAGACTTATGTATAATATTGGCTAACTGCAAGTTCAGCTGGGCTAATGCAGGCCTGGAACAGCCCCAAATGTTCCCTGGTGTGTTTTTCCAGGGGATGATGCCACATTTAACATAATCTCTTCTAACTGCAGTGAGCAGTAAGGCAACCCTGCTAATAGTTTCACACCAGCTGAAGGCACATTATTTTTCAAGGTGAGAGCATCCATTATTCTCAATAGAAGAAATCTCCTCTGACTTTGTAGTTAAGCACTAATGGGCACTGCTCAGACAAAAAATTAACAGCACTGAGCAACTGAGCTGCTCCTTTTCAAGTGCAGGTCACAGGAGCAGCACAATTTGGGATTTTCCATTGGGATTTTCCAGCTGACACATAATTTGTGTCTATAATACACAATATATGTATCCATTGGCTCATCAGCAAGGATTTGGGCAAGTTCTTTCAGAGCCCACAGCCTCTGAAGGGTGCAAAAAGCCACAGCCTTGGAAATCCATCCTTGTCAGGCACAGTGCAGGGAAAAAGAAGTGTTGCAATTCCTGCTGTCACCCTGCCCACAGCCAAGCCAGTCATGGGGCCAAAATTTGCCCACAAAACTGATGTTATTGAAGGATTTTCAGGAAGCTGCTCCAGTAACTCAAGATGAAAGCTCCTGAGTGTTTGGCTCTGCCTGGTGCCACACTGGGGAGTTGGAAGCCAAAGGTTTCAGAGGGGATGGGTCTCTGTTGCTGTAAAAGCCCCAAATCCCCTGATGGCAACAGGAAAACAGAAATAAATAGAAGAGAGCAATTCTGGCACTGTATTGACTCATCTTGGTGGTTACACAAAGCACTTCCACAGCTCAGCTGAGCTGAGTATTTCATAAAAGAGACTGAACTGAAGAGGATCCATATGAAACTGCATATTCCAGAGATTTATGGGGAGCCCAGATGGCTGTAAATCATTGACAGGGTTCTGGTCTGACTACATCATGTAACAGAATGATCACATCGCGTAGCAAGATAGAAATGACTCATTTAATTTCATGGTAAGAGAAATCCTGGATGATATTGAAGTTTTAGGAACTCGAGCCACTCATATGCGTTCACTTTGGCTTCATGGTCTTTAGAAGCTCTCAAATAGCTTTGAAGTGAGGTTATTTATTAAAAATAAAAAGCCAAACTAAGTTAAACTCAGACAGTAATACAAAATAGACATACAAATGTGACCTGAATGAACATTTCAGAAATATAATTCAAATAACAAATGAACAGCACAGCAGAAAACAACATTGTCATTATTATGGAGCTTAAAACTGTTTTCTCCAAGCTTGCCTGCCTTCAAAGACATTTAAAACCTGCTTCTCCTCCAGTGTGTATTAGTGTCAATCAAAAATAACTCTGCTCAGGTCAATGGATTTACACAATTGCAAAATTAGTATAAGTGAGAGGACAATCAGAGCTTTTGTATACTACAAAAATCTCTCTTAATAGCAACAGCAATAGAGAAGAAGGAGGTGGGAGGTGCCTTTCCAGGACAGGCTGGGTGGATAAACAAGAAAAACCTGCTGAGCTTGTAAGTGAGGATTTGTAGGAGGAGCTGCAGCATTAATTTAACCATTAATTCACTCCTTTAAAATTTCCCCTTTCCTGTGTTTTCCTTCATCTGGCACATTTAGCAGTAGTTGGGGCTATAAGATTAAAATCAGAGTGCAGGGACGTGGTTTCCATCCCACAGGATCCATAAGAAGTATGGAAGTTTCGAATGACATCCTGGAACGGGAGCAGGGACTTTGGGGTTGGGAATGTGTGACAAAGAGTGTCCCTCCACTCTGGGGGTCTGCCCAGTCCAGGGCTGCCTTCTGCAGGTCCAGCCCCACCACTGGGCACGTGGGAGGGTGGCTTGGTGGGTCCATGGGGTGGCTCGAGGGAAAGGTGCCCTCAGGAGGCACATTCCCAGCTCTGTGTCACAGCCCTGCACACGCAGGGACTTCTCTGCCACAGGACATCGGGGACCAAGCAAGGATTTCACCGACCTGTGGTGCCTGTCCAAAGCAGCTGTGACTCCCTGCTGCCTTCTCTGACTGGGACAGGCAACGTGAGCCTCTCAGGGCATGGAAAACCAAGGGCAAAAGGGAAGAAGACGCAGCACAGAAAACCTTTCTCTGTGTGACTCCACAGATGTGCCAGAAGAGGATTTGTTCAATTCTTGTAGCAGGTCAGATTCCCAGATCACAGGAGCCACTAAAAATGGTCACTATAATCTTTTGCTGAAGATCTGATGGACTCAAAGATAAAAATAAGTTGAGATGTGGGGAGAAAAAGCTCTGATTCTGTACAGAGGGACTTCCCTGGCCACAGAAGGTCCATGTCTGGAGTTGAGAAATGGTTCATTTCCCTAAAGAAAAGAGATTGCCCCTGCATCAACAGCTACTTAAACCTTGCCAGCCAGAGAGGAAAATCCACTTATTCAGGACAAAATATAACTTCCTTAAAACTGCTGGGACTTTGCCAGCAGCTTAAGCCACAAATAATTTACCCAGGGAATATGAAGTCAACAAGCTCTGGAACTGTGGGAACTGCAACTGTTGAATAAATCATTTGTGAATCTCATTTAACTAAGGACAATTATAATATCCCAAAGCAATAGAGGGATCAGTATGTTCCAGATAAGCACGGATCAGGCTCTCAGCTGAGAGCAGAGCATGGCTTCACTGAAGGCCACGTTCCTCTGGGGGAGCAGAACAAGCACTTGGGCAGTTTATTCTCTGTTTGGGGCTCATGTTGAGCTGCCTCAGAGCTGCTCAGTGGAGCAGAGCCCAGTTCTGTAGGATGTAAAAGCTACTTTTGAGCTAATGGGAACAACGAGAGTTTTCCCACAGGAACAGATGCATCCCCATCTCCCGACAGTGCTGCCCAAGGGAGGCTCTGTTTGTGCTGGCAGAACCTCTTTGCCAGCCCAGGACTGCCCTGGAGCCACATTTCTCCAGAGCTTCTCTCTGTGCCTGTGCAGAGGCTCCACGTGCTCCCTGCCAGTCGCTTCTGCTTTGATATTTGGCTTCAGGGGAAGGCCAGGGTTGCAGGAGACACAACCACCCACCAGGGTATGGCACTGCCCCTGCTCCCAGGGGAATCCCTCTTCCCAAGGCTCCTCCTGCCTCGCCCCCACGCTCCTGTCCCGTCCCTGGCTCACTGGCAGTGCAAACACAAGGAGTCATGTCGTGATTTTGGGTCACCACCCACCTGAAAACCTTTCTGGAGCTTTTGCCTGGGAATAGGAGCTGTGGTTGGGTTTTGACTTTTCCCATCCAAGAGAAAATCAAAAATTAGAAAATACAAATCTCTGAGGGTTTTTTGGCATTTTCATTCCAGTTTCACTCCTTCCAAGGCTCCCCTGGGGAGTCTGTCACCATTCACTAGGGTGTTTTCCCTTCTGTCCTGGTCTTGCTGACAAACAGCAAGAGGTAAATATGGAAACATCATCCCAGCTCTAAGAGGGTTTCTCATTTCATTTCTCAGCCTCCTGAGGCTCTAGGAGGGAATCCCACCTCCAGACAGCTCATAAAGTCATTTGTGACACAGGATGTCCCAGTTACTATACAGGAATGTTGAAAGCATTTTATTTTCTCCCCTTTGATTTTTATTGGTTGAGCTCCCAGAGTTCTGTGAGTAATTATACCATTTGCTTTATGTCTTGCTTTTCTAATGACTAATACAAAAATATATGTACAAGCAAATGGAAGCGTATTACTGAGTGATTAACAATGGACAATTAGGATTAATTAAGGCAATTATTTTAATAAATAAGAATTAGTAAAATATATCCATAAACAAAGCCGTGGCACATATTTAGCAGGGCTGATGCAGGCTAAAGAAGCAGAATTGTGACAACTGGGAGCAGAGGCAAGGAGGAGACAGAGATGATTAAAGAGAAATAGTTGTATACATAAAAAATGTAATTAGGCATAAGACAGAATGTGCATATCCAGACTGCTCTGTCCCTGGCAAGGCTGTTTCATTCCATCTGTTACCACTAGAAATGGGATTTGCACACAGCCATTCCTGTGTAACTGTGTCCTCAAACTCGCACCTCTTTCACAGTCACACAAAGAGCTCAGAAAGGCATAAAACTGTCCTAAGAAACAACAGGAAAATCGTTCTCTCCCATCCCTTTTTAGTACCTCAGTTCTGGAAGCTGCTCACAGCACCAAGGGCATGATCTGTTCTGAGCTAGGACTGAAATTCCAAGTGGACGAGACAAGATTTGCTCTGGCAACACTGAAAGCAAAGAAAATACAATATTTCTTTTAAGACTCCTGCACCTATTGAGGACATTCTTTAACATCCGATTTTTTAACTGATTTTGGATGAGTTGAAGTTTGTGTCTTGTACTATTTCACACTGCCCCAGATTCCTCAGCTTCCATCACCTCTGGAAAGGACAAAACCTGGCGTGGCCACACTGGAGGATGATCCTCCACAAGTGAGAGTTTTCCCCGGGGCTAATCTGCCCAGTTAAATGGATATGGTTTATTACTGGGCACTGTTAACCTTTGGCACAATCACATCAACAGCAAGAAGCCAGCAGAGCTGTAAACTCAAAGCAAACCTCAAGGTTTGATGTGCCAGACCAGTGCCAGTAGCTTTTCTCCCTACAACAAAAGTGCTTCAGCAGATTGGAGTGCTTAAATTACAATCAAATGTCAGTAAATGGTTGCTAGAAGGTTTAATACCCAGAGTGGTGGGAAAGGACAATGAAACCCTGAGAGTGGTGCCACAGAGCGAGGCCGTGGCACCCCCAGCCCCTTCAGCACCCAGTGTTTACCCTGGGTGGGGGCAAACCCAGCTGGTTCCTTTTGGGATGGGATGCTTTAGGGGAATAAAGCTGTCAGGGCCACAGGCACACTCCCCCCTCCTGCAGCAGAGCCCAGCTGCTGCCTCAGCACTGGTTTGTTGTTGGGAGGAACTCTGAGTCCCAGTGATGCCTGAAATGGCTCCGTAGAAACAGAGAGCAGGCAGGAATAAAGGAATCAAGGAGGGATTGGTTGGAAAGGCCTTCAGAGGCACACTGTGGGCTCCAGAGGCTCCTGCCTCAGTGCATCCCAACATGGACAAGGACAGCTCCCGAGTTCTTCCCACTTGGATCTCAGCATCAATTCCCCAAGCAGAAGCCAGGCAAGGATGGAATTTCCCCAAGCTTGCCCCCCTCTCTTACAGTTCTTGTCCTGGGTGTCCTTGGAGAGCAAGTTAGAGGTTTAGTTTTAGCATAGAGAGCAGCATTTAACAAGCTACAGAAAACTACAGAGTCACACTAGCAGTACAGGATTTGAAAAATATAAAAGTTCAAACCTAAGGCATCACCAGCAGAGCCCTGTAAAGCAGCTCTGGGCTCGTAAATCAAACTGCATTTCTGTGGGTGCTGAAGGTCAGCACAGTGACAGGGGCACACACACAGCTGAGAAAGCAAACCCCCAGCAGAGACTCTCTCAAGTCCATGGGTTCTTCTCTTGGTGTGCTTTGTCTGCTCTTTTTGGCTGTGATTAAACAGGTTTAACACGTGGTTAGGGACTTTGCTGAGCCGGTGCCTCAGTTTGTTATTATGCAGCTGAGTTTTTGGTGGTTATCACGATTTTCTCTGGTCTGTAATCAAGAGTCATGGAGGGGAAGGGACTAAGAAAGACAGAGACTAGAGTAGTGCATCCCATTGCCCCAGGTCCAAGCTGGAGGCCTCCAGACATTTCACTAACTGGAAAACTTCATGATTTGAAGGGTAAGTGAATGTGTTACAGTAGAGATTAAAAAAAAAAAGAAGTCTGCTCCAGTCCGTTCTCAGGGAACAGAAAAAAAGGCACAAAATCTTTTTTTTTTCTTTAGCACAGAACATCAAAATGATATTTATCTCCCTCTTGGGAGAGATGGAATTGAAAGCATTTTAATTCATAAATATCTGGGTTGTTTCTTTTTGGGAGCTTCCTGAGAATCCAGAGAGGACAGGGAGCTCCCAGTTTATAACCACGCTGCCAAATGCAGGTGGTGCTGCTCCCTTCCAGCTCCCAGCCATGGATATTCCCATGGAGTGATGCACACAGGGTGTTGACAGGGCTCTTCTCCTCTGGAACACAGCCCTTCCAGCCTGCTTTTGAGTTCTGGCCACTTGATTGAGCCATCATTTTATCATATGGCTTTTGTAACCTCTCTTGCCTCACTCTCATGCTGCCAATAAATCGCAGTTTCCCTCTGCCCTGTGCAGGTTTGGAAGGGGTTTTGGAGGTTTGAGGGAAAGAAGGAGATCTCAAGGTTTGCTGTTTGGGGTCAGTGCATTGCATTTCACTGTGTAAGCAAACACAGGCAGAGTTTTCTGTTAAGGTTTTCAGGCAGAGCAGTCCAACAGGCAATTTCCTGTCTGAAGCAGTGTTATAATTAGGATTGCCACTGGAATGAAACACTCTGTGCCCATATTATGGTGTTACACCATGTTAGCATTTAATTGTCACATCTGACAGACTTCCACACCCCCATGTTGGGAGAGGGGAGCTTCTCATAAGCTGCTTTCCACAGCCTGGCTTTAAATTATTCATTTAAATTTGTGTTATTTCTCAAGAAATATTCCCATTCCCATGTGTATCAGTAGAGGACCAGGGATAGTGAGCAAAGCATCACAAACTCTTGTGGTTATTTGTTATCTGTCCAAAGGCACACCCACAGCTATCAGCATCTTGGCTCCAGCAAAGCAGGAATGGCAAGAGAAAATGTCTGGATTTGATGGTCAAGGGAAACCTCTCCAATCCATCTGTGCCAGCACAGGAATCCTCCCGAGTTCTGTTCATAAAAGTAAATCAGCTGAAGCTGCCCACAGACACACACCAGGTTTAGGTGATCCACACAGGATCTTTGTGTTTCTCTCTGGCAAAAACACACTTTTGACACCAGTGGCAGCATCCACTGGTGGGCAGTTTACCATTCCAGCTTTCCCACGGGCACCCTTTAGCCTTGCAGGGCAACCAGGGGACGCTGAAAAGAACAAAATGAAGAATAAAATTAACAATAGACTGCGAGCTGCAGGCCTGGCTTGTGTGTGAGGAGCTGTGTGTGTGTGGATCATTGCTGGTGGCAGGCAGGAGCCTCCCCAGGTCATTAGGAGGCAGCGGAAGTCCTGCAGCCCCAAATTCCTGCCATTTCATCTGGAGAGGAGGCCTCTGGTGTGTAACCAGATCTCTGCCCTGCTTTAGGGCTCCCTGATCTTTGCCTTCAGACTTCTGGCCAGGATTGATTTACATAGGGCTGGAAACAAGCGTGGCACTGGCTTGAGTTACACGCAGGGAACACCAATAAACTTCCTGGTGGAGCTAATAAAGGAAATTGGGGAGGAAGGAACAGTCTATCAATTATCAATAGGAGGAGAAGTTGCAGGGATCGGGCGAATTAAAGCGTGCAAACCCAGGAGTCCAAAGTTGGGATTCAAAAGGGGACTCGGAGCTCCCCCTGATTTTGAGCAAAATTCCATCTGCAGAGTGGCAGCAGAAGAGAAAAAGAAGGCCAGAGACAGGGAGAGTGATGGCAGGAGACAGCACATTTTGGGGAGAAAGGAAAAAGGGATGATTTATTCCTAGCTGGGAGAGGTGGAGATGTGCCACTTTTCATAAGGACATGGAAAAAAAACACATTTTGGAGGGGATTTTCTGGAACCATTTGTTGGCATCATTGTTTTAATGCCACTCCTATTTTGCTCTGATCTGCAATAAATGAAAATGCAAAAGTAGTTTTCGCTGGAAAATTAATTCCAATGAGAACAATACCTCCATATTCAGTGCAGAATCTGACCCAGGGAAAGAAACTGGGACATCATGGAAGAAGATAGAACCTTACTCTTGTGGGAATTGCCCCCCATCACCACTCTCCACTTAATGGGATTTTTTTACCAGTGGCTAAATCTGTTCCATTTCCAAGGATCCCATCTCAAACACATTAATATTTTCTACCTTGGATCTAAGTTTTCTTCCTAACTGATCTTGTAATCCTGTCTACAACCTATTTCTGCTTGCTTCCTTATAGTACTAGTAGTAGTGGTAATAATAATAATAGTAATAATAAATAATAATAATAAATAATAATAATAATAATCTGATGGGTAAATTGCTTCTCTTTTCACATGCAGATTTCACCCCAACCCACGAGAGAGATTAAGAATAAGATCCAGGAGAGGGAAAACAAATATTTGACCTTGCAGCAAGCTTCCATGAGGTCATGGATCAGAAAAAAACAGGGCCAGAAACCCCCAAAATGGGACACACCCTGACTCAGGCCTAAGCCTAACTTAGGCCTAACTCTGAGCTCACTGCTGAGTCCCTTTTTGGCAGATGGGCTGAGCAGAGAGATTTCCTTTGCCAACGAGCTACTTACAATTTGTGCTTTTCAGTAGTCGGAGTCAGGATTGGGAAAGTTGTTTATTATTCAACCATCTCTTCCAAAGCAAGGCAAACTCTGTTTATATGAAGCTTCAAAAGCCTCTGTCACAGCTATCAAGGCTCTACACTCTGTGCCTTTGCCAAGTCAAATTAGGTTATTTTACTTGATATTAAGTTTGACAAGCAAAGAGCCTGTGAAAACCAGAATCCCAACTGGGTGTGCCTCCCACAGCTCGCTCCATTTTTGAGGGCTAAAATTCCTACAGTAGCCCCGTTCTTCACTCTCATATTTCTGTCTGTATTTATCTTGTCTGGAAATTCCCCTCACTGTGTCCTAGGCATCTTCTAATATTCAGATTCTCCAGGAATGTGACCAACTCTGTTTTGGCAAACCACACGGGGATGTCTCTGTGGGTTTTGGTTTCCATTTACCTCCACAGATGATAAATTTATTATCATGCTAATTTGCAGGTCCACTGAGTGTATCAGACTTGTGGGCTCCTCCATCCTATAAAAATACCCTTTTGTTACATCATTTCCTGGCAAGGACTCTGCCAAGTCCATTTGGGTATTAACAGCTATAGATAACGAGGTAAAATATTAATAACATATTGCATTTATAGAAAGCAGGACAAGCTCTTTGAGGACAGAGGGAACATGGAACATTTCACTCCTTACTGCCATCCACTAATTTGCTTTGACTATAACAAAATCAAAGCCTTTGGGACCCACAATGGTCCAAAATCCACGGAAATATTTAATCAAGTCATACTTGCACTTTACTGAATAAAGCTGGCAGTGTTGGCCTGAATGTTTCCCAAAGTCACTGCCATGGATTTCCTCCATTGTTTTGGGAGCCCAGGACAGCTCCATCCCTGTCTGGTTTAACACTCTCATTTCACTGTTTGTGCTTTTGGTTTATGTGGTCACCAAAAATGAAGCAGAACTTAAATATATTCTTCAACAGATTGAAATATGGATCCACATTATCGTAGAAACATGAAATTATTGAGGTACAGAGCAGCCTGGGCTGGAAGGGATTTTAGAGATCACCTAGATCCAATCACCCTGCCCTGAATCATTCCATGAAGAGAGAATATTTCCACCTTCTCTGGCACTGCCTTGTGCTCCAGGAAGAGTTCTTGGCAGTGGGAAAAGGAGCTCCAAAGGGGCTGGTGTAGCTGTGTGGGAGGTGTTATCCTGATCTTTCCATGCCCTTTTCTGGCTGCAGCCCAGCAGAGCCATTCCCACAAGGCTGGGATGAAGCAGCCTGAGGGATCCTTGACTTTTCCAAGCCATCAGAGGGTCAGGGATGTCTCTTTGCACTCTGACTCAGTGCTGGTGGGTGATCCCACCACTGCATTCCAGGCAAATCACACCAGGCTGGCACCAAGTGTCTGCATTGATGCCATAAATGGCTCCCTAGAAACAGAGACCAGACAGGAATAAGGGAATAAAGGAGAGATTTATTTGAAATGTCTTCAGGTGCACACTTTGGGGTCCAGAGGCTCCTGCCTCAGTGGATCTTAAAATGGACAAGGACAGCTCACAAGTTCTTCCCACTTTGATATCAGCATCAATTCCCCAAGCAGAATTCAGCCAATGATGTGATTTCCCCCAATCCTGCCTTCTTCTCCCCAAGATGAAGGTTTACAGTTCTTGTTCTGAGTGTTTTTGGAGAGCAAGTTAGAGGTTTTGTTCTCTCTACCTTAGCACAGAGAACAGCACTGAACGAGCTACAGAAAACTTCAGAGTCACACTAGCAGTGCAGGATTGGAAAAATATTAAAGTTAAAACCTAAGTCATCAGCATCACACCACAAACCCCAAAGAAGAGCTCTTTCCTTGCCACAAAGGGGGAAATGAAGGAGAAACACTGCAGGAGAAAAGTTGTGCAAGCAGGAGCCCACAGTTTTATAAGGGAGCAGTGGGTCAGGGTGTGTAAATTTGAGTGTCACACTCATGTACAATTTAAGTCCACATAAAAAGTCTGAGAATGCCACTTTATTGACTCCTCAGTAAATGCAGTGTGCACCCCAGGGGAGGGTCTCATCTTACATCCTGGGGATGGGGTCACTGCTTTGGGATTCATAAACGGGGTCTGCACAGGAAGAGGGGATTATGCTGGCAATGCGAGAATCCACCACGAGGAATATTTACAAGCTATAAATCCAGCTGCTAATTTCAGGTTATCAAAGCCAATCACTGTCTCTTAGCTCTCAAGCAACATCTCATCATCATAATCATCATCACCATCACCATCACCACACCAGTAATCAGCACAGCAGAATGAAGCCACAGTGGAGCTGAATTTCTTTAAGTGCATTGTGTTCTTTTCCTTCTCTAAACATGGAATCCCAGCCTCAATTAACAAGATATTTCTTGCTTAGGCAGGAGAGGGGGCAGGAGGGGGAGAGGTCTTCAAGAAATACATGCCCAGCTTTCAGGAAGCAGAAATGTGTTTGTAATTTGCAACAGGAGGGAAAATAAAAGGCTGAAAAGAAAGATTGATTCCAGTTTTCAGACTATTAAATCAATGTCAACTTATCAAATCCTTGTATTTCCTGGAAGGAGAACAAAGGTAACATAAATGAATATGTTTCCAGATTTGTGATCTGTTTACAGTTATATTGTGCACTTATTAGCAGTGTGTCTATTCAACCACAATTAGAAAGACTACCAGTTTTCCTTTGAGTTTCATGTGTAAATTTGTACTCAGAGGAGTGATAAACAAAAGTCAATCTCTCCAGGAGCTGTTCAGACAAGCACCCTTCAGACTTTACTACCGACAGCTGCACTGAAATACTTCCCCAACCACAGGACAGAAGTTGCCAGCTGTTCTAGCCCTGCACACAGAGCTCATGCTCTGCCTTGTCCCACAGCCCCATCTGAGCCTTCTGAGTCCCTTTTATATAGAAAAACTTCCTGAGGCTGCGATTCTGTCATCCTCAGATGGAGGCAGTGCCCTTCAAAGGGACAAAACCCCATCCCATTGTCAGGGCAGTCACATATCCCCAATCTGCAGAGCAATAAAAAAGCTTTTTACACCACAAAACATCTGCAGTTTGGGTCTTGACATGTTCTGAGTTGTGGCAGAGGTGGAGAGTCTGATCTTTTTTGGCTTTCTTCTCCATCAGTCTTGTTTTCTAATTTTGTACTAATCAGCTTTTATTGTCTCAAGTGACAGGATCTTTATGCATCCTTGGGGATAATGATCTATGGTGCTCTCAAGCTGTCATTTTGATGAGAGATTGACTGGGTTGAATAAACAGGTCAATCCTAACATAAAGATTATCATTGAAAATCAGCTGTCAGAGGCCCTGCTTAATTTATTCTGACCTCATATCACAGAAAGCAACAGGAATCCTTCTGGAAATACCAGGATAGCTCTGGCTCAGTTCCAGCACTGACAAAGATATTTTGATCAATGGCTGGGTAGGTTCCTTTTACGATGAAATTAGGCGTGGTGTGTCTTCACCAGAGTCCAACAAATCATTGCATGCTGCTTATTCTTCTCAACCCTTCCTCGGTGGAACAGGATCCAGAGGATTGGGTTCAGAGTGCAGCAGGGCTGGGGACAGAGATTCCACTGGATTTCACACCAAAATCTTCACTGCTCTTTTTCCCACGGCTCTCTGCTCCTCATGTTTTGCTTCCCCTGTGATATTTGACAATAAGTTCTCATAAAACACAAGAGTGACGTGGAATGACCTCATCTCCCAAACTCTGCATTTTGAAACCATCTTTCACTTTCTAGAAACTCTGAATCTGTAGGCAAACTGATACATTTCCCTTTTTTTTTTTTTTTTTACCAGAACTATTAGGATTTTCCTAAGTTTTTTAGTTGCTTATTGAGGGAAGAGATCAAGTAGAGAGGTACAAATTTCCTGAAACACTCTGACCAGCCTGATGTTTCCATTCCTCACAGGAATAATCTCGGGCAGCACATGAGTGCAGCACCATCCAAAGACAGATCTTTTCCAGGAGAGCTCCACTTGGGCAGCTGATAAGCTTTTCCCCCCAGCCCTGTGTTGTGATGGATGTCTCTGAAGTGGCAAAAACATCAGATTTAAGTGAGGAAGACCTGGGAATCCAATCAGAGAGTGCACGGATGTAAAATGCTGTGTCTGGGTGCAGGCATCAGCCTCCAAATGTCTGGGGTGGGTGAATATTTCTGTGGAATAAACTTTTTGTGACAGATTTCTCTGTGACTCTCTCTACTCCTGGGTTTCTCCTGCCTTCCTCTGAAGCAGCCTGAGTTGCTGTGATGATGAGGGGTTGGATTTTCCATGCCCTGGTGTTATTACTATGAAATCATGGAACACCTGCCCTGTGAGACACCAACTGTGCCTTGGTGTTGGAAAAGACACACAAAAGGCAGCGATGGATGAGTGCCTGCAGGGAAGGGGAGTGGGGAGGATGAGTTCCTCAGCCTGCTGATAAAGGGATTTCTCCTGATGATTCAGGATTCACAAGGATTGCCCTAATTGTGGAGTGATGCCTGCCCAGGTGGTTCCTTCCACACCGTGCCAAGCCCGGGAGATGGCAAGAGACAGTTCCAGCATGGGATTGGTGCCTCTGGCTTCTCCAAACGTGTCCTGAGGAGCTACCAGACATTTGGAGAGGTCCACAGCTGATGTCTCCTCGATTTTTTATCCTTTATAGTGGAACTGCTGGGGTTTCACTGTTGTTGAAGATTCCTGTGACTTGGAGGCTGAAGCCAATTTTGAGTGTCTGGAAATTCAACCAAACCAGGCACCAGGGCTATAGATCCTTGTCCTTTTGCCTTGTGCCTGCTCCATCCCACCACAGAGGAGATGTCCCAGCTCCAGCTGCCCCTTCTCCCTGCTGTGTCCAGCAGGGATTGCTGTGGGTGCTTCCCTGGTGGCTGCACAGAAAGAAAGCAAAGCCCAGCACTGTGTGAAGCCCGTGGGGGCAGAGGGGGAAGGGAAATGAAAGAATATTTAAAATAAACAAATACACATCCCAGGAAAAGCTCTTCCCAAGGATGTGTAGAGAACTGCCTGCAATCAGTTAATCAGCATAATTGTTTCTAATTAGGTTCCAGAGGCACCTCAGAAACGGAGGATGGGGTGGGTAGGGGTCTGGGGAGTGCAAAGAGGAAAAACCTTGCAGTGGTGCATTAATGACAATCATAACTCTCTGCACAGCCAGGGAGGCTTCTGCTCTAATTAGAACCATTCTTGCTGAAATGGGAGGCGACATGATTTGTGAAAAAGACACCCTCAGCATGTAATTTTCTATGTAACAAATCTAGAAAGATGGATGCTCTTTGATCTCGATTCTCCTGTTATTGCTGTTCACACTGGGAAGGGCTCTTTAATGAAACAATCTCGAGGTAATTTACCGCCTTTGAAGTCCTGAAATGTGCTGCCAACAAAATTTCTGGTTTAGTGGAGGCTGCTGCAGCAGTCACTCAGGGTTGCTTAATGGAGCACCAAAACTGGAACATCAAGACATCAAAGGTGAAGGTGCCATGTGATTAATAAACTGAGCTATTCATTTGTTTCTGCCTCAGAGGCAATCTGACAATTTATTGTCACCGGCTAATTTGCACTTTGTGAGCACTTGCTCTTGCTAGTTGCGCTGCCTATAGAACAAGATAAGTGATGTTTACACGGAGAGGGGAGGAGAATAGACCCTTTTTAAACTTGGGGAAGAGGAGGGAAGGGAGAGGTGTTTTCCAAAATGACTGTGGAAGCAACCCAGACTGTGGAATTTTATAGACGGGAAGCCGGAGCGGGGGGGGGGGCTCATTCCTGCACGATTCCCTGCCCTCCCCCCGCTGCCTTTGACCATCTCCTTGTTTACACGCAGTTGCCAGGAAGCAAATCCCAATTAAAAGTGGATTACAAGGCAATGAAACAGCATTGTTATGAGGGAAGAGTTACACCAATCCATTTCTTTTCCATTCGCTGGCTAATCCAGGGAGTTCAGGGATACTGGGATAGGGAAGGTGGGTCTTGGGAATCCCTGCTCATGTCTGTGGTGGCAACAAAGTCTGGGTTTTGAGGAGAAATCTTTCGTCTTGGAAATGCCCAGGTAGGACCTCCACCCCAGCAGGACTTCCTTGCCTTGAGAAAGCCTGAAGTGAAATGAAACAGCTCAAAAAAAAAGAGAGAGAAAAATGTCCTTTCGCAGAGAAAGTAAAAGCTTTGTTCAGGTAATGAAGGCTGATCACCTCTGTGACCAAGTGAAAACAAAATATTTGTCTAAGAATTCCAGGAATGCAATGGGGATGTGGAGTCTGATAATGCTGCCTGCAACAAGGAGGAGTCTGGGGGAATCCAAACCATGAAGAGAGAAACAGAGGCAGTGCTTCCCAGATTAGATCTGCAGATGAACTCTCCCTCCCTGTTCCTGAAAAATCCCTTTTCCACGGCTCTGGGTGCTGCTCTCCCTCACTGCAGGGCACAGGAGCAAGGCCCATCCTCTGGAGGATGCTCAGCCTCCTTATCTGCCCTCGGATATTGGAGCTTTCTAAAACCTCAGGCTACGAGGAGGTCACACACGAGGAATTTGGTTTGATGGGTGTACACTGGCAGATGAATTCTATTAAGTCACCTTCATGAAGTTTATCTCCAACTCCAGGTTTTCAGCCTTCTCCCAAGAACTGGGAATGGGCAACTCCAAATCCAGGTTTGATGTTTTCAAAATAAGGACAGAAATGTCAGGTCAGAAGAGCCCAAGTTCTGACTAAAGGGCAGCTCTGCTCATGTTGGGTTTTTAATTTTGGGGGTTTTTTTGGGTTTTTTTTTGTGGTGGGGTGGTTTTTTTTAGTGCTTTTTGAGGCTTTGATCCTCTCCTGTGCCACAAGCACAGATTTCCCTATCCCTTCACGGCAGCTCACCCGGGGAGAGCCCACGTGGTGTTTGTAGGGTGCATGGGCTGCATCCACAGGGATATTCCCTAAGGCTTGCAGATACCCCACAGCCCTTGAACACAAACCAGAACCCTCCAAAACTTCCACCTTGGGCTGCCCCAGCACCCAGGGATGTCCTGGCACGCCCAGCACGGAGCAGCCAGCCTGACTGGTTCCACCGGCGGGGCGAGGTGGTCTCGAATTCACAGCTAAAAATTAATGTGCCAAACCAGTTCAGGGGCAGAGCTCGGTGTGCCAGGCCAGGGTGGCACAACCACCACGCTCTGTGTGGGCAGAGCAAATATTTATAGGCAACCTCTTGGTGAACTAGCTGCAAACTGGGTTCACAGTGGAGATGTAGGCAGGGCCTTGGGGGTTATTTTTGGGCCTTGCAGTGAGGCTGGAGACAGGAGCCTCTTTGAGAGCTCCTTGCCTTGCAGCGCTGGGGAGAAGGGAGAGGTTCAGAGCTGTGTAAAAACCCAGCAACAATAATTTAAAAAAAATCAACTGGAGGCCTGCTGTTAAAATACCTCTGGAAGGTATTGCCTCATGAGCTGGTGAAGCTGGAGGCAGTGCTTTGGCTCTTTATGAACCCCTGACCATCAAAATCTAAATTTTGCTGTGCAAAGAATCAAAAAGAACCACGAGCTGTGGCACAGCAGAAAAGAGTGACTGTAATTTTGTAATTTTCTTTTTTTTTTTTTTCTTTTTTCTGGGAAAAGGAGTCTCATCTCATTGCTCTATGGGGGTTAACATGCAGCATCCTGGCTCCTGTCACTGAGAAGCACGATAAGACTTCAAAGAGTACAGTGCAGGGCAGATACAGGCAGGCAACAAAAACTGGGGCTAATAAGAAGCTTGTAAAAAAAGCCAAAAAAACCCAAAAACCATCCCACAAAACAACCCCCCCCAAACAGAAAAGGAACCTTAATGAGATCTTACATGATACAATCATTGTCCATCTTAAATAACCTCTTTTTATTAGCAGGTTTAGAGGACCCCAGACAGCAGCAAAATATTATCTGAGGTCCATAGCCATGGGCATGGAGCAAGGAAAGTGAATTTGAAGACCTCGCTACATCTGGAGTTTATCAGCTCTTTTCCTGGCTAGTATTACAGTAAACAATTATCTGTAGATCAGGAGACAGCAGGGACTTTAAAGACCCAAATTACAGAGAAAGGGAGAGAGAGAAGGAGAACACAAGAGATAAAAAGGAGCCTATGCATCTTATCGTGCTAATGAAATCAACCTGACAATCACGGCAAGGCTGCGGGGGCATTGCAGTGTCTGGCATGAAATGAGCGCTCCCAGCGCAGGCTCCTGTGTCAAACAGCAAATAGACACGAAAGGGAAGAAAAATGGAGCGCTAGGGCGAGGCAAGGAGTAGGATTCGAGGTGATTTATGGGCAGCACTCGGACGGCTGGGCAGCTTTAAACCCTCCTCGAGTGCGCCGTCAGGAGAACAACATCCTCGGGTGTTTCCATCGGCATCCCGAGGGGCTGGGAGTGCTGTGCAGCTCGGAAAAGCTCCCGAAAATGCAATTAAAGGAGGAAATAACGAGAGCCTGCAGCCGCGGGGCTGGTGAGGTGCTGAGGAGCCATCACCTGCCGCAAGGGCTGGGATAAATCCCGCAGGTTCCCCTGATTCCCAGCGTTTCTCTCCTGGTTGTGCTCCCCAGCAGCAGCAGCTCTGCCAGAGAACTGTTGGTCCCAAAATGCTGATTTCCGAAATTCTGGGAGCTAAAATGAGCCCGTTCCTCGGTGGAGCAGCTCCAGTTAGAAATGCTAAGGCGTGCTCTGTTTTTATGGATGGACAGATCCATTGCTGCTTTGGAAAATTCCCTTTTTCCCTTCCTTCCCCTTTTCCTCCCCCTGCGTTTTTCAGATGGAAACAACCAAAGAAAATGATTCTACAGCTGGAAAAAAGATAAAGGGGAAATGGGGTTTGGAGTTAGGAGTGAAATACTGGAATATTTTGCTTAGCAATCCTTCTGGGCCACTAAAATTGTGTTTGGAGGTTCTGAGGCTCAAAAAATAGTGACAGGAGATCCTCATGTTCTCAGTCAAATCTCCTCCAGCACAACAGGGCTCCCCATGGCTCATCCTGCCCTGAGACAGAGCTCCAACCACTAAAAAAATGCACCTGGAGAAAGTCTTCCCATCACACATCCTGATATAAAGTGATATTAAATTGATATAAACTGTTCTCTGTGACCCACCACAGGATTAAGGCAGACAGTGTGGTCTGTTCCTGTGCTGCAGACAAAAAAAATGGAATAAAAACTTCAAGTATTCGTGCTGAAAAATCCTAATTCTTTCTGTTTGGCTGCAAAATCAGCATCCTGTCTGGGCGAGCAGAGCTGTGAGAAATCCCGCGAGGAAAACTGAAAATATGAAGTAAATTCTGAAAATATGAAGTAAATTCTGAAAATATGAAGTAAATTCAGAAGTGCAGCTCTCAGGTTTGCCCTAAGATGGAGTCAAAAATCAACTGGGGCAGGGCACAGCTTTTTGCTGCAGGCACCGAGGCACTGCAACAACTTTCCTGAGTGATAAATTCTGTAATCCTTTAATTGGCAGCTCCATATTTGTACATGTGAGACCAAATGCTTAAAGAAATCAAGTCAAAGCAGGGAGAGCAGAGGCATTAATGACTTGTTTGTGTGGAGAGGCCGAGAGGAAGGAATCCTCCCCAGCTCCTCCTCCCCCAGGGAGCAAAGCAATCCAGTGCCATTTATTTATGAGGCAAACACTCCCTTTGGATCTGAGTTATTTTGTCCTCTCCTCTGTGTTTCTGGAGGAGCTGGGTCCTGATTTCTGCCCCCCATGAATCTCCACATTGTGCTGAGGGCAGGGCAGTGCCCAGAGGTGTCCCTTGGGGCTGGGGTGATTTTCTGAAGGTGCTGCAGCCTGTTTGGTGCTGATGGATCCCAGGGCAGCTGGGCTGCTTTGAGCAGCTCTGCCTGGGCTTTTCCATTGATCTCCAGCCTGGAGATGTCATTCTGGATTTGTCTGTGTCACGGGAAGATGTCATCTTGATCTCTCTAATAGGTTTTCAAAGGATAACGTTTTGTTTGAAGGGAAAAGGGAAGAAAGAAAGCAAGTGACAACACTGAATTAGGGTTACTCAAGATGTTTATTTTAGCATGATGTGTTTCAGTTCCCGTTCCTTCCAATAAAATCTTTTTTTTTAAGTATGGCTGTTGTTAAAAACCCACTGTTTAAAAATAAATAGGAACACATTAGGGCTTCTTAAAGAACCCAAATTACCCAAAGGGTTAGATTATGTCATTCTTACTTCTGTCTAACCTGTATGGGTCAAAACAATTGAAAACACACTGGAGGAAGAATTTATCTTTTGCTGAGGCTCACAATTCTGGATGAAGAGTGATGAAATATGTAATTACTGCCTTCCCTACATGGGAAAAAAGGGAAGGGAAGGGAAGGGAAGGGAAGGGAAGGGAAGGCAGTCAGTGCTGGGCATGGCAGGGACACAGGAGAGGAGAAAGGAGGTGAAATGGGGACTCCTGGAATAGGTTTGCTTTGGAGCAGGTTTGTTTTGCCAGGACTGGCCCCAGCTGCTTGGTCAAACATGCTGGACCAGCTCCTCTCTCTTTGTGAACCAAGAAGAGTCTAAACTCATCCATTCCATTGGGACTGTGTCTATTCATAGCCAGGGAGGGCTGGATCCCAGAGCACAGCACAGGTGTGCCACAGAGCTCATTCTCCAGACTTGTGTAAGTGCTGAATTTGATAGAAGTCATGAGTGCTGATAAATGGAGGCAAACAAGGCTTGTTTTGCCCCACATGGCAGCTACAAATCATTGTGTACATTAAACAGCACTTGGTGGAGTTGTTTTCTCACCCAGTTGGGGCTCTGGAAACAAAACTCCTGCTGCAAATATTCTCTATCTCCCCCTCTCCCCATAATAAGGTTTCCATCTCTCTCTCTCTCTGTTTTTCTCCTGGGGCAGTGTGGGTGCAGATTTTTGATTTCCCAGGCAGATACATAATGTGGTGGATGTCACATCTTCCTTCTGACACAGTGCCTCACCCTGGGGCATCCCTGGGGCATCCCTGGTGAAGGGATTGTGCTTCCTCAGTGATCAGACTTCAATAAAACAGCCTAAAAATACCTTTATGGTGCCCTCTCCAGAGTTAGATGAGGGCTGAGGGACTTTTCTTTCCTTGTCACTCAATTCTTCAGCTGAGGAACAAAAGGAGAAGCTGGGCAGAGCCAGGCTGGCAAATCCAGCAACAAAGGCACAGCATCTGTCACTGCTCCTTTCCTGGAGTAAAAATCACCCAGTTGGGCACAAACCCTGCTGGATTTTTATTTTCTTTTATTGATTACATCAGAGTTTACAGTTTGGATTGCTTTTCCCTAGTGGGCTTGCCCTGAGAGCAGTTCAGGCCTGATCAGCTGTGTTTGTGTGTTAAAAGCATGGCAGAGCTGAAGGTGTTTCTGTCTGAACGAGATAAAAACCCAAAGTTTGTCCATTAAAACGCTTAAAACTTCCACGATGGTTTCCTCAGGATTAATAATAGGATCCCTGGAGGAGGAAGAGGAGGAGAGTTTGACATTTTCATCAGGATTAAATTGCATTCTGCCTGCCCTGGGTGTGATTCTGCCACACTTCCTTTGCTGAAATGTGCCCGAATGTTGCACCCCAAAAGTGATTTTATTCCAGAAAAAGGCAAAGTGATCCCTCTGCACTCCCTGCACACAAAAATGAGCTCTTGCTACAACTGCTTCAAATCAACAGGAGATTCTGCAGGAGCAGCAAACAATCCTTGATCTGCAGAGTATCGAGGAAAGCCAGGGTGTAAAATTATATATTTATTATATGTATATATATAATTATCAATAGTAATATAATATAATATAATATAATATAATATAATATAATACAATATAATACANTTATATATAGATATATCTTTTATATATAGATATTTGTGGCAAACCAGAGGAATCCTCTACAGCAGAATGAAGCACAATTTCAGCACTCTGCAGGGATGGATGGAGGGAGGGATGGAGAATCACTCCACAGAAGCAGTGAGAAGGTAGGTGCAGGAGCAGAACTCCCCATTGTTTGGAAAATGTGGATTTTCCAGCATGCCAAAACATGGAGAGAGATGAAAAAGAGGGGAATTCACATCAGCAGAGGGCAGGGGTGGTTCCAAGCTTCATTAAGTCGTTTGCAGAGCTGAAATTCTGTTTGGTCAGGATGGCAGGGCTGGGGGTGGCTCCTCAAAGTGAAAGGTTCTTTCTTGTGAAGAAAATGAGCCCTTGGCTGTGGCTCTGACTCGGCTGAGCCAAACACAACAACCTGGAGCAGCTGCCCCTCTCTGCCCAGGAACAGGGATGGGGGCCCCAGACTGAGCTGGGATGAACCCAGGGGGACAATTCCAGCCTTGCCCTGAGCTCTCCGGGGGTGCAGGGCTGGGGAAGGGCAGCTCAGCAGAAATCCTCTCTCTTTTCCAATCAGATACCATATCAAAGCTTCACAGCCAAAGGGATCCTCTTCTAGGGCTAATGATGGTCAAATCTCAACATGTTTGCAGTGTCAGCTCCACTTGAAAGGATCCTGCCAGCAGTCAGAGACTTCAAACATAGGAAAAATTGCCATATTCCTTGAGGTCTCCCATCCTTCCCTTTGCTGGATCTCCTTTCTCCAAACACCAAATCCGAGAGCCCTGACCTCAAAAAACACCTCGCTAGGCAAGGTTCTCCTCCTGCCAACTGGAGTCAAAACTCAACCCTCCCCAAGCCTAAAGGAAACTTTCCCCTTGTATATTCCAGTTTCATTTATTTTCAAGGTTATTTTCACTGCTGCTGGAGCTTAGGGGAGTTCTGTGCATTATTTACTTATCTTTGATCCATTGTTCCTGAGTCAGATGTTCTGTTTCTTTCTGTTTTCAAGCCTAAATTGGTTTACATCTCTTATTTTCTTAGTCTTGTGTTTTGGTTTTGCTTTTCCTCTCTGGCCGTTGGGTTAGGGGGCAAACTTCAAGTATAAAATGTATAATTATTTGGTTTTAGGAACATTAGGGAAAGTGAGGAATGAAAGAGGGTTTGTATATTCAAAAGTTTTCTTTCTCCCTGTTATAAATTGGTTTTTTTACCTTGAGGCCAGTTCCTTAAATCACAAGGACTCCCAATGCCAAAACAAAACAAAACAAAGAGCCTGGTGCAAGGCAAAGCACAGTTAAATGGTCAGAAAAAGAACAATAATTTTCCTGGTTTTTTAGTTGCCAGCAGGGGAAAACCTCTTCTTTACATCTCATTTGAAGTGCAGGAGCTCCTCAGCTCCTGCTAAATGAACAGCTCAGCTTAATTGCTGCCGAGGAGCACTCGAAAGAAGGAAGTTTGGTCAAGTCATTTGTTCCTTTTGCATCTTTATCTTCAGCCTGACATGGGTTTAACCTCTGCTCCTAATCCCTGCCTCAGCCAGGCTCAGCTTTAATCTCAGCAAGTGAAAGTTCGGGGTTATTTCCAGAGGAATAAAATCTCTAAAGGTGAACACTGGGCTGGGGCAGGATGGTGGCAGAAGGTGAGGGGAAGAGGTTTTTTCCTGGAGAACCTCCTGAGGAACAGCAGGAGCCAGGGAGGAATCCTTGGTTTGCTCCTTGAGGAATCCCACCAGGCTTGCAAAGCTTTGTGGAGTCACTTCTGATTTATTCTCTCCTCTCCCTGAAGGCAGAGAACTCTGTCCTGACACTTCAGGGGCTCTAAAGGTAGAAGAAAATTCTTCACTTGAATTCTCTTCCCTAAATTTGGACTCTTAAATCAGAAGCCCTGGCTTCCCTTTATAGCCAAGGGAGAGACAAAGATGCCTCCAGAGGCAATTTAGACATTGCCATTGTGCCATTCATCTCTTTAATCCTCTTTTTCTGTGCCTGGCTGAGTCCAGACTGCCCAGCTGCACCCATTTCCTTTCATTCCTTGACATCTTCTTGTCCATCACATTCATCTGGCCCCAGGAGTGAAATCCCACCAGGATCCAGAAAGCAAATGCACCTTCAGCCCAGGGGAACTCATTGCCACGAGGTCTTCCCGAGGCCAGAAGCTTTGGAGGATTCCAAAAGGTATCAGAGATTTGTATCAGGAACAAGAATAGCCAGGTATAATAATCAAGATTAAAAAAAAACAAATAAAACTTTTGAGAGAGCTATAAACCGAACATTCTTCAGGGTTTATGTGCACTTCTGACTAATAAGGGTTTGGAGTGAGTTTTGTACAGTGGAAATTCTCTGGGATTTGTGTTTTAGCTCACTTAGGCACTTCTAAAATCCCACCCCCTGGGTCTGCTGGCCTTCTGATTGATCCAGGATGACATTTGCTGCCAGCATGTGTTTCTAATCACCAAATAATGCACAAATTTGTTTTAAAAAATAGTGAAAAAAAAGGTCCTGGATAATTTAGGGGTAAAAACAAAAAAAAAGACAACAAACAAATAAGAAAAGAAAACTTTTCCCAATAAATAGCCACAAATAATTTGCTCAGCAGGGCTCCCTTCCTCAGTTTGGATGCTCTGCATTCCCTTCCTGCCTGCATAAAGAAAATCCTTGGCCCTTTCTCTCTTTCTGCTTCGTTTGGGTTTTCTTCAAATGGCATTAAAAACATCATGGATGCCTTGGAGTCTGGAGTGCTGGTGATGGGCACAGCTGGAAGAACTTCCACTCCGTGGAATACAGAATTCAAAGCTAATTATTTTACAAGATACTTCCACCATATTTCTCCAAATCTCCAATTAGGAGCACGGTCTAATTTGGGATGCAGCTCATTATTCACGCTGCTAATGACTGCTGCACTCCGAGGAAGTACAAAGCTCAGTCCTTAATAGCTGTCATTGGGGAAGAACCTCGGAGCACAGATACTCATCAGGACACCGTGGCCATCCTCCAGCTGCTGATGGAAATGAAGGGGAGTCCCTCCAAAGAGGTGTTTTCCATGCAGGGTGGATGGCAGGGAAGCAGTGCCCTCCAGCAGAGAGGCAGGGACCGAGCCCAGCCAGGATTAAAGGATGCAGAGCCTGTAAAAAGAAGGTGATGCCAAAGAACTGAGCAGCACCTGTACTTAGAGCACACAAAGTCTCTCCTCACCTCCTGTAAATAGATGAGCTCACTGTCAGGTAGAGAGGAGAAGCCTCAGAAGGCAGAGCTGTTCCTTTGTTCGCAGATTTTCCCCTTCCTGTGCTTGCAGCACCTCATGTAAAGGTCACCCCACACTACACACCCTGCACCAGGGGGGTGACAATCACAGCACCCCCGAGAGCTTCTGCTCATTGCAGAGTAATTGTTGGGAATTTTTATAGAAGCCTTTTGTGGGATTTTTTTTTTTTCCTTTTTTTTTCACTCCTTGATGTGTGCATCTGAGTCACGGAGCTGGAAGGGGCCGAGGGAACTCCTGTCACTGAGGGCTCCAGAGCTGCTTTTGTGTCACTGAAACCACCACACTGAAACCTCTGTTCTGTCTCTAGGGCTGCATGTCCCTCCCCGAGACTGGAAACAAGCAAATTGCAGCAGCAAGTGGGAGAGAAAAGCAACACAGAGGCCCTTTGTGTTCCACAGGCGGCCTTTTTAAACTTACTAAATGTCTTAGAGCTTTTTCTCAAAGCAGCCAGTTAGTCTTTGCTGGCCTTTTATTGGTTTGGCTTTGATCATTTCAATCAAATTTTATAGCTGCCAACACTGCAGAGCAGCTACCATCCATGCCATGCTTCTTTCAAGTCCCAGAAACAACCCCAAAGAAATAACTCACCCCAGGGCTGGGTCTTCAGAGGAGACAAGGGACAAATAGTGACATGATGGCATCGATTTGGGTCTCATGTACTTTCCCCAGCCACAGAGGGAAGAAGAATTTGCATAATTGTGTGGCCTTCTCTGCTCTCCTCTCCCTGTCCCATCCCACAGAACAGCAGCATCCAGGCTGGATGCTAGGGCCTCTAATGTGGGGGCTGAGAACAGAGTAATAGATGATGTGAACCAGTTTGGTTTATCATGGGTTCTCCATTTATTATCTCAAAATGTCAGGTTATATAGAGGTCAGATAGTTTACAAATTCAGGTGCTTTTTAATTGGTACACAAAGTGAAAAAGAATTCAAAACAATCCCCAATTAAGGCAGTTACCGTGATCCCAGCACAACTATTAAAACACACCTTAACAAACAATTTTTGCTGCGCCACAGGCTTATCACTTCGACACAGGCCCGAAATTCTGAGGCCTATCTGGATAGCTCACAGCTCTTCCATGAGACAATTATGTCCACGCTCCTTAAAAAATTCTGCTACCGTGGTTTCATTCCTTGTCCCACCGATGGGAACCTTCTGGATCAAACTGGTGCCTAAATGGTAAGAAAATCACCTGAGGTGTCTCTGGGCGTGGAGAGGATTTCAGTCTGCAGAGATCTCATTGGGACAGATTTGCAGGGGACCCTTTGATTTTAGAGGGAGAGAAATGCATCACTGATGCCACAGATGTGATGGAATCTTTTTGAGCCTGTGGCTCAGTGCTGTAGTGCAGCATCAGGGCTACACTTTCTGCCTTTCTAACAGAACATTCCATCTCTGCTGGGCTCTCTCACCCCATGTGCTGCTCCTGATGGTGAAAGCTGAGGGCTAAAATCCTCTGTGTGTTTGTAGGCAAGAGGAACAACCATTAATGGTTGGACTTGCAGTTATTCCCAGACATCCAAATTGCTGCACACCAGGGAACTGTGGGGCTGCTGTAAAGAAGGAGCCTTTTACTGATGCCTTAATGGCTCCCTAGAAACAGAGAGCAGACAGGAATAAAGGAAAAAAGGTGGGATTTATTGGAAAGGCCTTCAGAGGTACACTGTGGGCTCCAGAGGCTCCTGCCTCAGTGGTTCTTAAAATGGACAAGGACAGCTCCTGAGTTCTTCCCACTTTGATATCAGCATCAATTCCCCAAGCAGAACTCAGCCAATGATGTGATTTTCCCTAAGTTTGCCCCTTTCTTCCCAAGATGATGGTTTACAGTTTTTGTTTCTGGGTGTCTTTGAAGAGCAAGTTAGAGTTCTGTTATGTCTATCTTAGCACAGAGAACAGCATTTAACAGCTACAGAAAACTTCCAAGTCACACTAGCAGTACAGGATTGGAAAAATATAAAAGTTAAAACCTAAGGCATCATTACAAATCCCAAGGGTGACTCCAGGCTCCCTAGGATTGAGTTCCTGGAGGTTGGAAAGAGCTCTGGATCCAACACCCACTTGCAGCATGGACACTCCTGGAAGTGTTGCTTTGCCACAGCATTTTGTCTCCCACAGTCAGCTCAAATTGTGGAAAAGGAGAGTTTCTGCTCAGCTCAGGTTGTGGAAAGGGAAAATTTCTGCTCAGGGAAGTAGAAATTCATACAGCAAATTGCATCAGAAGCACTGGTTTTCTCAGAGAACATGCCTAATTGAACAGCAGCTAAATGAATCTCTAATTCCTCTCCAGGCCTGGCCACCCACCCCCTCAGCCACAAGGGGAATAAAAGGGGGAAAATATGGTAAAAAGGTGCTTCAGTGAAGAAGATTTGAGGGATTTTCTCCTCAAATCCCCTGCACCATTCCCTTCTCTTCCCTCCACCAGGCTGCACTCGGGCAATGCAGGCTATTACTGATAAAAGCCAGCCAGAAATCTGAATATCATGCTAAGGCCTGGTTTGTTTATTGAAGGTTTTAACCACAGACTTGGCCTTGCTCATGACTTCCCTCATCCTATGTTAAAAAGCATCCTATGGAGGCAAAGAATTAAAAGCTCATATGTCCTCTGTTTTATCCTGGTTTGATTTATGGTGCACCTTGGTTCCACTCTCTGTGTGCAACCTGTTAAATGCCCCTGAGGAGGTGTGAGGATAATACCTGATGGAAGCCTGATGGTGAAGCATTTGTTTAAAAAACTGCTGAGGGCAGCCCTGCTGGGATTAGAGATTGGCAGGTGGGGAGATGAGAGTTTGATCTTCATTATCTCCTTCTAATTAAATAAAACCAAAGGCACTGTGGGCAGCAAGCAGGCACCTTTTAAATGTTACACTGCAATAAACGCAGATAGTTCAATAAAATCTCTCTGATGCTTTCCATTCCCAGCAGGGCTTGGGCTAAAATCCCACAAACCACTCTTGTCAACTTTGAAGTACACTGAACACACAACTTTTTTCAGTTTTAAACCTGATTTTTCTTTAATGTGTTGCCCTTTCCCAGTTTTCTTGCCTCAGTGCAGCGAGGATGGGTCGTGCTGTGGTACAGGCAATGCTCAATAATCTGAGCAAGGGAGAGGAGGGACAGGCAGCAACCCTGATAATACAAAATAGATGTAAATTAGGCTAAAAGAACTGCTTTGTTTAATATATTGCCCTTTGATGAATGAAGTCGAGGCATGGAGTGAGTCATAAATGCAATGAAGATGGAGTGAGCGTGTTTGGGTTTGAAGTGTGGCAAACTCCAGGCCACATTCTGATAATCCAGCAGTGGAAGGTGAAGGGGAGAGCCAGACCCAGGCTCCTGAAACCTGAACACCTTCAGATGTTGCCCTGTCCCACTGACCCAGGGCTTTACAAGGGCTGGAGCAGAAACCCCAGCCCCTGAGCTTCACCCCTGCGTGAGGAACCCAAACCTCCTCCTCGACTTTGTAGTTCTCCTCCTTCAGCACAGAAAAGCTATAAATAATCCCATTTACATCGCTGGGACTTTGATTTAATTTTCCTCCTTTTTCCTGGAGCTCTTGAAGAGAGGCACTGGATAATTTTATGATCACTGAGCACTTGTTTTGCTGTTCAGGCCCGGGCAGTCAGAAAGGCAGAGCTTTCATGGTGTAATGTGGTATTTCCCTGGGGAAAGAGGAAGCTGTGTCTCCCCTTTGATGGCATATTGTAGGTTTTGTTTGCACTTCTTATAGGAGAATTGGGAGCTGATCCTTATTTCTCTTAGGTTTGATTTCTCTGGTGCTGCCTGTGATACTTTTATCACGGAATGTGATCTATCTTTCATAGCAGACCTGCTGATTGGATCTGACACTTGCACAAAGGAGGCTGAATTCCTCCCAGGGAAGAGAAAGAAGGACAGGAATGTCTAAAAAAAAAAAATAAATATGGCAAAAGGAGTTTGAAACCATGATTTCTATAGATCCAGGGGGCTCAGGGATGATTTTTAAGCCAAATAATGAATTTTGATTGGTGGCGAGAGTGTCTCAATGTTGGGTGGATACTTTGTGCCACATCACAATTTTACATGAATACAAATTATGTGAGGAATGACCACTGGCTGTGGAGTCCATCAGTGCCACCACGCTGGGATTGTCACAGGCAGAGCAGGGACAGCAGCCAACACCAGCCAGGGAGGGAATCCCTTGGCTGCTCCTGCTGTTACACCAAGGTCCCTGGTGCCATCCAGGGGAACCCCCCAGGCCTTTCTATGCCCTCCCTGGTGCCAGCAGGAGCTTCCCTTGCTCCCAGCAGGAGTGGGTTGTGATCCCATTGATGCCTTAGGTTTTAATGTTTATATTTTCCCAGCCCTGCCCTGCCCAGTGTCACTCTGCAGTTCCCTGGAGCTCGTTCAGTGCTGTTCTCTCATGCTCACACACACACAACAAAGCCTCTCCAGCTCTCCAAGGACACCCAGACCCTCCTAGGCCAAACAACTGCAAACCACAATCTTGGGGACAGGGGGGCAAGCTTGGGCAAATTCCATCCTTGCCTGGCTTCTGCTTGGGGAATTGATGCTGAGATCCAAGTGGGAAGAACTCGGGAGCTGTCCTTGTCCATGTTGGGATGCACTGAGGCAGGAGCCTCTGGAGCCCAGAGTGTACCTCTGAAGGCCTTTCCAACCAATCCCTCCTTGATTCCTTTATTCCTGCCTGCTCTCTGTTTCTAGGGAGCCATTTCAGGCATCACCATTCCCACAGAAGGCAGCTGCATGTTCCGGGTGGACTCCGGGCCTGAAGCGGCGAATCCCACGTTAACTTAAAAAACATTAAAATGATAACTTCATCTCGAGTTACTTTCCTATTCATCTATAGAATTTCTCAATTATGTATGACTAATTTTGCACAAAGTCATTATTTGGAGCAATTTGTCTAAGTATGAGAGGCAACACCTTCAACCTTCCTGGATGGTGGGTGGGGAAAATGTCATAATCAGTTCTGCTTTGGCATGAGTTATTAAGCGGTCACAGGAGTTCAAAGGAGAGAAATAATGAACAGGTAAGTCATTACATGCAAAAATTCTTCTTCTATATTATCAAAATACAAATTAATTACAGATAAGATCAGATGAATTTTCTTTAATGTCAGTTTTTTCCCAGAGATGGTAATGAAAGCGTAGAGTATGTGGGAGGAGAGGAGTGGAGATGCATGGAAGGGATGTTTTATTAATGTTGGCTTGATTTCACTGGGAAGACGTTGCCTGTGAAAGCAGTAAAGGAATCAGGAAAGGCTCTGGGACATGCAAATAAAATCATTTTTATTGCACTTAGTGTGCTAACTCATGCATGATCTCATTCAGCCTCTCAAAGCAATCATAAAACTATCTCCATGCAACAATTACTCCATCAGCCCATGCAATCAGCAGGTAGGGCAGCTGGCAGTCCTTGCCACAGGAGCCTCCTGAATTCATTACCTCGTGCTCTTGATACCCTGACAAGGCTCCCAGCCTTCCTTTTGGAGGGGACAACCACCCCTAAAGTGACCATGGGGCTCCACAGAGCCAAAAAAACAAAAGACCCCCTGCCCGTCCTCCCCCCTTTCTAGGCAACACTAATATTCACATGACAACAAACATTTTCAAAATAATAGTCCTATATACTTAAGGCTAATCAGAGCGGGCGCCATCCAACTTGCAAAGGTAGCAATTTTCCTTCATTAAAGGCAAATCAGGAGAGAGAACTTCAGGATTCCTTAGGGCTAATTACAAGGTGTTAATAATAACAATATAATGGCAGCAATTTTCTAGCTTTGCCCAAACCTATAATCTGCCCTGAGTGCCTTACAGGATTGTCTCTGAGTTTATATAAAGCCAAGTGTTAGCCCAGAAATGCTTGAAGTAATTGAATTTTTACATCATGTCTCTTTGCAGCCTGTTTGCAGCCGTGCTGTAATTGCTGCTGGAGAAGCCTTTTCGTGGTGGGGGGAGAGGACAAGTAGCAGCACGACAGCTCGGAACAAACCCTCCAAACCCTCTCCCATCTGCCCAGGGCACACTTTGTACACCAGAACAGAGATCCCAGCTCTGAGAACCCAAGCTCCACCCCGGAGGGGTCCCAGCCCCTCCTGCCCCAGCGGAAGGCAGGGAGGAGACGATGATGGAAGGAGCTGGAGACAAACAACAAACAGACAAACGTACAAATTATTTTCACATCCACCTCCTAATTGCTTGCTAAAAACCCTCTGGGGACTGCAGGATCAAATGGGACACGTTGCTGGAGCGGGGATGAGTCAATTGTCAAAAATTTTCAGCCTCAACAGCAAATCACCAGCGCTGGCACAGAAATGCAGCCTGGAAATGCAGCCTGGAACTGCTGGGCAGCTTCTGCAGGGTGGATCCAGCAAGGACACAGCTCACTGACCTGGGGAGGGCTTCCAAGATCTGCTCGTGGTCCTGAAAGTCTCACCCTAAGCTAGGGCCTTCTCCACAAAGGCTCAAATCACAGATTTGAAAATTCAGACGATCAGAAGGCTGATTAAAATAAATAAAAATGTTTTATTTTTACATTTCACTTCGTGCATTTGAGTGAAGGTGCAGAAAGCAAAGCAAAAAGCAAGAAGCTTTTTCTCTTATTTACAACCTTGGTCAAAATTTTCTCCTGAGGACTTTGCAAATGTTCCCTTTGGAAATGGAGAAGTGTTACAACCCCAAGACACTTTAAGAGGAAAACTGCTTTTTTCAAGCTCATCCCTGTGATTTTTCCAAGATCCACTAAAAGTGAGCCCACACACCTCCACCGAGGGGAGAAGGAGAGACAGCTCAGCACGAGCACAGAGCAGAAATCTGAGTTGAAATTTATTCCCTCACTGAATTTCAGGTGGTCCCAGCCCAGGTCTGGCTGCAGTGCTCATGGTGATCGCTTACCTTGACAATGTAACAGCACAGTGCAGTGTAATTCAGAGAAAATTGGGTTTAGTCATAAATTGGAGACATCAGAGACTCTGTTCTAAAGAGGGGAAAAATAATAATATATTGGTCTCCTTTTTTTTTCAGAGAAAAAGTGTTTACCTACAGCATGTCAAATTTTAGCCTGCAGCAAAATGATTTATGGACAAATTCGAAGCTTTTTCGTAGTTGACAAGTTAATTCTCACTGGGGGAAAAAAAAAAAAGGCAAAAAAAAAGAGGAATTATGACAACACTGAAGAATGTTAACATGGTTCCTACTCTAATTGAATAAAAGACACCTTACAGAGCTGCAGTGCAAGCCCTGATTCATTTCAAAGCTACTTACAGGCTGAGAGACTTCAAAAAATTTGGTATTACAAATAGTGGAGTCAAATTTCTTCGAGCTGAGCAGCTCCTCCACCTCAGAGCTTCCAAAGGTAACTGTGAGATCTCAGACAAACAGTTTTGTCTAGAAAATCTCAGGGACTTCTCAGATGACAAATAGCATTGGGTTTTCAGGTGAAAGAAATGAGAAAAGGAGTAAATTGAGCAGCCAGAGTCACCCAACATATATTAGAGTTTTTTTTGCCCCAAAGAAGTAGGGAGGGAGGGAGACAGGAGGAAAAATAAGGGGAGTGAGTAGGAAATACCTTAATTTTTCCTCTTCCCACTCTCCCCTCTATATGAAAAGGGGGAAAACAATCAGAAGGAATTAAGTGTAGGGCTGGAGTTGAGTCAGATGAGTTCAAGTGGTGGCTCTTGGTGTGTGTGAGGAGATAACCCCGAGAGAAACGAGCAGCTCCTCTCTCCTGTGCCCTGTCTGCCTCCCCCTCTCAAAAGCCCCACCAGCACTTACTCAAAAGTACTGCAGACTTTGATGTCTGGAGATGAAAAGCAGTTTTGAGGTAAGAAATCACAGTTTAGTCCTAATCTGGAGGAATCAGTGGCTACTAATGATAAGTAATTTAATTTCATGCGAGCAATTTTTGTCTCTTTATGGGTTTGTTTTACGAGGCACTTGTGAGGTCAAACGGTGCTAAGTGAATAAATGAAGAGCATTTCTTGTGGATAAAGTGAGGAAAAATTACCTTTTCCCCCCACTACCACCACAACCTTCTCCCAGTTTACAATTATTTCGTGTATTTTCCCCACTTCAGTCAGATGCAACCCCAGCACTGAGAGCATGAACACTTCACACCCCTTCACTGAAATAAATTTATTCTGATTTATCTCTCTTGTCAAGAGCTGTGCCAAGATGGATACACAAACCATTTTCTCGGATTGGTTCGAGTTAATCATATTAATGTATTTGCTTTATTGCCTTTGGGGGGGTTCCAAGTGGAAATGATTGAAGTAGGGTCCAAAAGCAGCTTTGTTTCAGTGCCAGTTCTGGTGCTAATGTGAGTCCCTTTGGGTTCTCCTGTCCCTGTCAATGGGCCTGAACTTCCACATCAGGAGCTGTAAGTGACAGCTCCTCATCAATTGATTTCTGGAAAATATTATGCTTAATAATTCAATTATTTAGAATGTGAAAGGAAAGCAAAATGTGGCCTTGAGTCTGCAAAAAATGTGGTGCTCATCCACTGCACTCAGGGGAGCTAGGGGGATCCATGCAGGCTGAAAAGCAAGTTATCCACAGAAACATAGAGGAAATGTACAGGAAATGTATAGGAAATACACAGGAAATATATAGGAAATACACAGGAAATGTATAGGGAATATACAGGAAATATATAGGAACTATATGGGAAATATATAGGAAATATATGGGAAATATATAGGAAATATACAGGAAATATATAGGAAATACATGGAAATATATAGGAAATATATGGGAAATATATGGGAAATATATAGGAAATATACAGGAAATATATATGAAATATATGGGAAATATATAGGAAATGCACAGGAAATATATAGGAAATATATGGAAATATATAGGAAATATATAGTAAATACATGGAAATATATAGGAACTGTACAGGAAATATACAGGACATATACAGGAAATGCTGTGCAGTGAGGCAACAACTTCAGCATTAAAGGGTGAAGAAGTCCATCCCACAAACATCTGCTTTACCAACACTGCAGAGGGGAAATGTTACCCCTAAAGGGTTAACCCATCAAGCAAAACTCCCAGCTCTGCCCGAGTGCAAAAGCTAAAGGGACAGAGGACATGCAAAAGGAAAATATCAGAAGTTCCTGTGACAAATATATCCTTTTTCAGGCATTTTAAAAGCCATATTTGCCTTCCTTGGATTATTCTGAGCTTTCCCAGCGTCAGCTTTGCTGCAGTTCGTGGAGCAGCAGGATCCTGCAGGCCAGGCTTACCAAGGCCGTGCTTTGGGATGGAGCAAAACACCTAAACCCCCTTGGCTTAGTGGTACAAGTGAGGGCTTGCAGCAAGCACAGCTTTGATCAGAGGGAAGCTCTGGGGTGCAGTTCAGGGGCAGAGTTAAGGGCGCAGATCTCTTGCTGGAGCTCTTCTGAGGGTGGGGAAAACAAGCAAAGGCCATGCAGGCATCCCTGGGCACACCCCAGGGACATTCAGGGATGTTGGTACTGAGATTTTCCTTATTTTGGTTCTGCTGTTACATCTCCCAAGTGCTTTGCAGAGGAGTTTCTCCCATGTGGGGATGTTCCTCAGCCTGGATTTCAGAACAGGGCTGCCCTGAACCCCAACCCAGAGCTGCTTATTCCTCTTTTCCCTGTAAGAGCCTTTCTTTAAAAAATATATTGAGAACAAAGGTTGAGAGATACCATCAGTTATGTGCCTCAAAAATTGCTCATATCCTGGGGAATAAATAAAAACCAAGCCACACAAGGATGGTTTTGATAGGAAAGGGTTTCAGCCACCTCCATATCTGTGGCTCTGTGCTCTGGTTCCTGGGACTTTGTGGTGGAAATTGCTTTGGAGAAAAGCTTTTGGAACTGCACAGGACAACAGAACATCCACATATGCAGCATGATCAGCTTGAAAAAGGTGAATTCAGTGAGCTGTGCTTCCCCTGCCAGTCCCTTCCTTCTCTCCACACCAATTCCCTGTTCTTTTCTCACGGAGGTGACCAGGATTAAAGCTTTACTGGGGATGATTATTCAGGAAAGTCCCACTTTCTAAATCTGCTTCTAATTAAAAAGGGGTGGGAGGGGAGGAAGGGAAAAAAAAACCCCCTCCTTACTGTACACACAGGCAGCCTAATCCATCCTGCTGACTTTCATAGGCATGAGCCCCTAGCACAGAATTAATAAACTATTTTCCGAGATTTATGTTCCTTAACCCTCGTCACCCCAGGGATTTTTTGGGATGTGAGCCGTGGATGTCACTTCAAGGAAAGATGGGCATCTGCCTTCAGCCTGGCCATCAGTTTATTTATGAGGGAGGGGGGCAGGAGTTCAAGCCTTGTGTTCATAACAGGGCTAAGCAAACAGCTCCAGCCCAGCCTAAGCCATTCCAAACACACGGAGGAGCTGGAAACCCAACTCCCCTCCATGGCTGGGGTTCACCTTCAGGTTGGGATTTCACTCCACTCCCAAATGTCACTTTATCCCTGCTTTTCAGGAGCTTATTTTCAAGGATTTATGAAATGTGAGATGACAAACCTGGTGCAATGATGTTGTGGGGATCTTGCCCTCGGCTCACCCTAGGAAATGCTCTGCACGAATGGGGTGGAGGTGCCTTCCCAGAACAGGCTTATTCCCCCCAGGAAAAGGAAAATCTGAGCTGTGTGCCATTAAGATGAAAAATTCAAAGAGGGTGGGAGGGGTCTGAGAAGGGCATTAATCAGAGTTTGTAAAAATAAAAATAAAAAAAAATTAAAAAACCCCAAGATTTCCCTTGTCTGGGAAAAAAAAATATTAAAAAATGAATGAATTCAGAGGAGGACAGAGCAGCCCTACCAGGATTTGCCCATAGGCTGCACCCAGACTTGTGCTGCCTCCACACAATTTGCCTTTGCCAGAGACAAAAAAAGTTCCCATTGCTTCCTTTTTGTCTCTATTCTCATTGTTACTACTCTTTACTGATAATCCAGAGCACCTGATCTGTGTGTCCTTATTCCCCCAGCCCCAGGAGGAGAGGACACTCATGGATTTTCAGTGTGAACTTCAGATCAGGGGTAAGCCAAGGCTTCACTCATATGTAATTTATTTTTAACAGGTGTGATTTGCTGAAGTTTTTAGACAAGAGATATCACATGAGAATGAAGCAGTTCCTCCCTCAAAATTCCCAGCTGCCCTCCCACAGCAGTTTCCCAATCCTCTGCCCGTTTTTATTTCTGCTTCCTGTGTTACCAAAGCAGAAACCTCCCTAAAATTGTTCCAGGCCAGGTTGGATGGGGCTTGGAGCACCCTGGGGTGGTGGAAGTGTCCCTGCCCACGGCAGGGGTGGAACAGGATGAGCTTTAAGATCCCTCCCAACCCAAACCATTCCATGATTCCTTACAGACAGCAGCAGTTCAAGACACAGCAGAGCTTTCAGGAATGTCAATATCTCAAACCTGGGCCAATCAAATTTATTTCAAATCCATCACAGTCGTGTATCCAATGTCTCTTTTCTCCTTGGCTCTTCTCAAATTGTTTTTCCATCACTCACCTGCATCTTTGAGTCTCAAGGGTTCAGCAGCCATGGGGATGCCCCTGCCTTGTGCCACCTGAAATTCCTGCAGGGAAAGAGGGAATACCAGCAACCAGGAGGGAAAACCTTTATTCCTGGAATTCCTTACGGAGCTGCGTGCTCAGAGCACTGCATGGGCAACAATTAAAATTGAAAACCTGCGGTGAATTATCACTGGAGTCAGCACGGGGTGCAAACATGAGGCTTGGCAGCTTTGTGACCACGTGGCAGGAAATAAAAAGAAAGGGAGAAACAGATAAAAATATGGGGGGAAATAAAAAGAAGGAGGAAAGAAAAAAGAAGGAAAGAAAAATAACTCATCAGTGAGAAGGACAGCAGCATCTTGGTTTCACACATGGTTCATTGTGGGAGTCAAGGGAGCCCAGGGAACCTCTCTTTCTCCCCCCAGGGTTGTGTTTGCCCCCAGGGCACCCCAGGATGGCTTGGATGTTGATTTGAGCCCTTGGAAAGGTTTGCCCTCAATCCTGGATGAACTGCAAACACCCAAGAAGTGAGAAAAGCTTTTTGCTTTTGCATCGCAGAGAATTTAGTTGTAGGTTTAGATTTTGTTCTATGTATTATATAGACACAAGATGGATGCTTTGGGGTGTGGTTTCTCCTTCTTCTTCTTCTTCTTCCTCTTCTTCTTCTTCTTCTTCTTCTTCTTCTTCTTCTTCTTCTTCTTCTTCTTCTTCTTTCTCCTCTTTCTCTTCCTCCCTTCTCTGACACCAGTTCCTGTGGTGTGGTGGTTGGTGGAAAAAAGTTAGCATTGAAGAGACATATCAATAAGATGAGGGTTTACTGGTGTTGGAAACAAAATAAGATACATATTGTTTCTTGAATGGTTGTTAGTAAGATATAAAAGGTTGCTGCTGATCTGCAGCCATTGCCTTTCTGCCCTGGTGCCCTCGGAGGATGCTGCCTCTGCCTCCTAGGTTTTGATAAGAAAAATAAACAACTCCTAAACAGCAAAGAAGATGTCTTGCCTCATTCTTTTCAACATCATGAACTGAAGGAAGAGAATCTCAAGGGCAGAAGACAAACCCCTGCGGGGGCCCAGACCTCCACAGTTCATCCCTCTGATGCTTCACTCGGTGCTTTGCAGCCATTCCCTCCTAGCACAGCCACAGGAAAATCCAAATAAAAATATCCAAAATCTCTTCGCTGCCACTCGAAGGTGGTAGTAAGGTAGGAGCAGCATTGTACAAACCCTGAGGTCGGGAGGGGGAAGAGCTGAGGGCAGAGGCAGCAGAGCTGGTGGCTGCACCCCGCAGTGAAAACAAGCGCGGGGATGCTGCTGTGCCACGTGTGTCTGCAGAAATCCCTGCCTGCCCTTAGCAGAAATCCCTGCCTGCCCTTAGCACCCTCCTCTCCCAGCCACACAAAGCTATCTCTGCTGATTTATGCCACGGATCTGCGATCTCTGCGAGGCCAAAGCGACGGAGCTGAGGTCTGTGGAGCTGCTCCAGATTTACGCCAGCCCAATAAAGATCAAAATCTGGCCCTGGGTATTGCCCTGCCTATTCACGGGAGTATTTTTATGTTTCTGTTATCTCCTGCCTTCCTACATTCCTGAGGAGTTTTCCTCCTAACATGCTTGGGCTACAAGATTTGCTCTAATCACCTAATCTTGGCCCTTTTTTTAAGAGGAGGGAGAGCTGATAGCTGGGTTCCATTACAGAAATGACAGCGTTTTATGACTGGTGCTATCTAAAAACCCCAATCTGATTCTCAGCCACTGCTGAGCATCTAATTCTATCCATGAAGTCCTGCAGAAGTTCCACTTCACTCAAATATTTCACTGAGAAACTAAAAAGGGAAATTGTTCAGAGTTAGGGAGGAAAGAAGTTCTGTCTGGGAACTGCACTTCCAGCAGTAGCATCCTTCTCTGTGTGTGTGAGAGGAGCTTGGCATTGTCCTTCAAAACATGAATAAAACCCCAAAATCCTCATAGTCAGGTCTTTATGCATTAAAAAATACATCATAGTTGGGGGGGTTGGGTTGGTTTGCTTTGGTTTTTTGGGTGTTTTTTTGGGTTTTGGGTGTTTTTTTTGTTTTTTCTTGCAGGTGATGCAGGGATCTGCTCCTTGATTCTCCGGGTTCCTTTTTAGGAAATGCCATTTGGGAACTTCCTGCAGTAATTTTTCCTTGAAATCCGAATGATGTCAAGCAAAACACATGGTCCATAAAAGAGAAGAAGGCCCAAAAATCAATATTTTAGATGTTTCCCTATTGGAAAACATAACTCTCTTTGCACAGCTGATATCCAAGCCATGGATGTGACATCCCCGAGGCCCTGGGGGGATTGGTTCCAGTGGCAGATTGAGATTGCAAGAGCTCCCAGAGCCTCATCCACTCACCCACCCATTGCACCACCTCATTCCATCTGCAGAAACACTTATTCGTGCTCTAAATGTTACTGGAAGCCTTAAACACACCTGATTTTTATAGTTCTTGGAAAGGTTTTAGAGGGAAAAAAAAAAAATTAACTTCCATACCTTTTTTAAGAATATTCTGTTCTGCCTCAGCACAGGAGGATTTCTTTCATTCCACTTTTCCTTTCTGCCAATCTGTCCATATCTAAGTGAAATAATTGGGGGAAAGCTCATTCCACACCTAGCCCCTTTCAGCACCCATTTTAAGCCATGGTTTAACCTAAGAGATTTTCTGCAGTGAGAGTGTTTATGCTCCCAGCCTGTGAGTGCCAGCTGGCTCTGGGTGGAAAAACTACCCGAAAAGGAGGAATATAAAAGTTGCAAAACCGTTTTTAAAGAGTCTTCCCCCCGCCTGAATCGTGATGAAAGATGTTTTGTGAGTACTGAATGAGCTTTTTTGAACACCTGACCTCGGAGATTGAGCACAAATAAAGGAGGGGAGGGGGAAGCAGATTGATTTGGGTCGATGGAGAGGGGAACAAAGCTCCTTGCAGGCTGATGTTCCCAGAGACACAATGAAATAAAAATGTTATCTCTCTCCTAGCTGTAATCTCTGATTAGAACGTTTAATCAATTAGCATTGCTGTTGTCAAAACTTGCTCCCGACAAAGGATGAGAAAAACTGCCCGAGGGGGATCCCAATCCCAACCCTCGCAGGAGGTGGGAGACTCGTCCCTGCAAGAAACCTGCTGTGTCCTGAGCTGAGAGCACCGAGCCTGCCTCTTCCACCTCTGCAGCACTCGGAGAATGCCAAATAACCCCGAGAAGAAGAAAAGCCGAAAGCGCTGCGAGTGTCAGATTTCACTAAAGGTGTCTTTTCCTTTCCCCCCTGCCCTTTCAGAAGGCAGAGCACTCCTGATCTTTGGAGTGGTGGCTGCTGCTGTTTAAAAATAAACCCCAAAACACGGCGTGTTTGGAGGGCAGCTGTGAAAAACTTGCTGCGTGTTTTCCTCGCTCCGTGCATCACCTGGGGTTCGGTCGCTCGGAGCTGGTCATTGTTGGAATTCCAACAAAAATGACAAGAATTCTTTCTTTTTTTTTTTTTTTTTTTTTTCCCCTTTTCTTCCCAGTGAGGTTTATTATCTCTCTCATTAACACAACCTTTGTGTCACGGAGTTCTCCGAGGTCTTGGACAAGAACAGGATCTCATTGTGCTAAGTGCTGTACAAACATATAATGGCTAAAACAAACAGGCAGAGGATGGGGAGACAAAGAGGAGAAGAAAACACAGCGGCTCCCATTTCATCCACGGCAACCCCAGCCCCAGAGAGGTCACAGGACTTTCTTACAGCCAAGGACAATGTCCAGGGCTTAAAAAAATCACCCATATTTCCTGTGGGAGAGTGCACAGCACTGACCACAAGATCACCTTTCCTTCCCACCTACCTGTCTGCTGGAGAACACACAGAGCTGGAACCCCTGGTGGCTTCCTCAGAGGGAGCAGGGTTTGTCCTTGTCCTTGTCCTTGTCCTTGTCCTTGTCCTTGTCCTTGTCCTTGTCCTTGTCCCTGTCCCTCCACCAAAACCCTGCTCAGGGGCTTCTCCTCACAGGTGCTGAGCATTTCTCTGCAGGAAATGCCCCAGCAGAGAAATCTGTCCATTGATTTCTCCACACCATGGGCATAACTTGGCCGTGGTGTAATCTTGGGGCCAGGCCAGATGTGTGGATTAACTGGGGAGGTTTCTTCACAAAATCCAGTGCAGATTATGGTAAACAAATGTATTTGGTTGGGGATTATTTTCTTTGGGGGCAGAGAGGCTTTTGGTGGGGGTTGTTTTTCACGTTATTTTATATGAGGCTGCTCTGCAGAAAGCAAATCACCAATTTGGGACGAAGTGAAAGTATCTTCTTGCCTTAAAGCTGCCAAGGAGCAGGCGGAACCCTGCAGCCCCCAGAGGGAAGGAAAGACAAACCCAGGGATTGTTCTCATGTCAGAGCTGCAGAGCAGCGAGATTTAATGTGTTGGGGTTTTTAATGAGTTGCAGAAAGAAGTGGACAGTGAGGTGATGAAATTTCCTGAAGTGCTGACAGCCCGAGACGTTCTGACTTAGTTATGGGAAATGCTGGGATATGCATGTTAATTGGGATGACTGTTTGGGGCTGTATTCAAGCGTGCAGCGTTCTTGGAAAGAGCTGCATTGGTTTCATGTGCACCTTTTTGATGTGGTGTTCATTCCTGAGCCACGACTCCAGCTCCCCAGCACTGGAAAAGACAAACAACCACGGGGAGTGTGGCAAGAGCAAAGCTGGAGAGGCCCAGGCTGCATTAGGAAGGGTCTGAAGGGATCTCTGACTGTTGTAGGAGGTCCTAGTGATGCCTGAAATGGCTCCCTAGAAACAGAGAGCAGACAGGAATAAAGGAATAAAGGAGGGATTGATTGGAAAGGCCTTCAGAGGTCCACTCTGGGCTCCAGAGGCTCCTGCCTCACTGCATCCCAACATGGACAAGGACAGCTCCCGAGTTCTTCCCACTTGGATCTCAGCATCAATTCCCCAAGCAGGAGCCAGGCAAGGATGGAATTTGCCCAAGCTTGCCCCCCTGTCCCCAAGATTGTGGTTTGCAGTTGTTGGGCCTAGGAGGGTCTGGGTGTCCTTGGAGAGCTGGAGAGGCTTTGTTGTGTGTGTGTGAGCATGAGAGAACAGCACTGAACGAGCTCTAGGGAACTGCAGAGTGACACTGGGCAGGGCAGGGCTGGGAACAGAGAAAAGTTCAAACCTAAGGCATCACTAGGAGAAAACAAGGGAAAGCAGGAGCCACCAGGAGCAGGAGCAATGAGCTCTGAACCCCTCAGCAGAAGGAGCTGACAGCTCTCCCACTCTTTGCATGAAGCACCCAAATTTCACACTCAAAATCAGGGCTCAAATCTCCGGACAGAACCCCACGTTATTTCCTACATCACCCAGCCCAGAAACTCTTACGTATTAAAACAAAACTAACTAATTAAAGCTGGCAGTAGATCTGTCAGTGGGAAGGGGTGAAGCACTGACAGAACCCTCTCGGCAGTGGCACGGCCGGGACAGCCGAGCTGCAGCCTGGGCAGGAGCAGCAGGGCCAGCCTGGGATGCTCCCAAAGGAAAGATTGGCTGCACAGCAGAGTTCCCCAAGCAGGGAACAGCTGGGGAAGCAACAGCCACGGGGAATTAAAGCAGAATGTGAGTGTTGGTGTTTGTTTGGTTTTCTGACAGTCTCCGGCTTAGCTCTCTTGCTTCTTCGGTGTCCCATGACCCCAAAAGATGAAATGAGGTTTCTTCCTGCTTTTTTCAAGGTTGTTTGTTTTTCTCTTATCAAAAACTCAGAGGCACAGCCAGCGCTGTGACCTCCAGGAGCACAAGTGCAGAAAGAGCAGAAAGGGCAATGGCAGCTCACAGCAGCAACCTTTGATATCTATTATCAACCAATTAAGAAAACTCTACGTACTTTGTTTTGTTCCCAACACCAGTAAATTCTCATCTTATTGATATGTCTTTCCTATACTAACCTTTTTCCAACAACCAACATACCACAGGAACTGGTGTCAGAGAAGAGAGGAAGAGAAGAGCAGAGCAGAGCAGAGCAGAGCAGAGCAGAGAAGAGAAGAGAAGAGAAGAGAAGAGAAGAGAAGAGAAGAAGAAAGAAGAAGAAAGAAGAAGAAAGAAGAAGAAAGAAGAAGAAAGAAGAAGAAAGAAGAAGAAAGAAGAAGAAAGAAGAAGAAAGAAGAAGAAAGAAGAAGAAAGAAGAAGAAAGAAGAAGAAAGAAGAAGAAAGAAGAAGAAAGAAGAAGAAAGAAGAAGAAAGAAGAAGAAAGAAGAAGAAAGAAGAAGAAAGAAGAAGAAAGAAGAAGAAAGAAGAAGAAAGAAGAAGAAAGAAGAAGAAAGAAGAAGAAAGAAGAAGAAAGAAGAAGAAAGAAGAAGAAAGAAGAAGAAAGAAGAAGAAAGAAGAAGAAAGAAGAAGAAAGAAGAAGAAAGAAGAAGAAAGAAGAAGAAAGAAGAAGAAAGAAGAAGAAAGAAGAAGAAAGAAGAAGAAAGAAGAAGAAAGAAGAAGAAAGAAGAAGAAAGAAGAAGAAAGAAGAAGAAAGAAGAAGAAAGAAGAAGAAAGAAGAAGAAAGAAGAAGAAAGAAGAAGAAAGAAGAAGAAAGAAGAAGAAAGAAGAAGAAAGAAGAAGAAAGAAGAAGAAAGAAGAAGAAAGAAGAAGAAAGAAGAAGAAAGAAGAAGAAAGAAGAAGAAAGAAGAAGAAAGAAGAAGAGACTGACACCCAAAAAATCTCCATCTTTGTCTCTATATAATACATAGAACAAGATCCTAAAACTACAACCAAACTCTCTGTGGTTCACTAAACAAAAATCTCTTCACCTCTCTGGTGCATTCAGGCTCTCCCAACAGTGAAGGGAGCTTCTCCAAAAGCCTAGGTCGCTGGCTAGGCTATTTTTGGGGAGCTCTGGGGATATAAAGGAACCCCCAGAGGAGCAGGAGAAGCTTCCAGGCTTCCCTGGACTCCAGCAGTGAGGGATTCGTGCAGGCTGGGGAGTGCAGCAGAGTCCTTGGGCTGCTCAGAGCTCTCCACAACAGAGGTTTGGGAAATGGATGGGTGGGTGCTGAATTAGGGATTGAAAAGGCAAGAACCGTAACCAAAAGGCTGTAAAAAATGGTGGGATTCACACCAGAAAGGCAGAACGGGAAAATATTTGGTGTGGTTATGGCTTATTTATGATTTTCTTTTGTCGAGAGGTTTTATTCATTCACAGTCCTCCAATTCCAGCTTGAAAAGATCCAAATACCCAATTCAATACTCCTTGAATTGATATTGTTTTGCCATTTCCAAATCAAATGTTAAGAACTCTCAGGATCAGGTGACTGTGCTAGAGAAAGCTGTGTCAGAATTAGGAGCCCAGAGCAGTTTTCTGGACTGAATCATACCCCAATTTTTACAGATCTCTGACAGAGAGGCAACAATCTACTCCTGAAAATCCAGCACAGCCCCACCCCCATTTCATGTCAGGATTTAATGTGAGCAAATCTGAATTTCCTGACGTGCAGCAAAGTTTGAAGGACCAAGAAATAAACTGAATTAGAGCATTTGTGCTGTCAGAGCTGACAATGGATTATTAAAGGAGCCATATTCAAACCTCAGTGCCATGTGTTACTCATTCCTCTACTAGTGCAGAGACTGTTGTGTTAGGAAAGGGTGCAATGAGGACACGTTGTCCCAGACATTTTGTTTCCTAACATTTTGTTAACTGGACACATTTTTGTGGGTTAACAATCTCGCTTGTTTTCTGATGCTTCCACTCAATTGCAAAAGCAGCTGAGAGGGAAGGGGAAAAAAAAATATATATTGCAAAGAAAGACTGGAAGAAAAGCCAAGAAACTCTTCAGTGGAAGTGTAGGTGTTTGGACATGAGAGCCTCTTGGCAACTTCAGATGTTGGGTTTTTGTTTTTCTAGGTGTTTAAAGAAAAGCAATTACCTCTGTGATGACACTTAATACGCCAAGATTCAGCCTTGAGCAATTTTTTATGGCTGTGTTCTAAACTGCAGAAAGTACAGAGCGCCCTGGATCCACTGAAAGATGTTCCAGCGTAGCCGTTCTGACAGGAAAACTGTGGTTACACTGGCATCTGAAAATCCCTGAAAAAAGACAAATAAGAGGGAAAAAACCCCAGTGGTTTCAGGGGGTGGAAATGCTGCATCACTGGCTGCAGAGGGATAATAAATGGGCTGAGATTCTTGGCCTGTTTGAAGCTTATCTTTGAATTTCAAGGCAGATTTCCCCCCCCCCCCCTTTTGTGTTTGTTTCTTTGAACAGCGAACGTGACCTTCACTGAGGGAGCAGGGGATGTGAGAGAGGCAGAAAGTTTGAGGTTTTGGGGTTTTTGCAGACCCTGGGCAGCAGCTCTGAGCAGGGCAGGGGTTTATTGCTGCTCCTGTGGGATCTGTGCTCCATCCCCAAAGCTGCAGTGGGGACATCTGGGACCTCCTGGAGAGGGCACTGCCCCCAAATGCAGTGCTGGAGCCCAAATTAATGCTGGGAAAATACAAGTGGTTTGTGCTCCTTTGATTCCAGAGGGATCAGGGATGGGTTTCCTCATCCAGCAGCAGTTGGGACAGGACTTTTGGCAAAGCAGGAATCACCCAGACACAAATCCCAGGTCTCAGGGGTGTTGTGAGTGGGGTTTAATGTGGCTGTCAAATTTATACCCTGGTGTAAATCAGGCAAAACTCGGCATTAAACAGGAAACCATCGAGAGGTGTTTGCTTCAGAACATATATATGACATCAGAGGGGTTTTTTTTAATTAAGGAATTAATAAACAGAAATAAAACTTCAAGATGGTCTAGGAAAAAGCAAAAAAGAAAAAGGTGCCTGAAGCGTGGGAGATCTTGGGGATATTTTCCTGTGATCTGACATTTGCCCCTTCCTCTGTAAACCTCAGGAGGGGAACCACTGTGCAAAGTCAGGGTTAGAATGGAAATCCCTTCCTCCCTCCAGCCTGATTTCCCCCTCCACATCCTGATCAATATTTCCCTGCTGTTCCAGTGACTGTAAACTCTCATTCCCTGAGCCCACGAGTTACAACATCCAACAATGTTTTCAGATACGCTCCTGTTGTTTATTTTAGGGCTGTGTCTAAATGTAGCCTTCTAATTGCTTCATGGAAAAACAAGTTTACTTTATGGTTTGAGGGTGTAAGGCTGGGGATCATATTACTCTGTATTTGTCTGACTATTTAAATGGTTGTGATAAGCTACCAAACCTGCAGAGCTGCAATTAAGATGTTTCCAGAAGTTGTGCCCTGTCAGTCAGCACAAGGTGCAACACTTTTTTGTTAAAAACGCCGTGCTGGGATGTTGGGAAATTTCCAAAAATGAAGTATTTGTTTTTAAAAAATCCCCTTTTTTTCACCAGCATCAAAATATCAGGGTTTGGGTTTGGTCATTTTGTGGGTGTTCTCAAATTTGTTTTGATGTTTTAGTCGCAGTTTTGACTAAAAATATGTTTAGAAATGTGATCGAAAGTTTACTGTTTTTTTTTTTTAAAAAAAGCTTTAAAAAAGCGTAATGCTTGTTGAATTGTGCATCTGAATCCATGTCTATAATTGTAATAAACATAAATATAAAGTGAGAAAAGCAAAATGTCAGAAAAAAACAAATATAAATCGATAAAAAAAAAGTATAAAACGATGAAAACTCCTTCTTTTAAAGCAGAATAGAGCCCGTGAAGCAAAGGGATATAGGCGTACTGACAATTCTGTTAAAAGAAATGCAAAATGCAAAAGAGGAAATTTGTTTTCAGCTTGGGAATGTCATGGAACGGAAAGGAGCAGCTCTCGCTGCCGATCCCAGCCCGCTCCCCTGGGCTCTCCCGGCGCTCAAAATGAAGATGTTTATCCCGAGCAGAGCCCAGAGGATCCTCTTGGCGCTGCCTACAAAGCCATCATTACGCAGGTGATTAACCCATTAATTTTCAAATGCGTGCGTTGTCAAACGCGCCAGAACGAGGGAGAGGAGGATGAAAGCTCCCAATTGCGGAGGAGCCCTCCCGGATTTCGGGGCCGGCCCTACCTCTCCCCTTTGGGGCAATTTCGCCGCGATTTGGGCACGCCTGATGCGGCTCCTGCGAGGATTCTGCTCGCGAGAATGAAGCAGGCTCCACTGAAGTGGAGATTTGCGTGGATATTGCATTTCCTCGGGCTTGGAATGCAAACTGCAGCCGACTGGGAGCGATCCAGATGTGGGAAGGGCGATCCCAAAGTCATTCAGTCCGGTGGGAGTCAGGGATCCGCGGCTCGGTTTCTGTTTCCACCGCTGGTTATAGCATTGATAATCTTTTTATTCTCTTGCCATTGCGTTAATCAGCTTTTAATTTAAGGCTGTGTGGCTTCAGGAAGGGTCGGAGGTCTCAGCAGCGGAGATTCTCCCCTGAGTGGTTGTAAATACACGAGCACAGAGAGATGGACACACACACACCTAAAAATGTGTCTGGCATCAGATCCCCAGAGTTCCTCTGCCGTCGTTTGATGGAGATATAGTTGGGAAAATATAAAGAGAGAAATTGTTTGGAGGTAACCAAAGCAACCCTGGCATTACACATCTTCTAAATCATCAGCTACCTTGAACGTGGCTGATAAAACACATGTTTTCAGAGGGCAGCAAATTGTTTTAAAGACGCTGCTCCCAACAAAAAAAAAAAAAACCCAAAAAAATGGATAGCCAGAGTGAATTTTAGGGCTGAAAAAGTTGTTGTCAGCTTCTGGTGTTCCCCTTTAAACCCAGGTATGTTTTTCCCATTTCATCACAGATTGGATTGTTTTCACATCTCAGTTCTAACAGTGCAGAAACTTCAGTGGAACAACAACAACCTAAAAACTAAAAACATTTTCTCTTATGCCATTACGAACACCTGCACTCAATAAAACAGAATTTCAATCATCACTTTTTTTTTTTCTTTTTCTTTTTCTTTTTTTTTTTCTTGTACTGAGACATTCATTTCACTTGGATCGTGGAAGTGAAAATCTCACTGTTGTTTGCATTTATACTTTTTTCATTCCTGGCACCACAAAATCTGGGAGGTGGTGGTGAGGATTTTAATTATATAAGATAATTCTTTTAATTGGAAAACTTAATATCCCTCTGTTTATACTTTTGTACATTTTGATTTTTTTTTTTTTTAAAGTCCTGTTTGTTTGTTTTATAAAATCCTAATTTGGCCTCAACAAGCCCCTAGAAGAGACAGTTAATAAAATTACTCGGTATTTATGCTTCTCCCTAGCGATTGCACAGAGCTAGCAGGAGAATACACAGATGAAGGAGTGCCTGACTCCCTCAAATCCAACACTAGATGATCTCATGTTTCTCCTGCCTTTTTATATTGTTGTTGGAAAGCTTTGCCTAAAAAAATCATAAATAAATAAAAGAGGAGACAAGAATTGATTTGATTTTCTGACAGAGACACAGAATCCTTGGTGGCTGGGAAATGCTGTGGTTCCCTGTGTGACCTCTCTGCTTCCAGCAGAGAACAACCTGCACCACTCACATCCCTCACAGGAGCCAGGGAAGGGATGAAGGGAACCTGGTGGAGGGGAAAGAAGTGGAATTGGCTCTTGGAAACAATTTTTTTTTTTTGCTCCCCATGTTGTGAAACAACTCCTTCAGTGAAAGTTCCAGCTTAGCTCGAGCTGCAGAGCCGAGGTGGAGCAGGGCAGGAGGAGACAAACGGGGGCAGCTGCTTCCCTTGGGAGCAGGCACTGGGGATGAGATGGGAGCTCCCAAGATCTCCCCTCACAGCTGGGCAGGGCTCCAGCGTCTGCTGAACGCAGCCCAGGGCTGCAGGCAGGGTTTAAAGCTGCTTTGGGGGCACCAGAGGTGAGTGGGGAGCCAGCCTGGCCACGGGCAGCTGGAGAGAGCTGGAACTGCTGCTCCTTGCACCACCCCAGCCCTCCTGCTCAGCCTTGGAGCAGGTGCCAGGCTAAGGAAAGCTGCCTGCAAAGCCAGGGAGCAGCTCTGCAGCCAGGCTGGAGCTCGTGTGGCAGCCACAGAGCATCTCCAACCCCGAGGGAAGGGCAGCTTTAGACAAACATCATCCATGTGGGCTCCCAGACCTCATCCCAGATTGCTTCTCCTCCCAAAGCACGGCCAGTGCAGGACTAAGAAGGAGCCCTTTGGTTCCTTCAGGACCCTCTGGCCCCTGCAGCAGGAGCTGCACCTGCAGGGATGTTCTGCCCTGGATCCAAGCCCCGGTGGGAATGCAGAGGTGACTCGAGGACAGCGATTCCCTGTGATTTGCTCGCTGCTGTTTGCATTCTGCAGAAGTTGCTTTTCTTGGCGTTCAGAGACTTGAAAGGGAGAGCACTTTGCATTTTGCTGCGAACACAAACACACAGACACAGAGAAATGGGATTTTGTGTGCTGGCCTTTCTGCCAGGAAAGGAAAGCAAATGGATAATCACTCACAATAATGTCACACTTGCAAGAAGCAGTTCCTAGGCAGAGAAACTTCTTGTGTCTCCCAGAAGGCTTCAGCAAGTTTCATATTTATTGGGTATAATCTGCCTTTTGCATTATCCTCTTTGAATTCTGCCACACCAATAACTCCTCTAATCATGCCATTAGCAATTCCCTCCGAGGGCTCCTGCCACTTTCTCCTTCATTATTAACAGGTAGAGGTGTCCACGACAAAGAATTTTCCCTCTTTTCCCATAATCACAGCTATACTCAATCTTCACCTATTTGAAACATGACCAAAGAAATCAAAATCTGGCTGAAAAAACTAAGAATTTATACTTGTGAATTATGTATCTTAGGCATAGGAAAAAAAAAAAAAGTGTTATTTAAAGCACAAATGGAAGTGCAGAAAAAACAAAGAGAGCTTTATCTCTGTCACTTTCTGCTCGGTGTTCTGTGGGTTTGGGTGGTACTGGTCGTGCTCCAGCAGATCTGCTGGGAATTTTGGATCATGCAAAGCCTTTGTTACCATATTAGAGCTGGGGCTGATTAGGCCAGCTGTAATTGGAGTTAGGTCACAACGAGGTTGGCTTTGCTGGCACTACCCCAGGAGCGATGGAGGAGCAGAGCCAGCGCTGGCACTGCACACCAGGGCTCGCCAAACTTTCCTGATCGCTCGAGCTCGGCATTTATCCCTCCACGGAAAGCTGTTAGCATAATTCTAAGATGATTTTCTTGGCGCACACGGAGCTGGCTCTCATTGTGCTGTAACGAGCAGCAGCCACCTCCCGAGCCCTCTCCTGCTCCCCCTGAGCAGAGCAGGGCTCTGGAATCTGAACTGCTGCAGATCCAAGCCTTGCCTGGGCTCTTATCTGCTGTGGGCCAAATGAAAATTCATTACTCAGAGCCTCCTGCACGCCGGAGCTCTGGTTGCTGTCTCAGCCTCTGTGTTGTGGCTGAGAACCATCTGGAGTAAATCAAATGAAATAAAACCTCTATTAACTGAACCTTAAATATCCAGAGCTCGCCATTATCACGGTCAAACACCCTGACTCTGCAAAAATCTCTTTGCTCGGTACAAATCTCTGCTTCCCACGTTTCCTCAGCACTGTCGCTGCTCTGGGGAAGGGACCCTGAGCTGCACCCACCCTGACTCGTTCTGCACCACCTTTGGGCGCAGCACAGTTGGGGAAGTTGACCAAAGCCAAGCCACTGGGGGGGATCAGAGTCCAGCTACTAACCAAACACTTCAATCCCAAGAGCATCTCTGGGCACCGTGGTCGTGTTAGCGCCGCTGTTGAAAAACAAAGTACAAGCATTGAAAAGACAATTGGATTTGTCTGTAGGAGAAGCGAGAGTTTTGCAGATGAGGAGCAGTGGGGAGCTGCAGCCCAAGGAGCATTTCCGTGGAATGAATTGGGGTTATGCAGTCGGAGAGAAATGCAGATTTTTGATAAAAGTGCGGAAAACCTGAGCCAGTCTTTTACACGAAGCAAAATCTCTTATAACAGACGAGAGACAAATCTTTCCTGAAGTGCTTCCCCAATAAAATCTCTGCGAGCAGACACCTCAGAGTTAGACCTGCAGAATTTTTAAATTTTTTACATCTTAGAGACTACAAATGAAGTTGTTTAAAATGTATTTTGTAAGTGCACGGTCAAAAATAACTCTTACATTAGAAAGAGTTATTTTCCAGGGGCAAATTATGGAAACAAGGCAGTGTTAGATATTTCTAACTACTTTACATGTGTAGAAAGAGGGAAAATTATAGTAACAGGGATAGAGGAGTTGGGGATTCTTCTCCTCTCTGATTTCTGAGAGTCTGTGCTAAATAAATCTGTGAAAGAATTCGCATGGATTTAATTTCATCATTTTCTGAACGAGCATCCTTCCAACATCTGCTGCGTTCTAAAGTAGGATTTATTCTGCTTGTTGCAACTCTCCGTGCAAATATATTTACACACACAAATAAAAATTGTTGCCCTGCTTAAAAAAAAGGCTTGGAACCGATACAATCGACAGAGGAATCGGGAGCATCCAAATAAATTCCCCACCCCTGCAGACCATGGCGGGGACGCCGATGGCATTCACTCCTGAGCTAATATCGGCTCGAGATGCAATCAGAGTCGTGAAAGAACCCTGAGTGTAATTAAAAAATGGGGGTGGAAAAAAAAAAAATCCCTGTAACCGTGGAGGGCTGGCTGGAATCCGGAGTGGAATGTGCTTGCTGCCCACCCCACTCCCGTTCCGCGCCGTGGGTGAGAGGGCAGGGATGGAGGGAGGGATGGAAAAGCAAGGATGAGGATTTTTGCTGTCTCCAGATTCCTGCGGGGATCCCCGCGGCTTTGGCAGCAGCCAGCGCTGAGCTCAGAGCCAGCACGGCCGGGCAGGGATGCGACACCGGGGGAGGCAGCGCGGGCTGTCCCTGCCTGGGCACAGGGAAGCCGCAGCATCTCCCAGCTCGGCCAGCGGGCACAGCTAAACCGAGCCCCAAACAGCTGCGGAGTCAGTCCCCATCTTCGTCCTACCGAGTAAAAATAATAAAACCCCTTAATGTCACTTCAACGGTGTGGTTTTTTAGGAAAAAAAATACGAAAAATTAAATTTTTATTGAAGGAATGGAGTCCGAGAAGTCAAAAAAAAAAATCAGCTGGCTGATCTCATGGAGTCTGGCACCCTCGCAATCAATTTGTACCAAATCTGAGCCTGTAACTCAAAAGCTGTTTATTGATCGGTTTATTACAGCGTCCAGGATAATCAAAAGGAGATGGGAAATTGCGGGAGACAAGAGGCAGTCGCGAAGCTGCGATCATTCAGGGAGCTTAGGATAGATTTGGGGAATAATGACGTGGAGCTGAATAGGAAAAAAATATAACTGACAGAAGAGAATTGGAATTGTGGAATCGCATCCAGCGTGGGACACATCACAGAATGCACTGCAGAAATAACAGGGGTTTATAGGAGCTGCCTTTGGGACAGCTCAGGGTATTTCAGGGTATCCCGCACTCCCTCTGCATTCCCAAGGCTGATGGAAGGCAGCGGGCGAAACACCGAAAACGAATCTATCTGAAAATTAATAAAAATAAAATAAAAATAAAATGCACCCGTGAAAACAAACCCGGCTGCTGGTGTGTGCGGGAAGGTGAGGACGCTCCGGGAATAATCGAGTGCCCCAATCTAAGCCAAAGCAGCAGCTCTGAGGTTCTCACTCTGCACGCATTATTTCCCTGGCTGAGGTGAATCATGTTGGTTTATTCATCGCCCAGACAGGCAGGAAGGTGTGAGCGATTATTAGGATTCCCTGCAACGAGTTCGATGGAAATCGTTTGCAAACAGAAAGAGTCCGGGGGAGAGAGGAGAAAAAAAAAAAAGTTTTAATGACACAGAACGTGTTTTCTGCCTTTCTCTGCCTCTTAAAAATAAACAAATAAATAAGTGGAAGGTACCCCTCTGACGTTCCCCCTCTCTGGGGAGTCCCGGGGGTTCGTCCCTGTGCCCTCGGGGTGTGGGGGACGGGGCGGGACGGTGGCACCGGGGCCAAAGCCTGGAGTATTTTGCCCAAATCTTTTCCAGTAGTGGATTTGGGGGTGTCCTGTGGCGGCCCCGAGCGGCTCCAGCAGGTGCCCGGGGGTTCTCTCCGCGGGGCCCGATCCTGTGCTTTGGGGGGAGCAGCTCTGGGGGGAGCGGGGTCTGGCCCTGGCCTCCAGCGGGACTCTCCGGGTCCGGGCTCGCAGGGCAGCCCCGGAGTCCCGCATTTCTTCGCAGCCAGGGGCCGTGCATCACCTCCGAAATCCCCGTCTCCACGCGATCCTCTTGACCGCGAGTTCATTTAAATTTAACCCCACCACCAGCGCTTTCCTCTCTCGAACCTTCCCCTTGTGTTTATTTGAAAAGTTATTACCTCGGAGAAAAAAAAAAAAATGTTTTCAACCCTTAAGGGCAAAACTGTTAATTGCTTTGAGCAGGAAGACATCTGATCTCTCGCAGCTATTCCCCCTGCCTTTTGCCAAGCAGAATAAATATCTGCTGGTAAATCAAATACCTGCGCAGAGACGGGGAGAGAACAACCCTCGGCGGGTGCGGAAGGAGACGCTGGCATTGTGCAACCAGCGCGGTTCGCTGAGCACTCGCTGTCAAACCGCGTGGGTGACACCGGTGCGAGCAATGGGGGCCACTCTCGGGTGACACGGGGGACAATTACCACGCGTGATTGCACTTAGAGCTGCTCGGCTCCATCGCTTCCACCTTCCCCGCGCACCGGGAGCCGGGGCAGAGCCCCCCCGCCCCCTGCCCGGCTCTGCGGGGTGAGTCCTCCCCGAAGGATGCTCCGGGAAGGGTCTCCTCTCACACCGCTCGGAGCCAAGAGCTGTCAGCCAAAACGGCTTGGGGAATCCAGAGGTGGATCTAGATGGAGGCGTCGGTAACCAGCCCTGATCCCTCGGAAGCTCTGATGTTCAGCTCGCTTTAATTCCTTCCTAGCGTCTGGAGATAAACGCGTATTTACTGTTAGTGCAACGCCTTTCCCTTGGCTCCGGGTCTCATCTGGGGCACAGCGATGAAACAATAATCTCCCAGCCTCTGACACATCAAACATTCCCTCGCTGTACGCCTCGTTCCGGGGCAAAACTGACACTTGGTGCCCACTCTGATTCCGTTTTCCTGCCTTTCTTTTTCGAGGCAAATCGGGAGCTTTATCTTCCTCCCTTGAAGGATGTCCGCACGCCAGCCTGACGGCGGCTCGTTATAAATAAATAAATAAATAAATACCTGTCTCTAGAAAACGGATTATTAACCAAATCGATCATAAAAGGAGGGGGAAATGCTCGTGAGGTTTTGCCTCCCGGAGAATAAACGCGCTCCTCACTGCCCACGGGAGTTTTGTCCTCCCGAGGTGTCCGGGAGGGACAGGGGCTGGTGCTTTACGGGGCCTGGGGACGCGGGACATGGTTCGTGTGATGGTCCCAGTGAGCTCCCTCCTGATTTACACCGATAATGGGGGGGGAGGGGGATGTTGGGCAGCCCCCTCCCCCCAATCCACCAGCCCCAGCTCTCCCAGACTAACGATGCTGTGGAATTTCGTGGCGGGGGATGCTGCTCCCGGCTTGATGGATACAGGAGCGAGGATGCTGCGGCACTGCCTGCCCGACACCTCCCTCCGCCTCCGGGCTGGGAAAAGCCAGGCGGAGGTGGGCCCAGGGGTAGCCTGGAGCCCGGGGGAGGCAGAGGGGGAGGCGGAGGGGGAGGCAGAGGGGGAGGCGGAGCTGGCCAGGACGAGCCGTCGCTGCTGCTGCTGCTGTTGCTGCTGCTGGAGCCGGTCAAACTGCACAGCCACTTCCCCCAGGAGCTTCCCTTTCATCTCCCCGCTCCTGGCGCCTGCAAAACAGCCTCAGTTTGTCTGCAGCGTCTCTCTTCCCCCTGCGCTCCCTCCCTCCCCGCCCCGCTCCAGCTGAGAGCCCCAGGACGGGGGCGCGCAGAGCCCTCCCCGGCTCACGGGGCTGATGCTGCAGGAGGGGAGAGGCTGAGGGGCACGGGGGGCTGGGGGCTTTCTGGGCATCCCCGGGACCCGGCCATGGCCTCCAGAGCCGGTCCGGTTCCGCCGAGCCCCGGGGACCGCCCGCCCCGGGACTGGGGTCCCGGCGGGGACACAAAGGGGGAGCCCCGCGCAGGGGAAAGACCCCGACTCACGTCGGTTCCTCGGGCTGGGAGAATTCCTTGCTGGTCTGAGTTTGGGCAGCCGCTCTGCGATCCTGGATGGGGGGGGGAAGCCTTAATTCCTAGAAATTTCTCCCAAGCCCGTCTCGGCGAGGTGTCCGTGCGGACATTCAGTACCGCGTGGGGCTTCATCCTCTGGTGGTTAACTGACAGCAGGAGGATGAAGGAGGGGAGGGCTGAGAGAGGAGAGAAATCTCCAGGTTCAGATTTTAGACAGAATATTCTCCAATTTCACAGTGGACTGAGACCGAAGAGGGAAAACACCACGAGCAAACCCTGCCACACTTTGCTATCCCAGGCGCCTCTATGGCACCCAAAATTCAGCCAGACCAGGCTGGATGAGCCAACTTGTGCTCTGTGCTTCACAGCACCGAGAGCAGCTTGTCCCTTGGTGCCCTCTTTTCCTTCAGCCTCCCGAAGGATGGCAGCCTCTCCAAGCCCCCGGGGCACAACCGGGCACCTGGGGAGAGAAGCGGCACCCAAGGGACGTGATCGATGTCACCATGACCCCGAGCTGTGGTTCCCCAGGCGCCCTTCCAGCGGGCATTGACTTTGGGGGCGCGGTGCAATTATCCGCGGCGTTTTCAGCAGCCCCACAATGGCTTTCCACGGGCGGTGCATTGTTCCTGACACACAGACATTGTTCCTGCGTGTCCATCAATTCTCATTTACTTGTCACGGTGCAGGAGGCATGGAGAAGGGAAAGGAAAGGGAAGGAAGGGAAAGGAGGGGGAGAAGAGGGGCAAACTCAACCCCTCTGCAGCAGCAGAGCTTTGCAAGGCCGGGGCTGCCTGGCTGCTGTCTCTGTATCTCCCAGCAAAGACGTGGGGAAGGAGAAGTGGCAAACTGGGGCTATCAGGAGCGGCTGGAGAGGCATCAGCTTGTGGAATGAACTATTATTTTCACCCTCGGAGAACAGCCCGAATCGGGGCTCTGCCGACTGAAATGTTGCAGCCAGGCTGGCTGGAGTGAGGCAGTGCAAGGCATCGCTTCTCTTCGCAGATTATTTAATCCTTAACCCATCGAGATCTGCAGTAACACTGCCAGCAGTCAGTAATGAGTGTGCAAACCCTGCTATTAGTCCCGCTGATGAGAGGGGTTTTGTAACACGGCCTCTCGTCCATGTCCTCCCACGCTCCTTCCCACACGGCAATCCCGTGCCCCGGTCCCAATTTGCTCTCCCTGGCACCAGGCGAGATGCTATCAGGGCTGGGGCCGCTCGGATGTTTTGGGGGGTGATCAGTGGGGAGGGATGACCAGAGATTTAAGGGGTCGGGAGGACCCCTGGGCCCAGCACAGTGCACTCCATCCAGCCCCGTCCTCCAGCTGGGAAATCGCAATTTGCATTGCCGGGGACTTCCAAGCCTGCTGCTCCTGAAAGTCAGGAGTCCAAACCGAGCAAAAGACGAGCTGAGGAAATGCTCCATGTTTTATGGAAGGGACATATCCAGATGTTCGTGGAGCAGAGTCCTGCAGCCATACAGGACCGAGCCCCACAGCTTTGGCTGAGCTGCCCCCGAAGTCGGGGCTTGGGGAGAGAAGTTGTGCCTGTCATCTTCTCAGGATGGTTTATAGTGGCTCTAAAAAAACCCCTAATTTATAAATTATAACACCAAAACAGCTCCCAGACACTGCGCACCCTGGACATTAAAAAACAAAAGAAAAAAAAAAACAAACTAAACACCTGAGAAAGTTGCGGGCACAGCATGAAATAACGCCTGGTGCAAGATTAAAATAATTATGACAAGAACAATATGTATTTGCTTTTATCCACGCTGTAATTATAAAAGCTTTTTAAAGGATAGTCTTTATTCATACCACTGGTAGGAAGTCAAAAAGTGAGAGAATCGCTTTCATAGTACTGGTTTGATATGACTTTTAATTAAGGGCTGCGTGCCCCTAATTTATTAAAGCTCATCTATTCATCACGTGTGTAATTGACGCTGGGAGAAAAAAAAAAAAATAATTACAGATCTAACCTCTGCAGAGTGGTTTTGCCCGACTTGGGTCTTGCTGCCGTGGAAACGCAAACAAGAAAAAAAAAATGGATGAAAAAACAGCGGCGCAAAGAGCGGCGCCCGCGGTTCTCCGTGTCCCTCATCCCGCATCCCTCATCCCGCATCCCGCATCCCCAGCCCCGCTCCTTCCAGAAAAGGACTCGTTTTTTGGGGACACGGAGAGAAAGGAAGGACGGACCCCGTCCCTCCCCGACGAGGGACCGGGACGAGCCGGGATGAGCCCGGGGGTGCCGCGATGAGCCCGGGGTGCCCCGGGAGGAGCCGGGAGGAGCCCGGGGGGACCCCGATGAGCCCGGGGGGCCCCGGGAGGAGCCGGGATG
>VZTN01021935.1:256095-402485 GCA_013400515.1 Erpornis zantholeuca
GGCACCTCCAGGAACCTGCTGCTGGCGGGCCACGGCTCCCGGGACGCGCACAGCCCGCCCGGGGCGCTTACAAAAACCTTCGACACCGCCTCGGTCAAGTCGGAGAACTCGGAGGACGGCTCGTCCTGGATCCCGTCGGAGGCCGGGAGATATTCCCCGCCGCCAAGTGAGTGCCGAGCGCCCGGGAGCGGCGGGGGCGGGCGGGATGCGCTGCAGCACCGAGATAAACACTCGTCGGTCCTGTATTCGATCCTGTATTTTACCTTAGGTTTTATCGCCTGTGTTCCCATACCTGCGAGTGCTCGAGGCCAGGTTGGATGGGGCCCTGAGCAAGCTGGTCTAGGGAGAGGTGTCGCTGCCCGTGGAAGGAGATGATTTTAAGGTCCTTTCCGACCTAAAAATGCGATTCCGTGGTAGTTTTGTACGTATTCATGTGTGTGTAATTCTTAGGTGTAGGTTATGTATTTCTTCTTCTATTTATTACGGTTATATATTTATGGAGTTATACATTTCTGTACGTGACTGCACGTCTGTATATAAATGTATACCGCCTTCAAAGCCGTGGAAAGATCAGAAATCACCAGGGACCAGCTCCCTTTCCCGACTCACGGTCCCCTGGCAGACAGTTCGTCCATTTATATTATCCCATTGCAACAATGGGAATTTCTCCCTGTTCCCTTCTCCCATCCGCGATGCGCAGCAATCTCCTGAACTCGGGAATTCTCCCTTCCGACCTTGAGCTGGCTGCGGGCGCGGGGTTTGTCCTCCCATCCCTGGGGCCTGTCAGAGTTCCCCGAGCTGCTCCTGACCCCCCTTAGCCCCCGCGATCCCTCCCGGCTTAGGGACGCTCGCTCCGGAGGTGACAGCTCACTTCTGACACTTCTTCGCAGTCCGAGCGCCGCCGAGCCGCCTTTCGCTTTCCGTGCCATCCCTTAAAAACAGGGGAAAAAAAAATTTGCTTTTAAGTTTAAAAGTCCCCAAACATCCTCCCGGAGAAGGGGAAGGAGCATCCCGGCCGTGCCAGGCTCCCGTGGCCGGGAAGATGCGCACCTGTGCCAGGATTTCTCCGCTCTCCTCCGCGCATCTCAAACTTGCCTGGTGGAAATTAAATAAATACTCTGCTTTATTTAAGTCGGACCCTTTACAGACGTGAATCGTCTCACGGAATTTACTCCTCAATCTAATGTTGCAAGACGAAAGTTACTAAAGCTATTACAGTTTTTTGTTTTTGTTTTTCTTTTTAAACAATAATTTCGATTTGGCTTTCATTTCCTTTATGATAACCCCGAATTAATTTGATTTCTATCGTGCTGGGAGAGGGCAGGAGGAAGGCGTCCAGCCCGTGGCATGCCCTGTGTAGCTCCAGTTTTTAATTTTCACATACCCCAAGTGTGCTGGAAAAACATGAAAAGAAGTGTGTGCCCCTGCTTGGACCCCTTCTCTAAATCTGCCCAAAACCCAGGCTTAGACACGGCCTAATAATCTTCCTCTACATTTTCCCCCTTCGAAATTCCTCCTCTTTCTCTTTGGAAATTATTCGTTCTCGGGATCGGCCAGAGCAGTGTTGTAAAGGACTTCAGTAGCTGTGAGTTCCAGTGGCTTCCGAGGGATCTGGGGAGAAAAATGAGGATCAGGGAGGCAAAGTCCTTCGGCCTCGACCATTTTCCCACCTCGGCAGGAGGCAATGACTGCCGAGGAGGTTCTCCCGCTGGAAAATCGCCTGTCCGTGGAGAACTTTGACGTTAAAAACAGCCCCTCGATTTATATTGTTATTAAAATTAACATTGCGGGTGGGATGAGCTGGGGGAAAAAGCTGCAAAAGTCAGAATTTTGAGGAAGGCGGAGAGGGAACCCTCTCCAAAAGATGCTTTTTGTCTGACATCGGCCAGAAAAAAGGAGGATAAACAGAAAAAGAGCAGCGAAACAAATCAGTGAGGGCTTGGGGACCGGCACGGGATAAACGCAACTCGGGAGACTGCGGTGCCCTCGGTCCCTGCTGCTTCATCAGAGCCGGGCTGTCCCTCGGGGGGCGATGGGGGAAGAAGCCTGGGAATGCTGGGGTGTATCCCGCGGGGAATATTGCCCGGGATTTCACGGAAAAGCATCTTTCTGCGGTCCTCCCCGTGCGCGGCAGGAGCTGGGACGGGTCGGGCTCCCCCGAGAGCCGGGGAAGGACACGGAGCCACGGGCACCCCTCCAAACCCTGTCCCTGCGGCTGAGTCCGGGGAGGGCTTCGGCTCTGGGGAAAGAAAGGAGTTGGGTTTAAAAATAGCCCGGAACGACAGGGGTGAGCGGCAGGGAGCTCGGGGGCGGTTTGCTGGAGTTTTAGTTTAGTGCAGTTTTAGGAGTGAATCGGCTGTCACGGTGAGCATCTGAATTATTAAAAGGCCCTGGTGGGATCACAAGGCTGATGTTTGACAAGTTGTTTCCTAAAAAAAAAGCTTTGATTTTGGCTTTCAGTATCCCGAGGAAGAGCAATAAGAGAAGTTTAATTTTTTTCTGCCGTAGCTGCTTTCTCCCTCCCCTTTCTGAACTTTTTAACAATTCCCTCGTGGGATTTTTTTTTAATTTGCATGATACATGCTTAAACATCTTCTTAAGTCTGGCTTATTTGTAAAAATAAAAGAGAAACGAGTCCAGAAAACCCAAAGTGCAAATGCTGAGGAGCGTTTGAAGCAGACAACAGAGCACGAACAAAACTCAGCAGCCTGGGTGTCGTTTGCTGTTGTCCTGTGCCCCGGGAGTGAGCAAAACACAGCCAAATTCTGGAGCTTTTGAAGTCAGCCGCCTGCTTTTTTGTTATTCTTTAGATTGCAAAATTATTAGTGAAGTGTTGAATTAATCTAAAGGCAAGTCAGCCATCCTGGGAATATTGCCTAACCTGGCTGGACACAAAAGGTGCTGGATTTCCTGGCTTTTATTGGCTACAAAATGCTGAGGTTTTGTCTGGTTTTTGTTTTATTTTTTAATTGGCAAATGTCATAAAAGCTGAATGCTTTCTTGTTTTGAGTTTGTTGGGGTTTTTTTGTACTGGTTGATAATCAGAAAATACCCACTGAAAATCAAAGTTAATAAGCAGAGGAAAAACTTGATTTGGAAGAAGAAACAGCAAGAAAAAAATGTCCAGTTAGGAAAACCACAAAAATTGTCAGACTTTCTTCAGCTGTCACTTGTGCTTGGTGGGGAAATCCTGGAGCAGGGCTGGGCTCTCCTCCTGCCCCACTGTCCTTTTGGGAATCTCCTGCTTTTGGGGTGTTTATCCTGTGCTTTCCTGGAGCTGTACTGGTTTGTGTGCTCTAGTGAAGTGACTCCCAAAGTGACCTGTGAATCCTCTGTCCCTTTTGGAAATCGGCTGAGGCAAAATTCCCCTTCCCAGCTCACGGGCTGAAGTGCTGCGAATTTAAATTTGGCCAGGAAAAGATTTCCGGAGCTCCTTGCCAATGGATCCCATGCTTGGAGGGGATCCCTGTGACACCCACCAGGCACAGGGGTGTCCCTGCTGCTGTGATAACTGCCCTTTCCCTTCCTTGCAGGACACCTGAGCCCCACTGCCTGCACCCTGAGGAAGCACAAGACCAACAGGAAGCCCCGAACCCCGTTCACCACTTCCCAGCTGCTGGCTCTGGAGCGCAAGTTCCGCCAGAAGCAGTACCTGTCCATCGCCGAGAGAGCCGAGTTCTCCAGCTCCCTCAACCTCACAGAGACCCAGGTCAAAATCTGGTTCCAGAATCGGAGGGCTAAGGCCAAGAGACTGCAGGAGGCCGAGCTGGAGAAGCTCAAAATGGCAGCGAAGCCCATGTTGCCCTCGGGGTTCAGCCTCCCTTTCCCCATCAACTCCCCCATCCAGGCTGCCTCCCTGTATGGGACATCCTACCCCTTTCACAGACCTGTGCTTCCCATCCCGCCCGTTGGACTCTACGCCACTCCCGTTGGATACAGCATGTACCACTTATCCTAAGAAGAAGATCCTACACAGACTTCCTGGTGGATCCTGTCCAGCCCTGAGAGAAGGCAGAACCCCAACCAGTACTGGCCATTCCTTCTGCACGCTTCTGTCTTGGCATCCTGAGTGTCTGGGAGTTTTGCTACGGGTTGGGCGTCTCCTGAGAGTGCTCTGAGCGCTCAGAGTCTGCTCCTCAAAGCAAAAAAAAAAATATTTAAAAAAAAAAAANAAAAAAAAAAAAAAAATTAAAAAAAAAAAAAGAAAGGCATAAAAAACAACATTAAAAAAAAAAAAAAAAAAAAAAGAGTAAATGTAGGGGTTTTTATCCAGTGCACGTAAAACTAGGTTAAAAAAAGAGTGGGTGAAAAAGCAATTTCATCATACGGAGGCAGAAATTCCCTGACACCTTCCTGGCGGGGCCCAGCACGGGTTTGAAATAAGAGGGGTGTGTGCCCTCGAGCCACGCTCTTAAGTTGCCATCACTTCACACGGGGGGGGGCAGGGGGGAGGGAAATAAAAAGGTCTAATCCAGGTTTTGTTGTTTGGTTGTTTTTTTAAAGACAGCGGAGCCTGTAGCTAGAGACGTGTAAATAGAAACTAGAGCCGGTAGAGCCTCAGTGAAGTTCAGAGCCAGCAAATCCCTGCATTTCTGGGGGGGAGGGCAGAGTTTTGCATCCCAAACCTCGGCGAGATGAGCAGCAGGGCCCCTAAATGTAGAGCCCAGCTTTCCCCACCACGGCTCCTGTAATGCCTTTCTGTGTATAAATAGCTTCAGCCTTTGGAAAGCACCGGGAGGGGAGGTGAAGAGCAAGGCAGGGTTCTTAGGCAGACTGGTTTTTATCTCTTCCTATTGGCATGCTTAGAAATCTTTGGCTCCAGCCAGGTAATCTTGGCTCTGCAGTGCTCTTGGAAAACCAGGAGAGAGGGGGGGAAGACATGGCTTGTTCCCCTAGAGGATTGTTGAACCCTTCTGGGGGATGTTATGGGGTTTTTGTTGGTATTTGCCACAGCCTGTGTTAAATAGAAACCCCCCCCGAGTTTTCTTCCAATCTGAGGATGCCAATAGAAGTGACTCGTGCTTCAAGCCCTTCCAGAGAGAGATCTGGGTGCCACAATCGGCCCCAGGAGCAGGACAGGGGCGTGACAGAGACTGTGGGACCTCTCTGTGCCCGTGGGAGCTCTGGCAGCACCTTCCCCAGGCTTCTCCTTGTAACTCTTGTATTATTTGTATTACTCTTGCTAAACTTTATGAGGAAGTTACTCCCAAGGCTGTGGAGTGCTGAAGTCAGAGCTTCTCCTGGATTTATTTTCTTAGCATGCTGTTGTGGAGGAAAGAAACAAAACAAACAAACAAAAAATCAGAAAAAAAAAAAGGAGGAAAAAAAAAAAAGCCCAAAAGCCACGAGGTTTTGCTGGTTTTGGTTTGTTTTGACCCAGGCATTGATGCTGCCTGGGACCCACTGTAGATGAACTTCCTCTCTCCCTTCCCCTCACCCCCAATCTCCCATTATAGGAGAATCCCTTTGAAAGGGATGCCTTGTACAATTTTATATATTTTATTGAAGATTTATTATTTCTTATCTCTTATTTCGAATTAAATTAAAAAAGAAAAAACATGTTTAATCGCGTGTGGGTCTGTTAGTGTTTGGAGTCCTTTGGAAGGTGCCTTCTCTCCGTGTGTGTTTTGCACCACTGGGTCAAGTTCAAAGGAAACGTTCGGGTTGCCTTTATGATTATTTCCCCTTTCTCGATCTGATTTAAAGCCAAATTTGCAGCACACGAAGGTGAATTGCAAGTCAACATTTCGGAGTCAAAAGCCAAAGCTTTTATGAGGTTTCCTTGTTTTTAACAACCACTTTTAGGCGCCTCTGTTCTTTACAACGCCGTGCTCCGGTGCCGTTTCCATCCCTTACAGCCCTTTCCTTGGGAGCTCTGCCCTCGGCTCCACCTCAGCTCTGTGCTTTAGAGGGACACGGATCTCGACTCCCGGAGGATTTGGGGGGGGGATATTTGGGACAGGTAAAATCCGGCGGGGGCCCTGCAGTGCTCCAGCTGCATTTCAGGGCACCAGGGTGCTGTGCTGGCGCGCAGTTTTGGGGCCAGGCTCGGAGAGCGGGTGCTGGCCCACCCTCCCCCGGCGAGGGGGGCTCGGATGAGAGGAGCCGGGGGGACCCTGGAGTGCCGCCCCATGGAAATGTTGTCGCAGGAGGGCTGTCGGGGTTAGGAGGGGGGCGCGGGGACAAGGTGTGTTTGCCCCCTGCCCAGGTGTGTTCGCCCCCTGCCCAGGTGTGTTCGCCCCCTGCCCAGGTGTGTTCGCCCCCTCTGAGGCTTCTCCCGGCTGCGCTCTCCCCGCTCCGGGCGTGCGGCTCCCGCAGGCACCGCGCTGCCGGCACGGCCGCTGGAAGCACCGGGAATTCTCCGGTCCCACAGGCTCCCAGCCGCACCCCAGCCGGTTCAGCATCCCTCCGGGTCGGGAAGAAAAGGGTCGGGGAATCGGACACACGGCGAGCCGGGCTGCGGGGAGGGAGCAGGGCGAGCGCAGGGACTCGCGGAGCTCGCCCTGCTCACTCCTCTCCCGACTCCCAGGAAAACTCCTGGTGACCTTCCCGCTTCGCAAATGTAGGGGACAACGCTGGGGTGACCCAGTCTCCACGCAGACTCTTCAAATCAGAATTTACCGCCGTATAAAAACGGGAGAAACCCGCTTCTTTCCCGGATTCCCTTTTCCCGAGGCATCGTCCCCCGAAATCCAGGGCGAGGCGAAGCCCCCTCGGCCCTGTCCTTGCCCTGGCGATTGTCCCGAGTGCTTCCCTAGCCGGGCCGGGCTATAAATAAACCAGCGGTGCTTTTTAACCTTCGGAATAAATCAGCTGTGTCAGGGATTACAGCTAAATCTTTTTGCTGGAAATTCTTTGAGCGCAGGAGCTTTGCGTGTGTTATGATAGATCCCTAAATGGATACAGATTTATTGCGGCACACAAGGGTGTTGAAGGAAAAGCTTCCAAATCTCGGTTACAACCTCTGCTCTGGGAAAGGCAGGAGGGATCCGTGACACCTTCCCGGAGCCTGCGGATGGCATGACAATTCACCCTGCGCCCATTATTAACTTGTTCCAATTAAAGCCTTCAGAAAGGCCGAGTTAATTGAGTATTATATTTTATTAGGAGGGAGGTGTCAAGCTTTACTCATGAGACTTCATCATCGTCCTAATGGGAGCTGCCCCGCAGGCAGATCTGTAACTGAATAAATTACAGCAAGGCAGGGAAATCAGAATGCTATCATTAAAAGCGATGCACTTACTGAAATTCCTCCCCCACTTTCGCAAGAGACTGGGGAGGTGTGGCTTTAATTAGTTATTTTAATGCAAAGTTAAATTGTTCCCAAAGTATTTTCTGACACAAAGCAGATGCGATGATTAGAAGTTGAGTGAGACTGAAAGGAGTTGGCATCTGTTCCAGGTACATCTATATATTTTAAATTCCCAATAGAAAGTGAAAAATAATTAGAGCAATAAATAATAAACATTAAAAACAACGCGATAAATTATCCCGGTCCTTAAAACGCGGACTCGCTGAGCGGCGGCTGAGGCCAGGCGGGCACAGCGCGGCTCTCCCGGGACCTTCAGTCACCGCCGATGGATTTGTTGACATAAACATTTGGGATTGCGCTTTTCTGCCTCGCTCCGGCCAAGCGTTCATTACCGAAAGCCACGGGCGCTCCGAGCCTGCATTTCATGTTGTCACTTTGCCTTGTCAGAGCCCGGAATTCCTGCGTTTTATGACGAACGAGGAAAACCGGCTGGCTGCGAGCGGCGTGCCCGGGAGAGCTCCGTGCCTCTCGGCTGCGGGCCGGGGGCTGCGGGCACCCAGCGACCCCCGAGCCACGGGGATGGGGACGGGGATGGGGATGGGGATGAGTATGAGTATGAGGATGCGGACCGGCCCCCGACACCTGCCCCGCGAAGCCCACTCGGGGCTGCGGGGGGCTCAGGTGCCCCCCAGGCCGGGCAGAGCCCCTCAGCAGCAGCCCCGCTCCCAGCCCTGTCCCGACCCCTTGGTTCCACCGCCCCAGGGGTTCACACGCACCCTGCGTGTTCCACATCTCCGCACAGTGTCCGTGCCTCTCACACGAGCGCCACAGACTCGTTGGCTCACACCTGGGGCTCTGCAGGGTTTTGGGATGGGTGCTGGACACGCACTGCAGGAGGAAGGGAGCCCACGGAGGGGATGGATGAGAAAGAACGATCAGAAAGCGCCAGACTCTGGGGCCCTGCGCCTTCGGGAGCGGCTCCGAGCCACGCACTCGTGCCCTGGCTGCGCACAAATAGCCAGAGGTTCCGCGGAAGAACCGCGGGGGATCCACTCCCACCCCTCTCGGGGCTGCTCCGAGACAGAAGTGAGCATTTTGCTCTCTTTAAAGTATATTTCCCCTCTCTATTTGTCCCCCGTTTAGCATCCACGAAGACTAACGTGGATCTCTTTATTTTTAAAAAAATTAAAATCATTAAAAGCACCCCCAAAAAAGTCTCCCCAGACAAATAAACCCCAGCATTCCGCCAGTGTGATTGTGTTCCTCCCGTCCCTACGCTCACTATCAGCCACGGAGGCTCCAAAATGCCTTTTCCGGGGGTCACTTTTGGAAGTTAATCTACTTTCGGCAGCGCCCACATTCTTGGCGTAGGAAGCCTCTCTCTCTAAATAAAAACAAAGAGGTTATTTCGATATTTTTTTTTCCCTTTTTCCATTCCAGAGCAGAGGGGGCATATTTTTCCAGTGAAAACCACGAGGGATCTCAGGGAAACTGCTCAGCTCATCCCAGGAGGAGCAGCTCCACGCTTCACGCTCCTTTTCGCTGCCGCGGGGAAAGGCAGAGGAGGAAAATTTGGGGTCTTTTGTTGTTGTTGAACTTTTCTTTTTTATTTTGGTTTGTGTTTGACTCCCCTCGCTGTGTGTTTCCCACCGTAATCCGCGAGGCTTTTGGCGGGTGCTACCAGCAGCTCCCAACTGGTTGCACGCGAGGAATAAAAATCTTTCCATCCATTATATTTCAGTCTTTTAACACCCGAGCAATTCTGTCCCTGCTGTTTTAGTGGAAATACCGCTCTATAAAGCTGCAACTGCAGTGTATTTTAAAACGCTACCATTTTTAAAGGGGGATTGGAATAATTCTGCTTTGCTTGGGAAGAAAAACTCTCGAGCGATGTATGCGCGATTAAGGTTTTATAACACTGTTCAAGGAAATTAAAAACATTCTGTGATGTTCTCGCTGCAAAGGCAGGTCTCTCTTTTTTTTTTTTTTTGGCAAAATGTTTTGTATATGTATTTCTTAGATTGCTGTGTTTTGAATGAGCAAGAATCTCGTAAAGAGGAAAAAAACCCCACGTTCCTTAAAAGTAAGCACTACCCGTTTTATTAAACTGATTATGCCAGCGTTCGACTCAAAAGTTTGTTTTAAGTAGGAATATTTTCCCAGACGTGTAATGGATTGCTTGAAAACAGAATTCTTTGCTTTTTAATGACCTGTAATGGCCAATTCATTTCGACTGCGCTTATCAAGGTGCTGTGTTAAATAACAAACCGGTTCTTGAAAACAAAAAAGTCATAATGAAAAATAAGCAGTCAGAATAATCTCCCATCTCCGAGCCAAAAAAATGCAATAAAATTAATTTAAGACTGTCAAAACATCAAAGCTGAGAAAAGGAGCTGCTAAAATAATGTCTCTTGATAAGGAAATAATAAAAACACACCAAAAAATGTCTACTCAATAAACTCCACTGGATTTGGGGGTCTGTGCTATATTTTATTTGGTGATGAAAGCACTTTGATGTCACTGTATTCCAAACAATTATTATTATAATTTTAAACAACCTGGTGTTTTCCATTACTAACGGCTTACGCTTTGAAGTTACACCTCATAATTTCTTAAATTAAATAAATCATTTTAAGTTTGCACTGGGAGCCTTTTAATAGCAGAGAAAGGAATATCATTATCTTATTGAGAGGCAATTGCAGTGGCTCCAGTTTGGCTGTAGCTGGGGGCAAAGTGGTGCACTATAACAGACATACTTTATTAGCCTCCCATAACTCTTGAAAGAACATTTTTATATTTTCTTTGATTCCCCTCCCTCCCCCTCTTGTTTTAAAGCTGTCCCAACCTTTAATTACTGCCTAATATGAAAAGCATTATTTTTTAATGCTGTGTAATTTACCAGAGGCAATAGGCCAAGTTAACAATTGTTTATTAGGGTTGCTGTTTCACACAGGGCAAAGAATGCTGTTCCAAACCCAACTTTTCATGGGTGGTTGCACTAATTAATACAGTGTCTGAGGCTCCTAGGGGGTTTTTAATATTAAAGCCTATGGGGCGGAACGGTTTTTAGAAGTCCAGCTCCTGCTGACGTCCCTCCTCCCCTCCCCGGTGATTTCTGGGGCTTTCAAGGCTGTTTTGATCCGAGGCAAAAGTCGGCAGCGGGAGGGGAGCGCCCTGGCAGCCGCCCCGGCCCCGCGGTGCCCGGCGGGGGTGGCACCCCCTGCCCCGAGCCCAGCCCGGGGCGCTTCCCCCGAGCCTCCCCCGAGCTTCCCCCGGGCCTCCCCCNGCTGGCACTGCAGGACCCTCGGAACTGGCACTGCGGGACCCTCGGAGCTGGCACTGCGGGACCCTCGGAGCTGGCACTGCAGGACCCTCGGAGCTGTCACGGCGGCGCTGGAGGGACCCCGCGCCCCTCGCATTCCCCGTCTGCTCTTCAGTCCCCAGCAGGATGTGTGACTCGGGGGGTGCTGCTCCCCAAAACTCCTCACGGCTGAGCCGTGAGCTCTCCCCGCAGCATGAGCGCAGCGCTGCCGCCTCTCCCGGAGCGCTGGCCGGGCCCTCGGAGCATCCCTGCTCCCCAAACCTCTGCCGCCGCTGCTGCCCGAGGATGCTGCGGGCAGCGCTCGCTGTCCCCGCGCTGGTCACGGCCGGGGCTGTTCCCATCCATCAGCCTGATGGATGCGTGCTGCTCGCTCCTGTTCTCCCCGCCAGTTTATTTTCTTAAACTACCGGGCAGAAGTGTAATGACGGAGCAGACAAACACCCTAACAAACAGACGACAGCTTTATGGATGGAGCCGCGCTCCCAGAGCTTGAGGGGTGTTAAAATCCGAGCTCCGCGCCGCCTTCAGCCATTCGCGCTCCAGCTCGGGTCACTTCAGCCTCTTAAAAAAAACCAAAAAAAAAACAAAAAAAAAAAAACAAAAAAACAAAAAAAAACACATAAAAACCCCACAAAAAACAGAAAAAAAGTAAAAAGAACAGCAAAAGAAAACAGAAAAAAAACCACAAAAAAAAAAAAAAAAAAAAAAACACAAAAAACCCCCACAAAAAACAGAAAAAAAGTAAAAAGAACAGCAAAAGAAAACAGAAAAAAAACCACAAAAAAAATTAAAACAAAAACAAAAAACCCAAACCAAAACAAACAAAAACCCCACAACAAAACAAACAAACAAACAAAAAAAACCCTAAACAAAACACAAATCCACCCTTGGCTGAGTTTTAGAGGAGGAGACACTCACGGGTTTATTTTATGGGCTGACCGGGACTGTTCTCCCTGCCCCCTTCACCGCTAGCTCAGCTCCTTTGCAAATCTAATCTGCTCGGCTCCTTTGCTATTTTTCATGTTGGACCCATGCGTTTCTCCTCTAAGCCTTTCTCCTTTTTGATGTAGCGAGTCAATTGAAGAATGTTGGTCTCGGTTATCAATCACCCAGCTGGGGCTTAAAGGGCTCGGGCTAATCAGATTTAATTGCTCATGTAGCGCCACTCCTGCCCTGGGCCACGACCGACTTGCTCAATTAAACCCCAAATACCTGCAATCAATAAATAAGGAATGACAACACGTTTAAGGGATTTATCCAGCAAAGGAATTGAGCTGGAAAGAGATTACAACAGAAAAAGGCCCTTTTATAATTAAATGTACACCTCTCACGGAGGGAAAAGCTGTGTTAGGAAACAAAAAAATAAAAAGGAAGAAGAAAGGAAGAAAAGATAAAAAAGAGATCTTGTTCCCTTTGCAAAGGAGTGATGTGGGCTCTGCCTTCCGTGAGGCTGTTCCCGATCACTTATTCGCTTTTTTTTTTGGCCCAGGAAAGTCCGGGATCTGCAGCCCCGGGCCCGCATCCCCTCCCGGACGGTCGGGTCTCCTCTTTTCCCGTCCTTTCCCTGTCCTTTCCCTGCAGCCTCTGCCTCATCTGTGCTCTCAAATCCCTGTTTTCTGTTTAAATCCCCAGGCTCACGGAGTGCGGCCTCACGCCGGGAAAATGTTAGTCCCGATTTCCTTAAAAAAAACTTAAAAAAAAATAAAAAAGGAGAGAGAAGATTTCCTTTTGTAGCTTCTTGTTCAGAACACGGTAGTAATTGGCTGAGATCAAATAACGCTGAACAAGCACAAATAACAGTTTGGGACATATTTGCAATTCCTTTTTTTAAAATTTTTTTTTTTTTTTAAGAACTTCTCTGAAAGTGGCAGATGAAAAAAAAAAAAGAGTTTGCAATTAATACCAAACCATGTTAATTTGGATCATCCAGGCACGCTCGTGTCCGTGATTTCCTCACTGGCAGCTGCTCTCTTTCGTTGGGATTAGGTTGTAAAATTGTCCCCTCAGCAGATCTGCTGTCAGAGCTCACGGAAGGAGCACCGAGGGAGAAGGGAAAGGAGGGAGGAGAAGCTGGTGGCCAACCCAGAGGGATCTGGGCACTGCCACTCTGCACCCCTGCTGCACCCAGGGGAATGGGCCAAAGGTTTTGGTTTGCAGAGGTTTTGCCCAGCTGAACTGGGAGTTCTTTGTGTCTCAGAGCTCTCTGCAGCCCTGGGGGAAACCAACCCCACCAAGCTGGGCAGGAGCCCAGCAGGGACCAGGGTGAGGTGGTTTCATTGCCCTAATCCTGGGACCCCAAAAGCAGAGCTAGAGCTGATGCCAGAATGATTTTTGGCTTTTCCTTTCACACCCCTCTCACACACTCTTTTATAGTTTGATGTACTCTCAGTGCTTTTAGCCCCACACTTGTACCTCCCCAAGGCTGAGAACTCAGCTCAGCCCCACGGCACTGTTAAACCAGGAGAGCAAACATCCTGGGAGCCCCAGACACCAAGGGCCTCTCCAGAACACATTTGGGAACCTCAGCCAGGCCCATCCAGGGGGAAGGTTCCTCACAGCGAGGGCTTCACTCCAGCCTCTCCCTGGGGATCTTTGATAAATATGTTAATTTTGCAAGGCCTAGAATTGTGTGTATTTCAGTGTGAGGTGTGCAGGCATTTTCAGGGCATTCCACCTGCACCAAGTGCTGCACCCAAGGATCCTGAAATAAATCCTGAATAAAACCCCTTTTCCCCATAAACCATGTTTTGGTTTGAATTTTAAGACCAGGGAAAGGCAACAGAATCACTGCACCCCCCGACAGAGCAGCTCTGGGCAGGATTTGAGCTGGGTGAGCAGGTCAGGGGGAATTGTCCACCTGGGGGATTCCTCTCCCTCTGCACTTCCCATCCGCTGGAAGCTCAGCTCCGAGTTTTGCTGCAGTTAAACCTGGCTGGTGGTGGCTCTGCAGGGCTCACCCCCTGCCCTGGGGGATGCTGGCAGGACACTGGGGCTGTGCTGGCTTCCCATGGCTCCCGTGGGGACCCAGCCTGTCCCTAATGCAAACCCACCAGCCACTGCAGAGCCACGTTTGGTGGCTGCCCTGTAAAACAATCTTTGTGGGAAGTGAAGGTAAAAATCTTCATAGAAGTCAAGGTGTTGATTAAAAAAACTCCTCAGCCATCAAGGGAGTATTTCTGTGAGGACTTGTGTTTGTTTGTTCCTTAGCTTGGTTTCCTAAGGAAGCCAGGATTATATGATCAAACTGTTACAGCCTTTTGAACTCCTGGGCCAACTCCAATCAAAATTGACAAGGGGGCAGAGGTCTCAGAAATAATCAGGTTGCTGTGATTTTCCTGAAAATAGACTGCTGGATAGCAGGGAGACAGATCCTGTTAAATCCCTGCTAAGGCTGTAACCAGAGCTCAACTCTTAAACACCAGAGAAGCTAAATGGGAGCGAGAACAACACCCCAAACATCCCAGCAGCTTTTACCTTGGCTCCCAGAATCCAGCAGCTCTGAGACACAAGGACCGAAGGTAACCTGATTTGTGCTTGAGGGAATTCTTATTGGCTGCATTTATTCATCTTTGCCCCTTTCTGGAGCAATCTGCCCTCTGTCTTGGAGAGCAGCAGAACATCAAAGGGTGGATTTAGGCACTGGCAGAGCTTTTTGGGACAGTTCCCGTGCTGTGGGATGGCATCAGCCATGGCAGCAGCAGCACAAACACCTCCAGAGCCTTTGGAGGAAGCCTGAGGCTTGGTCCTGGCCCAGGATCTTGGGGGATGAGAGGTCTGTGAGTTTGAAGAACAGAGCTTTGCCCTCATTGCTGTCAGTGTTCTCTCTCTGAGAGGTCTGTGAGTTTGAAGAACAGAGCTTTGCCCTCACTGCTGTCTGTGTTCTCTCTCTGAGAGGTCTGTGAGTTTGAAGAACAGAGCTTTGCCCTCATTGCTGTCTGTGTTCTCTCTCTGAGTGGAAATCTGTTGTGTTTTTAACAGATTGGCCCAAATCCTCCCAAGCAGCAAAGAGGAGAAGAGTGAAAATCCTCCCAGGTTTTTTGATGAGTCTCAAAGCAGGCTCTAGGTGATTTTTAAAGTGGTCAAATAGATCAAGGAACAAATGGAACAGTTTCATTTAAACTCTCAACCTCAGGCTGATGGCTTTGCCTGTGACTCTCAGCCTAGCCTGAAAAGCAGATCTGTCCATTCCCACACAACAAATATCCAGCTGGATGCTGCATCCTTGCTTTTGGGGTTGGGATGTGCTGCCACAATTCCACGTTTAGCCAGAGGAAGGGGAGTAGTACTGGGCAAATAGACCCAACCCTGGGAGACATTTGACTTCCTAATCCAGAGAGAATCATCCTGCACTGCTCCAAATGAGGCCTTCCCTGGCAAGCCCAGTGTGGAATGAGACATTTCCTCCCTGCTGGTGCCAAGTCCAACTGGGCCAGTTTGGAATTGGCCACGTTGCCAGCTCAGGGCTGTGTCAGAATCTGAGCTGCCATTTATTAAAATAAATGGGTTTGTTGTCATTGAAAATGCTCCCAACACAACGAATTTTGTGAGCCTGGACAAAACTTAGGCCTTACAGTGCCCTGGGGAGAGAGAGGTTTTTTATTCCATGTCACTGCACTGTTAACTCTGAAGCCTGGGGAAGGATTTCACCAGCCACAGGTGTTCAGGAGATGAAGAATCTCATGGGATGGCACCTCCCTTTAGCATCAGACACAGCCAAATTGGGCATAAACAAAAGGAAAAGTTAGGAAAAGTAGAACAAGGGAAAACAAACATGACTGGATTCCTTCCAGCTGCCCACACACACCCCAGCAATCCCTTCAGGCAGATCCTTTTTTTCTTCCCAGATCAGACCATTTCCCTTATTTCAAGATTTTTGCCCTTTGAGGTGAGTGGGGAAAGAGAGGGAGAAGGGGTGAGAGCAGGGAATGCCATGAAAATCTGCTGTAGGCAAGACTGGAATAATCTTAGAGCATTGCAAATGCAGAGCAGTGTATGGGATGAGAGAGATGGAAGTGCCACATGGAGTTAGCCAAGGGCTGGCCCCACCAGGACATGCAGAAATTGGAGTGGGAACAAGTTTGTGAAGGAGTAACAATGGCCAAAGGTCAAATTGCACAATGTGAAGGGAGTCACTCATGAATTTAAACACTTCAGTTCTTGAAGTAGCCAATTTATTCCTGATTTCTGTCCTCCAGGGCACGCCAGCAAGAAATCCAGAACATATTCCAGCCAGTGCTGGTATGTTCTAACGTGGACTCCTCATGAGTTGGTGTGTGAGGAGGTGAGGCTCAGTCCTCCCTTAGTTTTGATCCTAAACAGGGAACTGTGAGAGCACAACACCTGCAGAGTGCTGGGCTGATGTGCCATGCTGTCTGACTGAGGGATTTCACACCTTTTAGGAGAGAAGAAACTGTCCATAAAGCTGTTTCCCAGAAAGATTTGCTCTGTCCAGAGCAGCAAGAACAACAAGAACAGCTCCTGGGAAGCACCACGTGCTGATGTCGTCATAGAGGGAAAAACGTCTGCTTAGAAATCCCAACCCACTCTCTTTAAGGGATGTAATTTACTTCTGGGAGCCAGGAGAATGTTTTCTGCTCTGCAGGAGGACAGATCCCTGGAATAAAGTCAGGAGGAATGAGGCTCTTGTGTTCCTCTAAGCTCTGGGGACCTCTCTTAGCAGCACCTGAGGGACCAGGTGGTTCTTTCCCATCTCGGGAACAACAACAGCAAGGTGGATTCCAGCCCCAGTTCCCACGAGCTGCTCGAGCCTAGGAAACCAAAATCCATTCTCAGGGCGAGGTGGAAGCCCTGGATTGATTTTCAGTGTGGTCTTGGTCTCGCCCTGCCCTCCCTCCTGCCCTGGGAGCTCCCAGGCTCGGCGATGGAGCTGCTGGGAGACGTTAGAGCCTCCAGCCCTCTGCCCTGCCCTGCTCCCAAAATCTGGCAGGAGGCATTGGGTGTCTGTGCCTCAGCTCACGGGCTGGCTCGTCCCTGAGAGCTGGGGAGAACACCAAAAGTTGATTAAGCTTCGCCTCCAGGAGGGAAAGCACCAAAGGGAGACTGGAGTTGTCTCCTTTGGTGTTTTTAAGAGAATAGATCTCTGTGTGTGTACATTTGCTTTGCTCTTTGTGAATTTAAATGCATTCACCTGGAGGAATGCAAAGGGATTTTTTACTCATCCAGGCCTTCAGCTGGTGCTGCTGAGCTTTTCTTCCTGCTGTCACTGGGGGCTGCTAAACTGGCACTGGCACAGGATATCAGACATTCCTAGTGTGGATTTCTCTGGACTGATGCAACTTTATGGAAAAAGACAGAAGATGTGATAGAAATGGCCAGCAGATCACTGATTTCTCTTTGCTATTTCTCAGAGAGCATCCTCCTACCCCAAACTGAGCTCTCTTGGACTAGACTTTAAGGTATTATCAGCCAAGTGACAGAGATAGATGCAGCAGAAAGGAAAGAATATCTTCTTTTTCCAGAAGGCAGTTCAAGCACAAAAAGAATGAAGAGTTCAGCCCAGTCCCATGGAAATCTCTGGCAGAGTCCCCTCAGCTCAATCCTTGCTGGGCTGAACCTTTTGATGGTCAGGCAGGGACTCTCAGTGTGCAAGTTCCTGCATTCTACTGCATGTGAAGGAATCCTCATCTCTCTGCTTTCATTTACTTTCTCCAGAGATCCACCACCAGAAAAGCTGAAAAGCTGCCCTGAGCCCTCACATTAATTAGAGCTCATTGCTTGTGCTGCAATGTGCACCAGCACAACACCAGACCCTAATAATCCAAACAAAAATCGGTCTGTGGCATAAAATATAACCTCTCTCTGGTGTCTGAGGAGAGCTGTCGGTTCAGGGCCTCAGCCTGCTTCTGCCTGAAGTCAACAGCAAAGCTATTAATAATGGCGGGATCAAGTCAGTTCACTAATTTGCCAAATTCCCCATCATTAGTGTGAATTAATGAGATCCTACTGGAGCTGCCTGTTGGCTGTGGGTGAAACGGAACACGCCTGGCAGCACATCAGTGGCAGGGGGGAGGCTGGGGAGGAGCAGGAGTGCTTTGGGGGGAGGGAGATGAGCAAATGGAAGAGTCCTAATGCAGTCCAGATGGAAAAAATTGACCCTGACTTCAGCAGGCAGGCAATGGCCACAGCCAGGCTGTTTCCCAGCGAGGAGGAAAACGAGAGAGGCTCAAGTAGCAGATGAGAAGTCAGCTCAGATAAAATAAGACAGCCATTCCCTTTGCCCCCCAAATGATCTTTTGCCCAAAACGTGAAGAAAAATGTGTGTTTTCCTGCCCCTTCTCAAAGCTGTCCCCCTGGTTTTCCTCCTCTTGCTTGCTTTAAAGCTCCTAGAGGCAGCAGTGCCAGTGCATGGAGGGGAAGGTTGTGCTCACTCTCACAGCCAGTCCCAACCAGAACTAAAATTATAACAAAAATCTCATGAAGAAAACAGCTCCGTGAGATTTACGGTGCCAAGAGGGTCGTATAAAGTTTGGAAAAGCGTCCAAAGAGATGTCAAATGGAACTTAATTGAGCTTGGCTGTCATCACTAAATAGGACACATCACTTTGAGCCTAATGGATCCTGCCAAATCTAACAACAGATATTGTTGCTGTGTTCCTTGAGCTGGTGATGGGGGTTTAGCTGTCCATGAGTCACTGGGATCACAGCTATTGCCTGAAAAGAATGTGCAGGGAGGAAAGGATGTTCTTGTCTGCCCCTGTGTCTGCTTTTGGTGCCATTGCAAAGACAATGCCAGGCTAAAGCTGCACCCTGATCTTTTAAATGGCAGCAGCCCTGTGGAACTAATTGGGGAAATCAGAAGATTTTCTTGTTAAAATCTGCTTTATTTGTGGTGGCTGCAGAGCCAAAGGCAGACACATCCTCTCGTGGCTGTTGGGGAGCCTGAAATTCGTGGCTCAGATGAAAAGCATCGAGCACAGGAGCAAACTCTGTTTCATTTGGTGGCATGGTGGCAGTGGGGCAGCAGCCTTGCCAGCATCCTTGGCACATTCAGGAAGGGCTTTGGGAGCAGCCAGCTCTGAGCTGGGTGCTCATTACTGACCAGTAAAATCCCAGGGGTTATTTCTGCAGCCTCTTTGGCCAGGAATTCTCTGTGCTTCAGGCTTGTGGGCAGAAATCCCCTCCTGAGCCAGGCCTTACACCAAACCAGCTTCCAGCAGGGTGGGAGCTGTGCAGTGGAGGTAGAGATGAACTCTGCAGCCCCCAAAAGCAGCTCAGCCCCCTCAGCAACTCCCACTGGTGACATCAGAGCCACGGCCACTGCCAGCCAAAGGGGAAGCAGCACTTGGGAATATTTCCTGATGGCGAAATATCAATAAAAAATGGACTGTCAGAATCCACTCCTAGCTAAATACTGACTGCCTGGGCCGTGCTCAGTGGGAGAAAACCTGCAGAAATATGATCCAGACCCACCAAATCTTGAAATATTCAGTGTATTCCCTTGAAAGTAGCACGGCCTGATCAGCCTTGCCAAGGATAAGCAAACAACACTCTTTTCCAGTTGTCCCATATTACAGAGCATTAATTACCTTACAGTAAAACAGCAGAGCAGGGTGAGAGCCCTAATTGGCAATCTCACCAGTTATTTATTTATTTAAACATCTAATTTGTACATCTGTGCCTGTAGCCACCAGATCACCCTTGTCTGAATTGTTAGGCAAAACAAAACGTGTCAATTTTATCGGGATTTTAAAAGGTGTCATTAAATGTCCTCTACTTAAAAGGAAAAAAAAAAAAAGAAAGGAATAAAAGTCTCTGCAGGCGATGAGCTGCTCTCCCAGAGATAAGAAATGCCTCCCATACACAATCCCTTTACTTTGTAGTTCACTTCTAATGGGCAGTTTGGTGAAAGGTACTTTCCAACAGGCATTTAAAGCGATCCATTCAAAAGATAACTAAAGAGCAGCTGTTCATTAAACCCAGCACTTCATGTGGCGCTGGAACGTGTGTTTAACCTGGAAATGCTACTGTAGGCTCTCCCTGTTTGGTTGGGTTTTTTTTTTTCCCCCTCTGAGATCTAGAAAACCTTGTGATTCATCATCATTCACAGAAATGGCTCAAAATTACAGGGCAACCATGACAGCAGAGCAGGAGGTGCTTGGGGAAGTGAACACCCCGAGATGGCTGAGAGTGTTTTCCACACTTGTCATTCCTTTTGATCATTGTTTGCTACACGAGCTCCCTTTCAGAGGAAACAAAGCTCCTGCAGCGATGTCACTGTGCAGCCTGTGTGCTGTTGATGCCTTAAATGGGTACCTAGAGACAGAGAGCAGACAGGAATAAAGGAAAAAAGGTGGTGTTTATTAGAAAGGCCTTCAGAGGTACACTCTGGGCTCCAGAGGCTCCTGCCTCAGTGCATCCCAGCATGGACAAGGACAGCTCCCGAGATCTTCCCACTTGGATCTCAGCATCAATTCCCCAAGCAGAACCCAACCAAGGATGTGATTTCCCCCAAGCTTGCCCCCCTCTCCCCAAGATGAAGGTTTACAGTTCTTGTTCTGAATGTCCTTGGAGAGAAATTTAGAGGTTTTGTTATGTCTATCTTAGCACAGAGAACAGCACTGAACGAGCTACAGGAAACTTCAGAGTCACAGTAGCAGTACAGGATTGGAAAAATATAAAAGTTAAAACCTAAGGCATCATCTATAGCAAGATTAAAAACTTTCTAGAAAGAATTAAAGTCGGGGCCAAAGGCCCAAGTGGAGCTCTGAGCACACACAGATCCCCAGAAAGGCAGAACTCAGCAGAGATTCTCCAAACCCTGCGAGTGCCAGAGGGAATTCACACATGCAGAATGCTGTGGTCATTTCTGGGCTTAGTCCCATTTTCATGCTCATGGAAACTCTCCCCATCTTGCCCTGGAGGGGATGCTCAGCTTCCTGACAGGGCTTTTGGGGCAAATCAGTCAGGTTGTCCATGCCAAGGAAGAGATGCTCCCTCCTGCCTTACAAAATCCAGCGAGTGTCAGTGTCCTCAGAGGTGATGTAACACGTCTGGGGAGATGGTGTGAGGGAAAGGAAACATTTTTCTAGTTATTCAAACTTGAAATCTTGTCCTTCACGACAGCAAAGGCCAATTTGTCCCAGGAAGAGCCATGCACTGTGCTCTGCACACTCTGCTCGGGCCCTTTAGGATGTGGGAATCACAAACCTCATTTTATGGCAAAATCCCCTCAGTGGGAGGTGCAGTAATGCTGTGGATACCCCAGAACAGGACAGGGATTGTGCCTGTGCAGGTGGGGAAAAATGAGTGTGTGGGCTCTAAGCAGAGGCCAGGAAGGATCTCAGCCCCCAAACAGAAACTCCACAATTTCTTCACTATTTCTTTCCCCTCCCCACAACATTAACAGCAGATGTTTGTGTTTCTGGGGAAGGCCCAGTCCCTTCACCTCTCCTTCCCAAGGCACAGAGGGATGTCACATTCTGGGAGGTGCAAATATTGATTTGCCTGATACCTGTGGGGTTTTATTCCATGCCAGAACCCATAACCTTGAGCTTTTGTTCAGAGCTTCAACCAAACCTGGGCATTTTGTAGATAATTCAACATTTTGGAAACTCCCAAATATTAATGGTGTTAAACCAGACTAATTTCAAACCACACCATATTCATTTGAAGGATATGTCTGAGAAAGAAGTGGGGTTTGTCTTGCCTTATAAGCTTCCTTCTAAAGTTTTCAACATTTTTGTTTCTTGACCTTGAAATACCCTAACAATCACAGCAAAACCAAGCCTTTCTGAGGATACTTCAGCATTTCTTATTCCCTGTTGAAGAGAGAATATGCAGAGACAGAATAAACATGGGAAGTCGGCAAGAGAAAACCAAAACAAGAAGAAAAAAAAAATCAACCTAATTCTTATGGAACCTTTAAGAGGCATTGAGTGCCAATTCTGGGTAGAGATGGCTCCAGCCCAAAACGCTGCAGACTGCTCTGAATGAGGTTTTCATCAGGCAGACTTTGGCGTGGGCTCACAGCTGCCCTGTGTTATGTGCAGCTTCCAAAACAAGAACCCAGGCTCTGAGCAACCCTGGGCTGCTGGGGGAGGCTGCAAGGTCAGGGGAAGATCTCAGCTCTTGCTGATCTCAGGCTCTCTCAGAGGTGTCTCATAAATGGTGAAGGTCCACGCTGAGTCCCTGCTGCACCCTCCCTGATTCTCCTGTTTTCTTAACAGCAATGAATCAGTGAAAAGGAAACTTGCTGAGAAGGAAGCCCTTCATTTGTGCTGCTCAGTTGTTAATGCTGCTGTCTGAAGAAGAGCCTTGAGAACCTCCACAGCCACCAGCTCTGTGTGACTTTCCTACCAGGAGTGAATTATTCCGTGTGCAGACACTGTCTGCATTCATCTCGCTTTTTCTGCCTGAGTTCTGAATGTTTAAGGAGGTGCAGGGCTGGAGAAAAGCTCCTGCCTTGCATTTGGGTTGCATTTAATCTGGCCACAATCCCCCACAAGTACAGCTCTGCCTCAGACAGCAGCAGTGGAGACCAGGGCAGAGCCCACAGCTGACATTTATGGGAATCATTTGCCTGAAGGAAATAGGATTAGCAATGTGAGACCCAGAATTAGGGAGGCATGTAGGAACCCACAGTGTTCTGGGCAGGGAAAACCCCTCTGGTTCATCTGCAGCTCTGGAAGGGATGAGGCAGTTCAGGAGAACAATTGGGTGATGCAAGAGCAGATCTTGAGAGGTCAGAGTGTCTGGGGCAAGGGAGGGAGAGAGACAGCAAAGTCTTGTTCCTCGGTGACACTTTCCTGCCACAGTTTGGCCAAAAATTAGGGCAGGACACTGAGGAGAGAGAGGAGATTTCACAGTAACTGAGGCTGTGAGAATCTTCTTTGCCTGAGCATTTAGTCATGTGAAACTCCACTGGAGTTGGGGTTTGGTTGAGAATTTTAAGTAAGCCTGAGTTGGTTGAGAGGTTCACTGTGACCTGCAGGGTCTGGCTGAGATGGTTCTGTGATTTTAGTGAGTTCTGATCTCAGCGGCACTGAAGGTTCACCACAAGGACAGCACAGGTGAGGAAGGAAGAAGAGAAATAAAAGACAACTCCCAGTTACTCCTTGCTCATCAAGGAGAATTAAACTGCTTTGCCCAATTTTGCTTTCCAAGTACCAGCTTAGCCCTGATTACTGCATCTTTTGTAGGCTCACTGGGCTTTTGTCACTTTGTTCTTCACCACAGCCCAACAAAAGTCCCAGCAGTTACTACTGGATGGAAAAAAAATCACGTGAGGAGCAATGAAGAAGGAATAAATAGACTGGAAATCAAAGGGTTTCCTTTGGTTCCAGTAAACCATGACTACCATGAGCCCTCATGCCAATAAAAACATCAGGCAGAGTATCAGCCACACCTCAGCTGGAGGGATGAAATGCTATTAATGAGATTTTTGCCATCACCTGTAGATTGTGTTTATTCCCTTTAAAGCTGTTCCATAGTCTGCTCCATTCAGGATAAACTCTGAGAGCTTTGGCTCCATAAAATGCCAGCAGCAGGTGATAAATAGACTGAATACTTGGTCCCAGGAATGATCCCTTCCATCTCCTTCAGGAGCCAAGCCTGCTCCTGCCTGTTTGCATCTGTAATTGATTGTGGGAGCTGTTAATCATAGGTGCCTGTGATAAAGTTTAGACATCTCTTTGATTCAAGGATGCTATTAAGGAATTAGGCAGCAGCAGCAGCAGGGTAAGAGTTTGTCTCTGCAATTAATTGCTGCCGGGGTTTTGCAATCCGGGGATCGAGTCGTGGTGCAGAAATCAAAGACTGGCTTAGAAAACCCAAACAACAACAATCCAAACAACGAGGAGCCCCAGCTCCTGGGGGCTGTGTTCTATTCACAGTCCACTTGCTGGTGGAGGCTGTGGAGATTCCTGGTCCATGGGTGCAGTTTGGGAAACAAACACTCAGAGCCTGTTCCAGCTCCCGAGCGCTGCTGCTGGAGCTGGTACAGGATCTGATGGAAAAGGGATAAGGTAACCAGCAGGATAATTAGATTTCCTTCCATGTTACACTCCAGCAAGGGCTGGGGAGTGACTTCACTCCCTGCTAGCTTTGGTCCCATTGTGATCAGGATTCTGACAAGAATTGCCTGATCCTATTAAAATTTACCATAAATTTGGACTCTTGCTCTAATCAGAAGACATCCCTGTAGACTTGGTGTTCCCTCCTTTCTTAGGAGCTGGAATTAAGGATGTTTGGGCTGAATTTGTTTTGGGGTCAAAAGCTGGGTGAAGAAAATCTCAGAAGAAACCATTTTGAGTCTTCAGAGGTGGCTTCCATCTGGAATTAAACTCCAGGAACTGGACTTGGACTACTTTGGTTGGAAACAAAACTCTTCTCCAGGTGCCCTTGGTCATTTAAAGCTCTTCTGATATTTGTCACGTGAAAGCACTAAATGCAGCAAGACAAGATGATTCTAATTCAGGCAATTACTTTTCACTTAGGCCAAGCTCCTCCCAGCTACTTAAAGTGAATTTTCAGACTGGAAGGTCTGTGAGGCAGGAGATTGCAGCAACAGTGGGAGCTAATTTCATAGGAGTTTTCTCACATCTTGTGCTGGTTTTTATGCAAGGTGGCTGCCATTAACCAAGTATTACCTTCCACCCCAAAAATAGACACATTCCAGCCCAATATAAAATAATTTGTTTTTTTTTTTTTTTGAGTTCATTGAAATCAAATCCTGACATGTAATGCTGTGGTTGTCCTTGTTATGGGAAGTGATCCTGCCCTTTGAATGCCTTCTCTTCCCTCTGGGGACGTTGCCATCCAGGTGACCATACCTGCTCCCAGCACCAGCTTGGGAGCAGAGGGGAAAATGGAACACAGAGCTTTCCAAATTCCATTGAGGTGTCTCGCTGCCAAGGGAGCCTGCAGAGCTCAATTCAAGAGCTAATCCATGACCATCACTCCACTCCAATAATTGCAGAACATTAATGAGTCTGTTTCCTTATTACAGAGCTCAAAATAAGAGCACTGGCGTTCCGATTTAGCAGGGAACTTTTAAAGTCTTAGCCCAAGGATTGTAAGAGGAATGGATTTTTTTTTCTTTTTTTAATTAACTTTGCATTCAAAACTTGTGTTAAACCATCTGTTCTCATGCAAGGGGTGAGGGAGGGGGACCATAGCCACAGATTTTCATCAGCGAGCTGTTAAATTAGTCCCTTTACTTCACAGAGCTTGTTTTATTCAATCTGCCTTTATTAAGAACACAGGTTTGATTCTGCAAAGAACAAATTCTTCTGGTTCTTTAAGGAAAAAGGTTTTAAGCAGGGTTTTATTAGGTTGCATTACTGGATAAGCGATACAACATGTTACCAGCGTGAATCATCTGATTTAGAGTGACAAGAAAGGAACTTTAAAAATACCCAGAGCCAAAACATTGCCTGGCAAGGGCTGACAGGGCCAGATTGCATCTACTTCTGCAAAGTTTTGCTGTTGCAATTGGTAGTAACTCTCTAGGGCTTGTACATATTTTGACTAACTCTCTTTGCCATCCCTAAATTAAGAAGGAGAAATTAGGGCCAGGCTAAGTCTAGCCAGACTGAACAGTCCCAGGGCAGCCAGCAGGGCTGGAGCATGATCTGGGAGAAGGTCCAGCAGGATTTCATCCTAAGAGACATCCAAGGGCCACCTTGCCTTCACCCCACGCTTGTCTTTCCCTGCCTCAGCCCTCCCAGCACAGCCCCTGTGACCCCCCTGGCTGCTTTACAAACCTCTGCCTTTGGAATTCCACAGCCTCCAGCCACAGCAGGGGAGACAGAACCTACCTGAGGGGCACCCCTGAAAACCCCCAGCCTGTTTCCACTGCCTGCATTCATTGCAACCTCCAGTATTCTGCTGGATATTCCCAGGTAACTGGGAAGTGTTGGAGTCCAGGAAAGCCTGAAAACTTCTCCTGCCCCTCTGAGGGTCCTTTTTATCCCCAGAGCTCCTCAAAACAGCTTAGCCTGTGACCTAAGCTCGTGGGAGAAGCTCCCTTCACTTTTGGGAGGACTTGAAAGCATCAGAGAAATGAAAATGATTTTTGTTTATTGTACCACAGAGTGTGCATTTGTAGTTTTAGATGTTGCCCTATATATTATATAGAGATAACATGGAGAATTTAGGGTGTCAGCTTCTCCTTCTTCTTCCTCTTCTTCTTCTTCTTCTTCTTCTTCTTCTTCTTCTTCTCCTTCTCCTTCTCCTTCTTCTCCTTCTCCTTCTTCTCCTTCTTCTCCTTCATCTTCCTTTCTTCTCTGCCCTAAGTTCCTGTGATTTATTAATTGGTAGAAAGAACTCAGTGTAGAAGAGGCATGTTAATAAAATTGATAGTTATTGGTTTTAAAGACAAAACAGAACACACAGAAGTTGTTACCTGGTTGATAAAAGGTATAAAACCACCTGCTCTCAGCAGCCATTTGCCATTTGCCATTGTACTCCTGGAAGAAACAGCAGAGTCTGTGCTTCTGAAACTTTGATAAGAGAAAGTAAACAATCCTTGAAGCAGCAGAAAGAACTCTTGTTTCATCTTTTGGGACATGGGACATTGAAGTAAGCAAGAAAGCCAGGCCAGAAGCCAGAGGGGTCCACAGAACCCTGACAGGGAAGAGGCACAGAGAATATTGATAGAAACAGAAATGAGGTTTCTAAATGAGAAACAACAGCAGAAACCTGGCCCTAAGTCAAACATTGAGCTACCATGAGGTCAAAGAGCAAATTCTCCTTGCACTGAAGACAGAGGCAAAGTGGCACATGAAGATCTGGAGGTTCAAAGGTATCTCAGGCAACCAAACAGGGAAACTGAATATTCTCACTGAAAATGTCCTAACAGAATAGAATCATTTCAGCTGCCAAAGCTGACAGCTCTCAGTGTAAGGATGAGTCTCAGTCACATTGAGAGATCTCTGTCAGGGTTAGGGTCCAGACTAGAATTAGCTCCTTTCCTGTGCTGAGGTCCTGAGACTGAAACGAGCTTTTAAACCTGATGCAAACTTCTAACAGGACTCCTGAGGTAGGTTACTAGAATTGCTAAACCAAAATTCCCATGTTTTTAAGATGCACAATCCTCTCTGTTGAATTTTCAAACTGTGCTCCAGACTTTGGTGAGAAGCCAACACCTGTGTGGTTTCAGTCTCCAAACTGAACTCAGGAAGCAGAAGGAAGGTGACTCCCTGAGAAATCAATTTATAACCTCACTGCTGTCCTCCTCACCAGGATTTTCCCTGTTGGTTCCCCCTACTTATCCCAACTGAATCTTTCTGCCAAGAGCCTTTAGACTGCTGGTGCTGTAAAGAAAACTCCAAAAATGTTTTGTTCCTCCTTCCACAGCAGAAAGAAGGATAAAAGGAGAACCAAGGTTTGCAGCAAGAAGGTTCCTTTGGGATGTTCATACCACTAACAAGTGTCACTTGTTTAATCCCCTCAGAATCTATTCCCTCTTTCAGGCTTGGATTTTATTTGTAGAACAAGAGCCTGGTCAAGCTATGGACTGAGGACTTGTCACTGAAATGATGCTGGGACTTCTCTGGGGAAAAATAAAAATTGTCAGCATCATCTCTTATTGGAGAGCTCACCCAAAATATTGGTTCAAATTAAATCAAATACAGCACATTTTAAATGCTTCATTTTGCATCCTGTAGAGAAAATAATCCTTAGAGTGAGACTTTTACAATGATTTACATCCAGAAGATGACATATATATATTCATATTTCAGACTCCATAAGAGAGGGGGGAGAAAAAAGGAAAAAAAAGCCAAAGGGCTTCCAACTTTCCCTTCACAGGGCTTGGATTTTAAATCTGAGCTCAGGAACTCAGATCTCCTACTCTGTTCTCTTTCATGCAGTGATCAATTGCTGCCTCAGTTCCATGAGTAACCATGGAGTTTTCCTTTTTGGTGGCTGTTGGTGCTTGGGGATGCTCAGTTCTGCTGCATCCTTTCCCTCAGAGGGAGCAGAGGAATCCCATTCCTGCCCCTGGAGTTGGTGCCAGCAGCCCAGGAGTGGCTTGGGAAGGAGAGGCTGTTATTAAAGGAATGATGACTCCTACTTTTGAGAAGCCCTGGACATCTGACCCTGCTTGGGAATGAGTCTGCTCCTCTTTTCTCCAGAGCCTGTTCCCCTCTCAGCACAGGGAGAAACCTGCTGGGAACCCAGAAAAAGATTTCCTTTAGGCAGTTTATGCCTCACCAGTCCTTGCAGCACCAGGTCAGTCAGAATTGTTCTCAAGTTGAGGAAAATGTAAATATTACAGTTGTTTTGAGGATGTGCTCTCCTTGGCCAATGAGAAATTCTATTTTAAAATGTGTTTCCATGGTTTATGCTGTACACACACAGGGACTGCCTGTTCACACAGACACAAACAATTCCTGCAGCTGAACCAAGCTAGAAGAACCTTGATATCTCTCTCTCTCTTTCCTTTTTATTAATATCTATCTACATATCAATTTATAAATAAAAACAAACCTTCTAGTCTTCAATCCATGAACTCTGAGTCTTTGCAGAAAGGTCCCTGGGAGAACAGGGCCTCACCTCATGGACAGCAACCCTGAGAGCAGCAGGGCTCAGCAGCTCCACTCTGCCACGGCAGCTTGGACTGGAAACCTCCATTTCCAGAGCCATTCCAGGGAATTTGATGAGCTGGGAATCCTGTGAAAAACCACAAATGCATCCCAAACCCTGCTCCTTTAGCCTCTCCCTCTGCTCCATCCGTGTCCAGTGCAATCTCCTTGTTACAATACAGAATAACCAAAGCTGTGAACTCCCTGATTTTTTTAAAACATCTCTTGATGTGGAATTTGAACCTTGCTATGAATAAACCATTAAAATGACATCAATAAACACCGGAAAGCAGTAATGATGTGTTAGTGCCATAGGAGGGCCAGTCAAACGAGTTAAAGGCTGACACAGTTTTCCAGGCTCAGGGTTGCACAATGTGCTTGTTTACCTGGAACATTTATTCTTTCCCTTTCCCTCCTCAGACACACACACACACACACACACACGGTCTACCAAGGAACAGCAGTGAAATCAACTCAGAAATTCCAAATATAGGCTACAATCTCCATTCTCCACACTTTTATCTGTAAGATCACAACCATAACTATCTTTTACTTGTAAAACCTTTCCCCAATGTATAATCTCTTGAGAAAGAAGTTCTGATATTTGAGAATGAGGAACTCACCTAGAATTCCAATCCCCTTGGTTTATCCTCTTTGTGCATATATTCAGTTAAATCTCCATTCTAAGACTCATTTCTGGACTTTCCCATGAATCATGAAAGCTGAAAACAAGTTTTTCTCTCCTTAACTTTGTAAATCTGTCCAGAACTCTTCTGCTCCTCTTCCCACTGAGTCATTTTATCCCTTTAAATTTGGCCTTGAAAGTTTTCCTTTCTCTTTACTTCACGGTGATGACTTCTGCTCTTTAGTTGTGTAACACAGTCCAGTGTTGAAAGCCAGGAAGTACCCTAAAAACCCTGCTGGAATTAGGTATAAAGTTTAGGATGCCTGAAGGGAAGAGCAGGGTTATGTCTGATTGATCTGATAATTCTTATTCATGACAAGTGCTCTGGAATGAGCTGCTCAGATAAATTTTGCCCTGATTTTGCCTTGTGTTTGGGAAGCAGATCCCAGAGGGTGCTGAAACCATTCAGGTGGATTCAGGCTGAACTGGAGTTTGAGCTGTTCTTGACAAACTTAAAATCTCTACACTTCATTTTTCAAAAATTTTCTCATCACCCTGAAGTGGAAGGGACTAAATGAAGGCTGCAGGAGGAAAGAAATTGCATTTTAAAAAGGACTTACCCTGACCATCACACACCCAAAGCAAGGCAATTCCCAGGGTTCAGATCCATCCATACTTTCATATCTTGCCAGTTCCAATGAAATGAGGATAATTTGGAAAAGCATAATTATATTTTAACAGATCAAAGATGAGTGTATTAAGTTGAACTAATTGCAGTGAGGAATTTTGCCCTATTTTCTTTGAAGTCTTACAAAAATGGAATTAGGTGAGCCAGTCCCATTTGCACAGGACAAGTTCAAGATTCTTCACAACATTTTTGCTGGCAGTTTATGATTTTCTTATGTTCACCAAATAACTTCATCTGTGTTTCAGGATGAAGCAATTATTCATACAAGGGGATAAGAGTCCAAATAATCAGCATCTTCCTACTTCTGATGAGTGCCTGAATCTAGCTATTCCTTTCTGCTACTCTTGCTTTGGGTTTCTCCTAGGGAAGAAACCTTGAGGTGGATACAGATCAGCAGCTTCACACAGATTTATTTATTTATTCATTTGCTTATTTACTGGTTAGGATCACAAAAGGCTTCTCTCCAAACACAGTGTTTAAAAATATTTTATAGCTTACAAGATGCAATTTGGATGTAGAAGACAAATTTTAGCCTTCCCTCCACAGAGTCAAATGAGAACATGATGAAGAGCAAAGAGGATCCTGTGCTAGGACCCCCTCAGCTCTGTGCCAAAAAATGGGCAGGAAACTCAGGGGGGGAAGAAGAACAAGAGCAACGAGGCTGAGGTGTGCTTTGTTTCCTTCTCGTGGATTTGAAAGGAGGTTGGATTTATAAGTGTGAGCTCTGTTCTTTCTGAGGTGGCAGCCACTGAGGGTGGGAGCAGAACTCTGCTGTGCAGTTTCTGAGCACACCTTCCCCGTCCTTGGTGGAAGCTGTTTTTGGAGATGTCTCCTCCTCCTTCACCAAATCTTCCTCCTAAATTTTAGAAGTAAAAATCAAGCTTTGCCTCAGGAAATGTCTCTTTTTTCTTGAGGCAGCATGGAAGTAGGAAAGGAGAGTGGGCAGACACAGTGATTTATCTGGGCTGTAATTGGCCATATCACCATGGCAGCTCCATTCCTTGGCATTGGAGGGACAGAGAGGCAGGAGGCACAGCCTGGATCTTCACTCACATACCAGGAGAGGATTTGTCTTTAGCCAGAAGCACAAACCATTAAAGTTACACAACTCCAAATTCTGGTCCAGTTTCAGAGAGAGACCATCTCTCCCTCTCTCTCTCTCTCTCTCTCTCTCTGTTTCTACCTGGTCAAAAAGACTCCAAACCCTTCTCCTCCCATTTCCTCCCTCACCTTCCTTGTCTCCATTCCCTTAGGGTCCTACCTTCTACTGACTGACCTTTACCAAGAACAACAACAATAATTATCCTATAATTAGACACTCTAAGTCACGTTGTTCCTGAAGCTGTCAGTGTGGGAAGGAAGCAAGAAGTGCTTAAGGTAAGAGTTTAAGGGCTCCTTCTTCATTTGTATCACCAGAGGTATTTGTGCCAAGTCCTTGGCACTTCATTAAGTGGTTGTTGGGGTTCTCTTCTAATTGCATCTCCTAAGTAGGTGATTGCAGCTCAGGACTCAGTGGTTGTGTCTCCAGACCACAGAGATAGAGAGTGAAGGACACTCAGGGTTTCAGGTTTCAAGTTCCTGCAGCCATTAGGGTCAAATTAAACCCTCCAAGCCCATCGTGCCACCCACACAGCATCAGGGGTGCACCTTGGTCTTCTGGGTGTCATCCCAGAGCCTGGCATGCACAGGTTGGCTCAGGTAAACATGAGCAGCTTGTGTGAAATTCAAATACCCAGCAGATCCTTCTTGGTCATGGAGATGCCTCTGAAACAATAATTCTCACAGTCCCTTTAAAACAGGTGAGATTTTGAGATGTTCTTGTAGAAATGTGCCAGCTGTGCCAAGGTTTGGATGCACAGCCCTGGATTGTTGGTAACCCAGAAAAGAGTTGTTCTCAAGTTAAAAAAAATGTAAATATTGGAGTTGTTTGGGAATGTGCTCTCCTTAGCCAATGAGAAATTTCTATTCTGAAATTTGTTTTCATAGTTTATGTTGTACACACACTGAGACTCTCTAAACACACAGACACAGAGGATTCCTGCAGCTGAAGCAGGCTGGGAAAATCTGATCTCTATTGTTCTCTTTCCTTCTTATTAATATCTATCTAAATATCAAATCTATAAAATAAAGCAAGCCTTCTCATCATCAACCAATGAGTAGTTTGTAGAAAGGCCCTGAGAAACTAGGGCTGTTTCATCAACACTGGGTTAAAGAGAGAGGGCTCCTTTCACCCCTCTGTGACATGAGCACTCCACTTCAATTCCTCAGACAGACATCGCAGGTAAATGCAAAGAAACACACCAATTCCTTCCAGCTGGGACGAAGGATATTTCCACATTTTACTTCTTCTCCTTGTCTTTAGTGTCCTCTGGGCTCATCTGTGCCGTGTAACAAACCCCTCCACCCTGGCTCTCACTTGAAATGTGTACCAGGGTTTCCCTTCTCACTCACTCACTCCATGGCTGTTTCTTCTTCCTCCACTTGCCTTGCAGAACAAAACAAATTGTTTCTTTTTATTCCCTCCAGTTCAATTTTCCCTGGGCACAGAGCATTGAATGGTGCCTGCAGACACACACAGGATGGAATATGTGACTTTCCCTCTTTGCTGCCCACATTTCGCTGCCTTGCTGCTCGGATTGGTTACCCAAACCTCAGCGCAAGCATTACAAATAAAATCACACTTGCCCATAATACTCTGCCTCGGTACCGAATTCCTCCTGCCTCTCACTCAGCCTTGCTTATTGATAAGCATCAGGCAAAAGAAGGGTCTCTAGGTTAAATCTATATTGCTTTGAATTTCCCTTCCATGCTTAACATCAGACGCCACCAACACATCTTGAACTGATTTAAGGCCCTGGGGTGTTACTCGGTGCCATTCAAAACACAGCAAGCCACTTTCCATGTGCTGGGGCCACTAGGGCTCGTTAGAATGGCATTTTTAATAAAACTTAAGTGTAACTACAACATTTTGCGGCTCCACTCTCCAGATAAACCACTACAGACGTCATTCCCCACCTCACCTCCCCGTTTCCACACCCACCAGGCTTCTGACCAGCCGGCCAAATTCATTCTGGGTGTAAATCCACAGCAATCAATAACATTCCTTCTGCTTGACACTTATTGTGGGCAAAAAGTTTCCATAGGTTTGTTTGCCTATGTGTCTTTTTTTTTTTCACTTCCTATAACAAATTAAGTCTTGAAACAAAGCCCTGAATGTTATTATTCAGGTGAGGCAATGCAGGAGCATTAAAAACAGTTTGGGTTTAGATGCAGCTGGTCTATGTTAAAGTTGTTTTCTGGTCCAGAAAAGGCTGGGCTGTTATTAATGCTTGAAGATTTTTCCTTTTTGTTGCTTAGAATTAAAAAAATACACTTATGCAGTGCAATTTCTTCTAGACAAGAATATCTTTGGGGTTCAGAAAAGAGCTCTCTGGTGCTAGCTAGGATGTGAAAGGCAAAAAAAAAAAAAAAAAAAAAAGGAAAACAAACGAAGGAGAAACCAATTTTTTGGGCCANAAAAAAAGGCATAAAGCCAAAGGATGAACTCATTTTCTGTGCCAAAATCAGATTCTGAAAGGATCATCTACAACTCAGAGACACAATCCCAACCAGCTCAGTGAGGAGGGAGTTTCTTGGGAAGCTTCTCCATGGGAACTGGGAGGGAACTGGGGGGGAAATGACCCCAGCAGGACCTGCAGCTGCTGGAGCAGGAGCCTTTCCAGCAGAGAGTTTTGCATGGGTGCTTGCAGAGGGTGAAGCTCTGCATCCCCTCAGCAGCTTTGCTCCTCTGATGTCTCCTCTCAATAAATCCTGTTGTGCTTCTGCTTTCACATTCCTGTCACACTCTGGGTGCCACACGTGGGACAGAAGAATCAACACATGGATTTCCTGGAAGTGAATCCCTGTGCAGTCTGTGGGATTTGGATAAAGAGCCTGGATCACACTTTCCTCACCTCTGGAGACTCCCATTTTTGAGAGAGAATCCTGCTATTCTCAAGTGGTTTTGCACTGATCAGCAAAGACCTTGTGAGATATTTTCCATACTGATACCACCTCATGCTTCCTGATGGAAAGAAAAACCTCTCCCTTACCTTCATCAGCTCCTGGCAGATCCTGTGGAGCTTTGTTCTCTGTCAAGGTTTGTGTGTGAGCGTGCAGAGAGCTCCAAAGGCACAGCTCCTAGCAGAGTTTTAAGCATTGCAGGGATCAATACTGAAGGCTGATTATGTGGTGGATGTGCTGTTCCCACCTCTTTCCCATCCCAAGCCTGTCCCTGCCGAAGGGAAGGGAGGTGTGAAGTGTGTGGCAGTGCACACCCCAGGGCAGCAGCCAGCACCACCATCCCCAGCTCCCACCGTCTCCACCAGAGGCTGTTTAATACCAGGCCAATGAGGTGAATAAAACCTACAAAAGTTTATAGTGTGTAAATTACTGTTGCACCCTGCCCTCTGCCTCCACGCTGAACTGAGAGGGATAAATGGAAACAGTCCCCTTCCCTGCCATGGCAGGAGGGCTTCCAGGAGCTGGAGGAATTCCTGGGCAGTTATACAGGGGATGGAAAGCAGCAGGAAACGTCCCAAGCAGTTCTGGATCTCGACACCTCATCCTCTGAACATCCCACTCCCAGGCACTTGTGGAAAGAGGCTGTGCTGGAGAGCCTTGGCTCCAGGCCACAGATCTCCTCCTCAGCACCCAGAGCCACAGGGCTGAGCAAAGCCGTGGCTTTTGAGGGCCAGAAAGGAGGCAAAGCAGCAAGCAGGGGCAACAAGCAGCTAATTTGGGGTTTGAGCAGGGTAAAGAGGGAGGGAAACCAAAGCTCTTTGGAGGGGGGCTCTGCTGGAGGCTGGGCACCACCAGAGCTGCTGTTTTGCCTCTTCTTGGCCTTCAAAACCGTCCCAGTTGTGTAACCTGAATAGCTGCTGGCCGTCCTCTATCTCACACGTTCGAGGAGGCTGGAAAATTCTGTTGCAGAGGATCTAAAGCTGCGGAGGGAACGTGCCACTGGAGACAGGCAGCTACAGCTCAGCTCAGCACGTGAGCAGCCCTGGCAGCTGCTGTGTTATCTTTGGAGCCACTGCTCGCTCTGTCAAACTGAAAACACGACAAAACATTCAAGCGAACGCTGAAACTTTTATGATCTCTTGAGGAAAAAAAAAGAAGAAGTTTCAGATAGTGTAATCTGATGAGTGTGGTACAGATGGAGAGATAGACAATGCCTGTTAGAAGATGCATCTGCATGTTATAAAACGAGGAGAGAGGGAGATCTGGCTCCCTGCTTCACCCTCAGATCTGCGAGGGGTGACTCCTTTAACCATTCAAAACCCTGCTGCTTGGAAATAGGACCTGAGCGAGGGACAGAGGCACTTCCCGAGGCAGCTGCAGCTTCTCCACGTGTGTGGGAGAAGCACGAAGTTGACGCTGGGTGCTCAGGCTGCTTTTAGCAGGTGATTGCCTTTGCAGGCGTGGTTTCCTTTTCTCTGCCTCAGTTTCCCAGTGTGTAGACAGAGAAATCAGTTGCGTCACCGAGCGCTTGGGTCTTGGAAAAAAATGTTCTATCTAGGGAAAGGTTTCGCTGTTCTCATATTTCTGGATGCGTAAGAGGTCACTGGGAGTTTAAGGAAGCTTACTGAGGTGTTAGTTAAAAATAGTTAATGATGTTAAAAAAAAAAAGTGACTCGGAAACATCCAGGGGCTATGTTTGAAAAACAAACCAATGCACAGCCACAGCGAGCAGCAGCTTTTGCCAATACTTGCCGTAGCGAGGTGTTTCAAGAGCTGCATTTGGGGCTGCTCCTGCTGAATCCAAGGGAATTGTAAAGGCTCAGAAAGTTCCAGGATCAGACCTTAATCCTTTTATTTCAGGGCGAAGGGAAGGGGAAGGACTCGCAGGAGCAGCTCCAGCAGTGGGGACCGCGTGCACACCCAGGTCCCGCACACGATCCGAGGGTTGTTCTGTGAAACTGGGCACAGAAGCGTCAAGTTCAAGGTCATCTCTGAGCCTTTCATTTCCCCCTTCTGCTCTGGAGCCCGGGGTTTTGTCTTTGGACTTTCTGGGAATCGCTCTGGTCATGTTCCGGAGCACCAGCACCAGCGTTTCGCTGATGAGGAAGGAGCTCCTCAGTGTAGACGTTTTGCACAGCCAATTAGCAAAGTAATTGAGAACTCCTTGGGATGAAAGGTGTAACACACACACTCACACGATTATTCACCGTTTTCATTACATGCCGTATCCGGAAAGCTGCCGGAATGGAATGCAGCGAGGCACTCCGTGATGAGGTAACTGGGAATGACCTGCTTTTTTTTTCCTCATTTACATCTGACTCAGAGCCATTTGAATACTCTGCTTTATGTGTGATATTGCCTTATTACTTTTACAACACCCCGGAGAAGGCAAGGAGAGCCAGCAGGTCTCTGCCCTCAAGAGGTTGTTTTATCAGAGTGAAAATGAGTGGAAGGTAATGCACAATAGGGAGGAGATGGGTGGAGAGCTCGAGATGGTTGGACTGCAGCATAATCATTATTATTAAAGTCCTTCTGGATATCATGGGAGAAATTAGTCTTAGGTAAGGATTTGAATGGAATGAGACCAGCTGCTCAGCAGGCCAGGAATGGGAGGCTGTTTAAGCAGAGAAGGGTGGTGTAGGGAAAAGATTGGATATTCTTACTAATATATATATATATATATATACACACACATTTATATATGGCTATATACAGATTTTATAGGTAAGGTTATATAGAAGATAATACCCAGCCCAGGCTGTAAAGACAGGGCTAAAATAGATGTCACAATTTCATTTTGGAAACAGCCCATCAAACCGGATCTTCTTGAGGCTGCTTGGAAACTTTTAGGATCAGGTTTTCAGAGCGCCAGGGCAAAGCCTGGCTGTGTCTGAACCGTTTTGAAAACCTGCCTCTCGAACACTCCTGCTTCAGGAGGGTGCCTGGATTGTGGAAATTGGGAATCGTTTTGCTGCCTGCATTCCATGCTTTGTTTCGGTACCCTCACCTTGCTTAAAAAGTGCCAGTGAAAATCGCCAGGCTCCTGAATCCTCCCCGCAGCAGAGCTCGACATCCAGCGCTAAAGCTCTCTCTTGTGGTCCTGCTCTGCAAACACAAGTCCTTCATTAAAGGCGAACTCGGTTCAGAAACTGCTCCAGCAAAACACAAAGCTCGTCAGCAATTGAGAAATCACGTCTTAATTTTCTGTTAATTAAGCTGACAGTTTCTATTCCTAATTTTAAATGGAGGATGTTTATTATGGAAATTATTGGCAGCTCTTACTCTTTTCACACCAAATGTGTTACCAGAAAAAAAAAAAAATAAAAATTCCCTTCTTTAAAAAATACATTGAATTTTTCACTGCTATCGACGAAATACCAAAAAGAGCTGATTCGGGTGCTCACAAACACAACCTTGCCATTGTGCTGGAATATTCAGCTTCCACTTCCCAGAGTCATTTTGCCCTGGCTATCTTTGCTTTCCCAGGTAATCCTTTGAAACCTCTCCTTTGCATTTACGTGCAGAGCCTGGGAAGGGCAGGGACGTGGAAAACAACAGTCCCTGCACCCTTTAGTTTTGCAAAAGCAGAACCTGTTCCCCGCAGATGAAAGCTGATTCACGGGACATTTTTGTGCCAGCCAGCACTGTCTGTGCTGATGAAGGAGTTGTGTGATCAGATAGAGAGAGTGGCAGGGAGCTGCTGTGTCATCTCCTGCTGGGGTTTCTGCCGCTGGGGATCGACCTCGTCTGAGCCACTTTGTCCTGGCACCAAGCTGGGCTCACGTTTGGCTTTTCCTTGTCCTTGGCCACAGGGGAATTGCGAGCAAAACTTCAGGAGGAAATCTGGATTGGTTTACAGATGCTCCCTAAATGCCTGGGGGTGGGGAGAAAGTCTCCCGGGGATGGGAATTTGGGATCTCCCGACTGATCAGGAGTGTGGAGGGGAAAGGATGGAGCAGCCTGGCCTCAGGTGGGCACTGCACAGCACAGCCAAGGCTGGCAGCCCCTGGCAGGGAATATCTCACCAGGGAAACACCTTTTTTGGGGGGGGGCAGGCTCGAGGTGCTGCTGGATTTGCTTTCACTCCTGAAAAAGGAAGGGGTGGAAAAAAAAATCTTGGCAAGTGACTGAGTCGTGAGGAAGATGTGAATGTTTCCTTTCAGCAAACAGGACTTTGGATCTGCAGGATGAGCTATGAGATCTGAGGAAACCTCTGAGCCTGACCAAAAGGGGCAGGAAAAAGTCTGAAAATGGCACTTGGGGCAGGATTTTGGGAGGGTTCAGGCTTTGAAAATGGATGGGGGGGAAGCAGAAGTTGCATTTCTTGGCTGTCATCTGGCATCAAAACCACACACCCAGAGTCCTGATCCCTCTCCAGGAGCTGCTGGAAGTCACCCCAGGACTGCTTTAAAACCCCAGAGGGCTCTGATCCCAGAGCAAGCAGCCTCAGCCATGGTGGCTTTGTCCCTTCCTTTTCCAAGAGGGAAAATCCCATCTTTGTGATACACTCAAACCCAGGACTCTCTCCTTCAGAACTTACAACTGACTACAAAAAAATCACATTAATATTATCATCCCAGCAGCTCTCAAACAGAAAATTTCATGGGAAGTTTTGAAATCCTAAAACTCATTGTTTGCTGGAGAGTTCAGGAAAAAAAATTGTTTTCAATTTATATTTTTCAAGAGTTTTCTGAGAACTGGAATGCCATGGACTTATCACTTCATCTTCCTTTGTACTTTTTTGTTATTCCACATCACAAAATGAATGATGTTTAGATAATTTCCTTTTTTCTGTTTATTATTTTATGCATATGCCAAATCTGGCCAATTTTGGGAAGTTGGAGAGTGAGCAAGTTAATAAAATGTCAATAAATACTAAGTTTATTTTCTCTCCTGATAGCAATGCTAAAAAAAAAATGGTTTCGATTAGTTTTTGACAAAGAAGACCCAAATCTTCTGAGGATGATTTGTCATTTTAATGCCAATAAAAGCCTTTAAAGTGGAAAATTTCAACCTAAACTCTGTAAGGTCACCTAGAGATGAACAGAGTTGATTTTTAAATGCAAACCCAGCCAGGACCAGGCTCCACTTTGCCTTACTGCAAAGCTGATCATAAAAAGTCATTTGATTTTGAACGAGGCTTTTCTCTTTTTTTTTTCCCCACTCATTGTTTTGAAAGAAACAATAAATTTTCCTGGACAATTAGAAAATGACAATTCTAGAGGACTGGAAGAACAGGTCTGCTGAATGAATCCAGGCATACCTGTGGCTGCTTTGATAGAAAGGAACAATTCTAAAAACCAACATTTTTGCAGGGCTTCATCCTCTGAATCATCAGCTGCTTTTAATGGCAACTAACACCAAATTGGGATTATTCAGGGTGAGGAAGACCTGAGCCTGTGCCAGGGCTGGATTCTTTTTCTTGTGTGGATGCAAAATGCAATGAAGATGTTTGGGAATGGCTTAAGGTGCAGGAGCTTGATAGTGAAGTTACAAAAACAGAGCTAAAAACACACCAAAGAAATCTGGGAATGTTGCTAACTCCTTTGGAAAATCAAGGCAGAATTTCTTGATTAAGTTTCTTTACAAGTTCGTTTACCAAAACATCCAGTGAAGAAAAGAAATGTGGGAAAATGTGAGCATCTCCCATTATTGTGACAGGGATTTTCTTCCCCGAGCTGGGAGGTGAAATCCTCAAACCTGGCCAAGGAAGCACCACACCCAGTGGACAGCCAGGGCTGTCACCCTCTGAGGGCTCCAGAGCAGCTTCTCTGATTTAAAGTGGGGATTTTCAGGAGGAAAGGAGAAAATAGGCTTTGAACTCCTCAAATGCCAAATGTGTTTGTGAGCAAGTTATGTCTGTGCTGCTGGAGACACAGAGCAGGCACAGAGCAGGCACAGAACCCAGCACTGCTGCTGAACTCTGCTGAAAATACTCAAAACCTGCCCAGGGCATGGAGGAATGGGCAAATTTATCTCCTGTTATGGGTAAAAATCTCTTCAGGTCCCAATGTGTGGCTGGGGAAGTCAACTGGAGCTGCCTTCCAGTCCTCTTCCTGCAGTCACATTATACCTGCCAAAGTTGTGTTGCCCCCACAAGGAACCCTGGTCAAACCAAAGGAAAATCAAATCAGAATTAAAACATGCTATTATAATAAAACCAATCATTGTCTGTTTGTAAATATGCCTTCATGCCCTCACTTAAATAATTTTCTCTTCCTCTATGGCAGAAAATCTCAAATCACAGAGATGTAATTTTTACAAGTCTTATTCCTATTCTTTTATAAAAGCCTGAGATTGTTGTCCCAAGACTTACTCTAATTTCCCAGGTAATGATTATGAATGGCAGAGCTAACAAAAGAGCTTACAAAGAGATTATTGTAGCTATTATTAATGTATATATTCAGCCAGAGGTTTGGAGAGGAGATCTGGTTTTTCTTCTTTGTCCTGCAACACCCCATGAACAACTCACATGTGCTGGTGTACTGTCATGCTTGCTCAGAAAAACCCACAGCTCATAGTGAAAAACTAATCCTTGTGTTTTGCCAGAAATGAAGGAAACTGCAAGCAAACAGCTGTAACACTGGGGAAAGGTGATTTAAATTACCAATAACAGCATCCTCATAACTGTTGACTTTTGAAAGTATGAGAGGAATAAAAGGGAACTTTCCCTTGCTTTCATTCCCTGGTGTCATTCTTCATCATAATGTAATTTAAGTGCTGCCTTTTATATTGTTGCTTTGCAGGTTGCCTGTTGTTAAAGGTACACTGTCACATAAAATCAAACAATGCTTTACCTCTGCAATGAATAACACTTCCAGCTACTAAAACTGATTGTTAAAATGTCGTGTTAGTCCCTTCCATAAATCACCGCTGAAACCCTGACCTTGCTGAAATCAATAGAGGTTTGCCACCAGCTCCCATGGGGCCAGAATTCAGCCTCCAGGCTTGATGGATATCCAGAGGGAACAATATCTCCAATTACTCTCTTAGGTTGGGCAAGTGCATTCCTTGCTCCCATTCCTTTCCTGCTTTCACAGAGCCTCACATCTTCAAGGGGGCACTTGGGCTGCTCAGCCTGGTGGGCTGCCAAGGCTGGGGCTGATGGATGGTGCTGAGGAGCCTCTTCCTGCAAACACTTCAGCACATCCAGAGTTTTATCATCCCTCTGGAGCCACGGCCCAGCTTTGTCAGGAATGACAGAGCTGTGGCTGAGGTTATTGCCCATTTTACATCCCTGTGTCCGGAGCAGGAACAAAGCACAAAATGTTTTCTCTTTTCATTTACTCAAGGAGTGAGTAATAAGCTCGGTACTTATTTCTGCTGCTTTAGACAATGAAGGGAAAATATTTCACTCTTTGTTTCTGCCCAAATCACTCTAATTGCCTCCTGGAAAGTCCACTTCATAAAAGGAAAACACATTTGAAAGTGTAGCTGGTAAATTCATCACTCAGAGATTGAAAAAGCAGCATTTGTTCCTCTAATCAAGGTTTCCAGGTCGATGTGTTCACCCCAGTGTGTTTACTCATGCTTCATCCAATTTAGATTTAAATAGCTATCACATGTCTATTTAAGACCATTCTTTAAAAATTAGAGAAGAACCTGTGAAAAATCTTCAGATTTTACCTTCCCATAGCTCTGGGGCCCAAACCTGGTGGTTTTTATTTCACTGCACACAAGTTTTGAAGGCAGGAGTGGGACAAGGAGAAAGCTGCACCTCATATCAGGGCTTTAACCCTGGCTCCTCCTTTAGGACTGTCATCCTGGCAGCCAGGGGAGAGGTTTTTCTCTCCGTGATGCTGTTTAAAAAGGGAATATGAGCAGCACCAGACCCGTGTGGCAGGCGAGGTGCCCCGGGCAGGGCTGCCAGGACTCCTGCAGGTACTCAGGGCAGAAGCGAGCACTTCAAAATGCTCCTCAACACGAGTCCCAGGGCTTATTTCATTGCCTTCCCAAAGCCTGGAATCAAACACGGAGTGTATCAGATGTCTCCAGCAGCAACTCAACTCATGCACTCTTGTAAATCTCCCTCGTAATCCCCCTGCTGCTGACACTTTATTAGGCAGGCATTCCGGGCTGTGCTTTACTGGGGCACCTCTAAGTGATTGCAGATGGCAGTGCTGTGCTGGGTTCACATGTGCTACCACAGGGCTCTCTTCATATTTTCCATGCTCTGCCTCGTTTGTCAGATCAGTTTTAACCCTGTTGTGTTGGAGCCCAGGAGGGCTGGAGAACCTTTCCTCTTCCTCTGGGGACCTTTACCCCTAGAACTCCACAAAACAGCTTAGCCATTGAACTAAGCCCATGGGAGAAACTCCTCTCACTTCTCCATGAGCTGAAAGCACCAAAGAAATGAAAAGAGTTTTTGTTTAGTGTACCACAGAGTGTGCATTTGGTGTTTTAGATTTTGCTGTGTATATTATATAGAGACGACATGGAGAATCCAGGGTGTCAGCTTCTCCTCCTTCTTCTTCTTCTTCTTTCTTCTCCTTCTTCTTCCTTTTTCTCTGACCTAAGTTCCTGTGATTTATTAATTGGTAGAAAGAACTCAGTGCAGAAGAGGCATGTTAATAAAATTGATACTTATTGGTTTTAAAGACAAAATAGAACATGCAGAGATTGTTAATTGGGTGATAAAGGCATAAAAGCCACAGCAGCCACTGTACTCCTGGAAGCAGCAGCAGAGGCTGTGCTTCTGAAACTTAGATAAGAAATAATAAACAATCCTTGAACACTGCTGTGTTCAGGATGTTTCCTGCCTCAGCCAAGGCGCCAAAGGTGGATGGGACACACAGGCCTGTTCATGGATGTGAGGCTGCTCCTCTCTGCTCTACCAGGGAGACATATAAGCTCCCTGCATCGAATCTCCAACAAGAAATGCTGGACAAGGTGAGGAGAGGTGTCAGTGTTCCAGAGGGAAGCTGGGAATTGCCCAGGGCTGCCCAAAGCAGCAGAGATATGAGGTGATGGATCCACACCACGGAGTTCATGTGCTCGGCCACAGCTCCGCTCTCAGCAGGTCCCATTAGCACACAGGGAGAGCCATTGGCTGAGACAGAGGAAGTTTCTGGATTAAAAGTCCCTATGAATGCCATGATAACAAAAATATATTACATTCAGGCTGAAATCTGAGTCTCTGCTCTGAGCTGCCCCATGTTTTCAGCTCTGGAAGGTGAACTGCGGTTTACCTGCAAACCCTCCTGCCATGGTGGCTGCAGTGAGGGGAGCACAGAGAGTACTGCCTCCTTTCCCAACCAGGATTAACCCAAATATCACTGCACCCCTACAGGAACACACCAGAAAATCACTATTTCATCTCCCTGTGCCTTTCAATGAGCAGAACTTTGATAGATACATTCCTGTTGAACACAGGCCGGAGTTCTGGGCTGCCCAACTGCTCTTACAATTTTATGTTGCCAATCCTGCCTAATGAGCACAAGATCCATAGTGTTGGGCTGGAAAAATTGTAATTCCCACATTCTTAGCAAAGATGAGTGGGCAGCACCCGCAGCATTAATTTTGTTTTTCAGTTTAAGTGAAAAGCAAATGTTTTTCTGCAATCAGAAATGTGACATGGAATGTGTTTATCCCTGTGATGAACTTGCTCTCCTGAGGTAATGGGAATTGCAGATGGTCTCTGCAGGGCTTCAGAATTAACAGCTCCTTGTGAGGAATGGCTTTTAGGATTTCAGGTTGGAGTAGCAGTGCTGGTTAAGGGAAGTGGTGGTAGAAATTCCCCAGAGATGAGCAACATTCACAGTACTAGCCAGCGAATCTGTTGTCCCAGAATATTCAGAATCTTAAAGAAGGAATTTTAAACATCAAGGCATGGCACCTGTGTCTTTTAAACCATTAATTTATTTAATTGCTTTGCCTGAGAAATGTTTGCCACAGCCATTGAAACAATGTAAGGCAGGCTCATAATTGCTCAGTGAAATGTATACGTGTTTTTATAAGAGCTATTTTCCAGAAGCTCTGATTTCTCTGGTTAAATTGAGTGTAATAAAGACAGCAAGTCTGTGACAGACAAGTTGTGGCACCTGTGTTTCCAGATGGGACACAGGAGGAAAGGTTTGCTCATCCTGACTATTAACTGAGCTCCACAAACCCACGTTGCCCAGAGTAAACAGGTGCCTATCAAACCAGAGCTCTGGGAATTCCTCTTGTGATTCATGCTTTTTCCATCCATCCAAACAAGCTCTGCTAAGCTGCTTGACTCCATAAACTGGACTGCACAAGTAATATGATGAAAAGCACCATAATTTATATCCCAAAGAACATATGTCTTCCATATTGATACGTTAGGAAGTCCCAGATTTTGGCTCCATGGTTTGGCCAAGTTAGGCATTCGTGTTGCTGTGGTTAATGTGAATTTGTTCTCTACATATGGGCAGCAGTTCTCAGCAAGACTCACGGCATTATCATGGAGGATTAAATTCACATAAATTAAACATGCAGCCAACAGTGGCTCTTTTATTAGGAGAACATTGTTTGTGCATGATTACAGCCAGATTTTCAAAGGAAATCAGCTCCCAGCTAGGCTCCAGAAGGAGCAGGCTGATTTTTAAAGCAACTCAACGTTTTGGATGCTGAGCTCCTGAACATTTGGCCATGAGGATCTGTATTCTATTCCATCACTCCCTTCACCATAGCTCATGGTAATATATTGGCTGTGAGATCTTCAGACATTCCTTATGATCCCATATTTTGCTTTCCATGAAGACATATTTCTTCAGGTTGAGAGGGGAACATTTTTCATAGTTGCAGGAAATCAGGGAGCTTGTTGTACCTTCTCTGTTCTTACGAGATAAGTGCTTCTGATCTCTGCAACCAAAGGTATTTCTGGTGTTGAGAGCTGAGTATTTTATAGCTCACAGCATCAGCTGTCCCACCAACTTTCTGGACCAAATGTATATTATTGAAAAAGGTTTCAATAGAAAAGGTTTGAATTTTGCAGTGAGATGCTTTAAACCATGTGGGTTTATGCTGCTGGTTAGCAGAACTCATCCCTCTGCATGCCAATGGTCTTAAAGAGCTCTTAATCACTGGCGATTTTTCTTCAGCTGGAAAGATAAGAACTTTGTGTATTTGGTGTGAAATATTCAGATCTATATTTTTCTCGGCTGTGCTTTCTTTAATATTCCTTATTGGGAGCAGCAAATTTCTGGTTAGATGGAAATTTGTCTCTATAGGGAGCATCTCATTGAGGTCACACCTCGAGTGCTGTGTCCAGTTCTGGGCTCTTCAGGAGAGACCTTGAGGAGCTGGAGCATGTCCAGGGAAGGGAATGGAGTTGGGGAAGGGTCTGGAACAGCTAAGGGAGTTGGGAAAGGAGCTCAGCCTGGGGAAAAGGGGGATCAGGAGGGACCCTGTGGCTCTGCACAACTCCCTGACAGGAGGGGGCAGCCAGGTGGGCGTCCAGAACAAGAGGAAACAGCCTCAGGCTGGGCCAGGGGAGGCTCAGGGTGGACATGAGCAGGAATTTCTGCATGGAAAGGGTGCTCAGGCCTTGGCTGGAGCTGCCCAGGGAGGTTGGAGTGCCCATCCCTGGAGGTGTCCCAGGAAGGGCTGGAGGTGGCACTCAGTGCCCTGGGCTGGGGACAAGGTGGGGATGGGGCAGAGGTGGCACTCGATGATCTCAGAGCTCTTTTCCAACTTCAGTGATTCTGTGACCTCCTAGAAATTTCTCAGTGCATTATGGGCATCTGCATGTGGCAGATGTGAGTGATGGCAGTGCAAAGGTAAAAAGTTACATCATCCATTTTGCTCAGGTATTTTTGAGGGTTTTGGGGGGGTGTGGGTGGGTATCGCCCATGACTGAGCTCTGGTGCTGTGAGATATTACACACAGGTCCCCAGCATAATGGATCTTAATAAATCTGCTTCCTTAAGATTTTCCATAATTATTGTTGGATCTACTTTTGCTCTCATGTCAGCAGAAAATGAGGCAAGAAGATTGAAGTCCTGCTGTACCTGGGAAACAGATGCAAAATTCCTTTGCTTATTTACGCAGGTTTTAATCAATGATTTCATACCTGAGGAACACCTCCAAAGGCCAACCTCTGCCACACCAGCACATCAGAAAATGCCATGTTCCTATGGAAGAATCTCAAAATAAGAATTATTTCCCAATTTTTCAGGCCTTTCTTCCCATTTCCTGCTTTCCTTTCCCCCCGTGGCCCCTGTTGAGAAGCGTTGGGTAATGCCTAACCTAAATGTTGCTTTAGTCACACACCAGCAGTCACCCAGAAACCATCGAGCGTTATTAAAGCGCCGTCATTTCTCCTTGGGCTCCATCAATTATCAAGACTGATGGGGGGAAAGTTCAGCCAAGGTTAGAGGCTGTGTGTGTCTCTGGCCCACAGGGAGCTCTGGATCATTGCTGTGAGCCAGCAGAGAAGGCACTGTGGGTTTGGTTACTCCTGGGGCCATAAATCCAGGGAATGTGCAAGTTCCAGTGATTCTCGATTCTCCCTGCAGGAATAAGGAGGGAAGGAGGAGAATCAGCAGCTAACGTCAGCAAAAAACTTCTCAGAGCAGTTCTCTAATCTGCATTACATCATTAAGTTTGTCCCTAAATTGGCCAATTTCATCCTCATTCGTTTGCTCTTTATTTACGATTCCCTTTTGAGGTGTTTTGTGCTTTTCTGCACATTTCTCATCCTGTCCCTGTCCCAGCCCTTCAGTTTGGCTCTGCCTCCAGCAGACAATCCCAGGGCTGTGAGAATGATGAGGATCAGGAAGGGCTGAAGGTGAGCAAAGTGAGAGGTGCACTTCAGCCCTTGTGCCAATGCCCTTCCCAGCCTCGCAGTTCCATCCCTCACCCCTGGTTCTGCTGGAATGATGGATCTGGGAGCACATCAAACCCAGCTCCCATACAGCTCAGGAAAAAGAAAGGGATTTATTTGATGACCTCACGTATGCACATCCCAGGTATTCATTTCATTTTCTGGTGTGGCTTTTACAATTAGTGCAGAACTTGGCTGTGAGTTGGAAGGCACTTCCAGGTCTGCACAAAGGGATTGCCGCTCCCAGCAGCTTTACCCTCACCTGGAGATGGAGTCTGGTTCTGCCAGCCTGGGTTTGGCTGTGCTCTGGCTTCTGCCATGTGACTCAAAGTAATAAATGGGATGGGATTGCACAGAGTCAGAGGGTGAAAAAAACAAATACCCATTTTAAAGTCTTAGGGGACTGTCTATTATTATAATGAGAAAGTGGAAACCTAATTAAAACAAAGGTTATGAAAAGCAATTTCACAATTTCCTTTCATTTGCCAATAAAAACATTTAGATTATATATGACAGCCTAGCATTTGCTCAAAAGCCAGAATCCCAAATGTCTCAATATGAAGATGTATTGGTAGAAAATATTTAATCTCATCCAGCCTCTAAATTCAGATGTGAATCATGAATTCCTGCAAATTTCCCTTAACAGCTGTATGTTAAAACCTTTCCCAGCTGTTGTGAGTCTGTTCATTTTTCAAAGTTATTAAAGGATACACCCCCTCTAATAATTCTCAGATCATGGTGAGACACAAAAGGTTTATGTATTTCAACAGAAAGCTATTTTGCATTTACAGTCCTGCACGAGAGAAGGGCTTGTTATTTCCCCTGAGGCTGATCAATACTAGCAGGAATAAAAATGGTGATAACTTCGAAGTGTTCGTTGAAAAATTTCCAGGACTTCAAACCCTGAACAAAACATAAATGCAAAACTTAAAATAAGTTAAATTAAGTAAAATGTGATTTGAAAACTTTTAACAGTCACCCTTGCCAAACTCAATAAGCCCTTTTTAATGTGACTGCAGTGACTTGACCTGGATGGGAACAAGCAAAGCAAGGAATCCACGAGGATAAATTCATTTAATGCAGGGAGAAGGTCCTTTTGTGACCTCGTTCCAAGCACCAGCAGCTGCCAGCTCTTCAACCAGCCCAGGCTGCTGCAGAATGGAATGAACACTTTGGGGATGGCACTTGGGTCTCTCTGAGTCCTGAGCTTTTTGACATGAAGGATTTCCCTTCTAAGGACAGACACATCCAAGCAGGAACACACAAGTTTTTTTCATAATTTGGTGAACAAAACCATATGGGCTTAAGTTGGTGAAAAATAGTAAAGTTGCTGATTTTTGCTTATTGCCTTTGAAGTTATTTAACAATTATTTCTTCACTGTTTAAAAGTACTTTTTTTGAAGAAGAATTTGCCAGACTTAGAAGAAATTTGTGCAGTGTTGCCATATTTGAGTTTTGCATTCTTTTTTTCCTGTGAGGATCAGTGTACCAATGATTCCCCTTCATTATAAGCACCATCATTTTCTTCACTGAAGAAGGAAAACCCAAATTCTAGAATATTGATCTTGTCAGACATTTGTTTCTGTCATCTCCTCTTACCCAGAGCTTTGAGGACAGATGAAATTATCGATCTCCTTTAAGGAATGGTTCCTCCATATCTCTGGGCTACAAGTAAGCATTTTGTTGATGCAATTGCTGCTGATTTTATCTCTATCAGTGCCTGGCACTGCCTCAAACTAGCACAGATTGTTGTTGAGTCACTGAAAAAATTGGTGATCACTTCAAAAAAGTTTGGTTTAAGCAAATTTCTTCACTCAAAGGGAATCACTGGATAGAATCAATTTTACAGGACAATATCCAAGTGCTTTTACCCACAAAGCTGTCCCTTCTTAAAAGTTTTGCCTCATCCCTTGGAGAGCTTCCCCAAAATGAAGCAGAGATCTTAGGGGGCACTCCTTGGTTTGATGTTGAGCCCTGCTGAAGCCCCAGAGCAGTTCTGTGCTGGGTATCACTAAGGCAGCTGTGGTCTGTACCTACAGAGCAGCTCAGAATGCTCACAGAAGCTCTAAAACTCTTTTTTCCCAGTGTTTGACACTGCAGCCTCAATAACCTCTGAGTGTGGAGAGAAGTGCTGATTTTTCTTTTTTTTGGTGAATTTCCTGGGTAAACAAAAAATGCAAGGAAATCAGAGTCCTCATCATGAGGGTGGGAGGGACATCCATTGGGATGTGCCACCTGAGCCAGCAGCATCCCTGAGAGCTGTAGAATTCCAGCATCCTTTGCATGGACCAGGATTAGAAGGAGATGAGGAGGAGTTGGTTTTTTATAGGTTTGCTGGGAGCAGGAACCAGGAGTCCAGAAGTGAAGGAGAACCAAGGTATTTCCAGTGAGAGCAAACTCTTTACTCTTCTCCCTCACCCCTGCCCCTCCAACAGCTCCAATCCCAGGATGATGCAGGTGCATTCACCCAAATGATGGGTGTTAATTGTCAATGAGTCACTTAATTGGCTCTGTATGACTGCAGATAAAATGCCCCAGTGTGTTACAGTGGCAGCAACAGAGCCATGATGCTCTGAGGATGCAGCAAGGCAGGGCTGGTGGGTAAAGCCTATGGGGTTTTTTTATGAAGCCAGCTGATGCAATTGGAATAATCTCCCAGTTGCACATAAATGAGGTTTTGGTTTATCCAGGAACTGTTCCAGTTGATTTGAAGTTGTTCAGAAATAATCTGCTTAATCGAGGCCAGAAGGCTTAGTACCATACAAAATAGATCCCTATCTCTGCAAATCTGATTACTGGTTTATTCTGGTTAGAATTTAATCCATGACACACAGTTTGGGTTTTATCTGGAGGAACAGCCCAGTAGCCACTCTAAGCCTTTTATTGGCCTTGCTTATAACTCATGGATTTCATGTATCTTCAGCCTGTGGTCTCCAGAGCAGGTGGTCTGATCTTCCTGGTGTCCTCACAGGTTCTGGATGCTGAGCTGTTGTCCCTTAGTCCATCTGTGTCCTGGCACTGCTGTTCACCAAGGAGGAACCCAGATGGTTCCATCCATGGAGGTGTCCAAGGAAGGCCTGGATGTGGCATTCACTGCTCTGGGCTGGGTGCCAAGGTTGGACTCGATGGTCTGGGAGGTTTTTTCCAACCTCTGGGATTCTGTGAACCATCATCTTTCTACCCTGGCTTTGGACTCTGCTCTGTTCAGGTAGAACAATCTGTCTACAAAACCAGCTTCCAATGGAGCTGTGTCCATTAAGGAGGCTAAGAGTGTCCACTCTCAGGATCTGGCTTAAACCCACTTTGAATTGAGTTGGTTGGTTACTAAATTGATATAGAAATCAACCAAACTGCTGCTTGAAATGACTGGAAATTCAAGTGGAGTGTGTTAAAAACCCAAAAATTGTAGTATGCTAAGTAGCCCCTTCTGAAAACACAATATGGTGTTCTGTTGTCAAGCTGACAGACTGAAACAAGCTCCAGTAATTTCTGTATCAGTGGCATTATGTCATATAACTGCTGCAAACTTCTTCAAACAAATTTCTGAATGCAAACAGGCTCATGGAGCAAGGGGGCAGGTAAAATGAGAGAATAATCTGGGATTACTGAAACAAGTCCTGCAACTGTCAAACCCTGAGGAAAGAGAGAGCTAACACACTTCATCTAAACCCTCCCATAAAAGCTGTGGGTAATTAGAGGCTTAGATTTATTGAAAACAATGAAAAAACATCATAATTACCTTTACATATTTTTCATTCGCTGTTAGAAAGTGATCCCAGTAATTTGGTGTTCAGTGAGCAGGGTGCAGTTTTGCATTGTTGTTCCTCCACTTCGCCCTTCTGAGCAGGAGTGCTCCAGGGGAACCCTGTTGAACAGGTCTGTTCTTTTCCTTTTTTAAATCTCACAGCAATTAGCAAGCATTTCACGGCCCATTTCAGTCCCATAATGTGACTTGGCAAAATGGTGCCCAGCTCAGAAGGGTTGCAAAACACATCCTGGTTCTGGATGGGAAAGATTTCCTTCAAATGGGAGAAGTCCTGGAATAAAATCACCCTTAATAGAGAAGGATATATAGGAAATAATTCTCAGTTATTTTTACCCAAAAGAGAAACTGGCCCTGGGAAAAACCTCTGTTAGAAACCTCTGTGAAAGTCATTGCACAGGAGAGGGGAAGCTCAGAAGCCTCTGTGAAAGTCATTGCACAGCAGAGGGGAAGCTCACGAGAAACCTAATGATCCCTCTTGTACATGAGTGGATGATGAAGGTGGAACAAACCAGCAAGAGCCCATGAGGGCAGACATCCAAGGCCTGGGGCAGAGCTGGGGCAGCCCAGCCATATGAGAAGCGGTCATATTTCAAAATAGGCAAGTCCAGCATAATCCTGTTTATGAAATGCAGGTGGAGCATAATTCAGAGTTTGTGGTTGGAGCTTTAAAAGTCATTATGTTTCTGTCGTGCACTCCGTGGAGGGAGGCTGCCTCCTCGTGCGTCAGGGCCCAGATGCTCTGAGCCAACAGGGGCTGAAGTTTGCAGCTCTGGGGTTCTGGTGAGCGAGCACAGGACAATTCTCCCCTCTGGAATCTGTCAGCATCCTGCAGCCTGGATAACCTGAGCGATTTGGTTTTCCAGCCTCAGTGCACATCTCCCACGCCAGGCGTTCTGTGAGTGCCTCCTGAGCGAGAGCAGTGTGGTTTGGGAGATAAGATCTGCCCAGGAAACAGCAACCAAGGCTGGGATACGACAGCGAAACTTAAGAAACGCTGACAGATGAAAAATATTTTGTTTTTCATTTCCCAAATCCTTCAGCAGTTCAGATCTGTCTGTGTACCTGTTGTTTCTTCATGGGGACCTCTGGAAGGTCTCTTCATGATAAGCAGAGGGTCTGTGCCCTGTCCCCTGCTCATGCTGGAGGTTGAGGTTGTGAATTTCCTCCCTGATATATAAGGATGCCACCATATAAATGTTTTCTGGAGAAACATTTAAGTTATTTTCTGCCCAGAAATAACTGCACCATCAGACTTTCAGGGGCTTAGATTTTTTTTTTTTAAGAGGTCACAACACAGGCTGTGGGAATCATGGAATGGTTTGGGGGGGACAGGACCTTGAAGATCATCCTGTTCCACCCCCTGCCATGGGCAGGGACACCTTCCACCATCCCAGGTTGCTCAGAGCCCCATCCAGCCTGGCCTGGGACACCTCCAGGGATCCAGGGGCAGACACAGCTTCTCTGGGCACCCTGTGCCAGGGCCTCACCGCCCTCAGAGGGAAGAATTTCTTCCCAATATCCCATCCAACCCTACTCTCTCTCAGTGTGAAGCCATCCCCCCTTGTCCTGTCACTCCAGGCTCTTGTAAAGAGTCTCTCTCCATCTTTCTTGTCAGCTCCCTTCAAGTACTGGAAGGACACAATTAGGTCACCCCAAATCTACTGCCATCCCTTCAAAAATGGCTTTTCTCCCATCCCTGTGAAACCTGCCTTTCTGGGATTGATGTAGGAAGCCTAGAACAAACAAAAAACCCCAAAAACCTAGTCTGCAATTAGAGAATAATTCATGAACATTATTGTATGGGAGATGGTATGGACAGGATAGAACAGGAGGAAAAACTATCCCAAGTGGCAGCTGAAGCCTTAAATTGTTGGTAGGATCTTACCAACATGAGTGTTGTCAGCCTGGAGGTTTGGGATATTCATTTGGAGAGGAATGCTGCTGGTGCTGAATACATCAGACTCTCAGTGACTTCCAAACCCAACGAGGTTGCTCTTCAAACAAGCATGACATGCTCAGAGAGTGCCACAGATTTAGGTCAGATGGGGAGGAAGAGGAGCTCTGGCTGCAGGTTTGGGGTTTGCTCTCGCTAAATGAGCTGGCTGGGATGTTTGTCTTTGCCTCAGCACCTGACAGTGCTGTTACAGAGCAATAAATGCAGCTCTTGCATAGTTCAGGAGATCTCAAAATGAGATCGAGTTTAGTACATTGCACAACTCAGTTAAAAGGCTCCTCCTGGGCTGCTTAATATTGGTCTGGAACAGCTAGAGTGCAGCAAAGCAATCCTTTTTCATTTGTTTTCCTGGATTTGAGCCTTTGGCTGCTTACATTTTTGTTGCCATTTTCCAGCGAAACCAATCTAGAGCAGCACAACAAAATTAATATGTGAACTAGAGTGCATGGGGAATGTTCTTGTGTCACCCTGATCCCCAGGGGGAGAGGGGGCTTTATAGGGAAAAGGAAAAGCTCCCATCTGGTTTTCTGCTCCAGGAAAAGCCAAGTCTGTGTGCCACTAGAGGGTGCCTCAGCTGCAAACCTGTTACTGGAAACCAGGATTTTGTTCAGAAGCTGCTCTGTTTTGAGGCTCTGAAATGAATCTGAGCAGCCTCAGCTATCTGATGTTTAGCTCTCAGCACCGTTCAGCTCACCTGAACCTGCCCGTGGTGGGTGGCTTTGTCAACAGCAGATAATTTATTTTGGCTCTCCCCATTCCACTTTCTTGCTGTCTGTCGCAGAGCCCCAGGCAAAGCAAGATTATTTAAATGTATTGGATACAAGGATTTGCTGTTGTGGCACCAGAGGCTTCAGTGTCTCACTCCTTTTGCTCCTTTTCTGGTGCTGTGAACAGCCAAGAGTTGAGGGCAGAAGGTGGAGATTGCTGAACTGAATCCAAAACGAAGGAGACTGGGAATTTCAGCAGGGTTAGGGCACTGCCTGTTCTCCTGCTTGTCTCAGCCTAGAAAAGTCCTGGAGCAAAGCATCCTTCCCTGTCTGCACCTCCCTGCCAGACAGATCTTCATCTTTTGCTCTCAGGAATTGTATTTCTTGGAGGGTGGCATGTTTCTATTTATCCAAGGGAAGGTTATTATAGCTTAGAGGAGTGAAAGCAAATGGGAATGTTTACATTCAGGAAGAAAGCTTGCAAAGCCATTTCGAGTTACATCTGAGATGTAAATTCTTCCAGCCCAATAGGTCTAATTAGTTCCTATTTTAAGCAGCCACTTTAGATAATCCAGTTCATAAAACAATCAAAGCCCTACCTGGTTCTCTGAACCGTGCTCCATCCAAAACTCCCAAAGACAGGCAGCAAATTTAAGAGGCAGAAGGCTGAAATAATTCTGATTTGATGCCACCATTCCTGTGCTCCTGGCTTACAGAACAGACTCACCAAAGGCTCTCTTTGGCTCCTCAAACAATAATAGGTGATGTTTATGTGGTAAATGCAGTCCTTTTCCCCTCCAACACATTGTGGGAAGGATTGTGCTCTTCCCTGGGTGCTATAAAAGCCATGGGGCTGCCAGCACAGAAATTCCCTGATATTCTGACAGCTGCCCCCCCTGAGACCTGTGAGATGAGGAGCACAGGCAGGTGGGAGGACAAGGTTGCTAAGTCCTCCTGGCTGATGCTGCAAGTGCTGGGGAGCATGGGGAGGTGTCCCTGGAACTGCCTAAACCTTGATCTGTGGATTTTGTGTGTTTTGTTCAGCCTCAGATGTGATAAGCCCTGGAATCTCCTGTCTCCTGTCCTCAGCACTGACCCCTCACTGTCCTGGTTCATTGCCCAGCAGCTGAACCTCACTAATTTGGCTGATTGAGATATTCCTGTCCCTTGAGGTGCAGGTGGGACCTAAGGTATGTACATGGCCTGACCCAGGGAAAATGGATCACTCAAAACAGATTTTTAACAGATCAGGAGCACCAAGAGAAGTGCAGGGAGTATGAGGGAGGCCTTACAGGCCTGCTCCACACACAAATATCCCAGCAGTGCTGCTTTTCTGGGTGGGTGTTTTCCCATCTGGGAGACTCTTAGCACATTCCTCTGCCCTAGGCAGCGTTTCAGGGTCTGTCCCAGGAGGTGCTGGGCTCTCTGTGGGTGCACAAGTGCCATTTGTGCTGCAGCTCCCTGTGAGTGTCCCAAATGACACAGAGATGCCTTTACCTGTGCTCAGGAGCAGGCAGGACCCCCCAGCTCCTCCTCTGAAATCTTCCTCTGTTAGAGCCGAAATTCAGCAGTAGATGGCACCAGCAGGATGGAAAAACGGGCTTTAAACTCCTGGAATGCCTCAAAATTTCCCGAACGTTTCACAAGACACAGAGAGCTCAGCAAAAAGCCAAGGCAGTGGTTCCTGGCAGAGGTGAATCACCCAGAGCAGCCCAGGGTGTCCTTCCCAGGGATATCCCAGGACACAGATAACTCACACACACTTCCAATTTACATGCACATAGGAGCAGATCCTAGGGCAAACAGAGAAAGCTGCTGGTGATGCCTTAGGTTTTAACTTTTATATTTTTCAAATCCTGTACTGCTAGTGTAACTCTGAAGTTTCCTGTAGCTCGTTAAATGCTGCTCTCTTATGCTGTTCTCTGTGAGAAGATAGACATGAAAAAACCTCTAACTTGCCCTTCAAGGACATTCAGAACAAGAACTGTAAACCTTCGTCTTGGGAAGAGGGGGACAGGCTTGGGGGAAATCACATCCTTGGCTGAGTTCTGCTTGGGGAATTGATGTTGATATAAAAGTGTGAAGCACTCGTGAGCTGTCATTGTCCCTGTTGGGATTCACTGAGGCAGGAGCCTCTGGACACCAAAGTGTGCACCTGAAAGCCTTTCAAATAAATACAAAGCAAATAAATACCACCTTTTTTTCCTTTATTCCTGTCTGCTCTCTGTTTCTAGGGAGCCATTTAAGGCATCACTGGGAATTCCCAACACAAACTGGATGCTGCAAGCTTCAGCGATGCTGTACTGGGAGGATTCCTGTTGCTGTCTTTCCTAAAAAATGCATCCCAGTTGAATTTCTGTCTTAAATATTGACCATGTCTTGTATTTCCTATGTCACACCTGTGGCCATGGGGATTATTTGATACAGGTAGAGCTCACAGGAGCCTGGTTTTAAGTTTTTTGTACTACAGAACTGTGGTTTCACGTGGATAAATAATTGTCTAAAATATTGAAGGAATTCATACATAGATAAGCCAAGCCAGGACACTTCACGCTCTTCTGGAGTCTGTGCTTCTTTCTTTCATTTTGGACACGCACAGGAAAAAAGCAATCACTTGGATCCATATCCTGCAGTGTTTGAACTGAAGGAGACAAGGACAAATAAACCAGCTCCTTTTCCTCTTCTTTCCTACCTAATTATGGCTCTCAGGGCACTCAGAAAAGGTGATAGAAGGAGACACAGAGTGAGGTTGAAAAATCGGCCTCCAGTTTTAGCCACCCCTTTGGGAAGAGTTGCTGAGTGCAGGTTTCCACCACAGCAAAATGCATTTCTGCTCTGCCCCCCAGAATTATTCGTGGCTTCCACTGCGAGTGTAACACAATGCAGATTTTAGAGGCTGGCGCAGATGGTATTAAAAGATGCTTTTTTAGCTGTAGCTGCCACCAAATGGCCCCTATTTAAACATTTTTGTTTTCTTCAGAGCTTATCTGCCCCTGTAACTTGTTGCTGAAAGTTTTTCTTCGCAGCTCTTTAACCTGATGCTTCCAAACTTGCTCTGCTGTGGGGTGTGACTTCATTTGCAGAGTGGTCTAACCATCCTCTTACCAAGATCCCTGGATAAATTCTATATTCAGCAAGGGTGGACAGTATATTTTTAATTGAAATAGTCATGAAATCACTCCGTGAGCAGCTTCGCAGTGGCTGTGCTCCAGAGGCAGTAGGAGGAATATTAATGTGCACGAGAAAAGGATCCCAAGATTGTACAGGAGGGGAAGACCTTGTTTTCTAGATCTCTTTAACAAAGGTGTTTTTCAGCAAGAATTGCAAATCAGCCACTCTTCCATGGAGGCAATTTGCATATCATTAGCCTTCCGGGTTGTTAATTGTTTTCACCTAGAGGAGGTGGAAGGGTTCAGTCTTTGTTTGGAAAATGACAACGCTTTCGGCAGGTGGCACCTTTTATTTGCGAGAGGTGACACGAGTTTTTTTAACGTTTTGTATGAACTGCTACTAATTTTGATGGAGATGATGATGCCCTTTCAAAAGAAAATTGAGACCTTTCCAGTAACTCAATCAACACTTAATTTCCTTGTATTTCTTTGTATGTGGCTTTTCAAATAAAAGAAATATTTTCGTTTTGTGTCTTCCTTCTCCTCCCGCCCTCCAGCTCCAGGGATAAAAGGTGGCACCGCACCCTCCAATAATGTTTTCATGATCGCTTTTGTAAGGCGGTTTCTTCACAAGAATTCAAGAAAAAGACTGAAAATTCAAAAAAGGCTTTTTAAAATCTTTGTCCAGGTTTGAAACTCTGATGTCCTGTTCGCATTTTTGTCTTTATTGGAGTTTGGGGGAACAAGGCAGAGAGGAAGAAGAGGTGCCCAGGCTCAGGGTGTGATGGAGGTGACCCCAGCAGGTGCAGTCTGAGCCTAATCCATCACTTTATCCACATGGCTCTGGCTGTGATGGCTCTGTGATATTTTCCAAGTGTCTTCACAAATTTTGGAGGGGCTCGTTTTTGGGTGGCAAATTTGGGTTTCTCTAAACCCCTTTGAAGTGTCTCAATACCTGATGCACCTGGAGCAGCACAAGTTTGGGGTCTGTGCCTGAAACCACGAGCTGGGGGAGACAGGAAGGGGAATTCAAAGATGCTCTCAATGAAGTTCAGGGGATGAGGAAAAAAAAAACCTCTTTAAATTCATGTTGATGCATGGACACTTCTGATATTGCTCCTTTTACTTTGGGGTTTCTCCCCGTGCTCACCTAAGGACTTCGAAATAGACACAGCACAACATTCGTTGGTTTTTTACTCCCTGTTTTTTGTCAGCAACACAACTAATGGTGGATTAATCTTTACCTGACATTGATTAAAATGTTAATTAATGAGATTTTTACTGGAATGGAGGTGGAACTCATTCCAGCAACTATTTCTGCTCACACCTTTTTGTTGTTACTTGGAAATAGTCGTGAGTTGTCTGCACCTCTTCTACTTCTGGTGTCTTAAAGATAAAAAATAAGATGAGAAAGTGCCCTTTTGGATCTCTGGTGCTTATCAAAAGAAGAAAACGAGACTTACATTCTCCCCCTCTCTCTCACTGCCAAATCTTCCTCCCATCATCAACCACCACGGGGAGAAAGGTTTTATTTATTTTATTTATTTATTGCCTCGTGTGTTGAGTGTCTCAAAAATAAGCATTTTATTGCTCTCCAAAGATTGTCAAGCCTGTGACTTGTTTCATAAAGCTCCCAACAGTAACATCTGGGAGCTTCTGCCACTGACACCGTTGAAGTCTTTATTTCTTCTAGTGGTCACCTACCAAGGATTTTGTTGCCATTGTCATCAGTGTCTGATTTTGTCACCATTCCCAATTATGTTTTCTGGAGATTATTGCACTGGGCTGTACATTACCTGCTTGGACAAGCTTAATTTTCAGAGCTTACTGCTTTGTTGGGGACTGAATATTTGCCACAGATCATATGATAAAATATGGAAAACATCTGGCTGAAGCAGCCCGACAAAAACCTGAACATCTGGAAAATATTGGTAAGGAAGCTAATTAAGTTTGTCAACTTACAAATTGTTCTAGCAGGAAGTATTTGGGGGTAGCAGATAATTGAGATTTCATTCCTCTGGCTGCTTGTCCTTGCCTTTGTTTATTTTAGTACCTCTGGAAGGACTATTTTACTTCCAAATCCTCCTCTGGACACAGAGTGGGAGAGTTCCCAGGGGCTGTGCTGCAGCGTTTTACACTCCCGGTGGGAGTAAAGAATGCTGGAAATAGACTTTGGTTCCTGTTGTCTCCACTTTTAACCATTTGAAAAGACACCAAGATATCTTCAATTCCCAAACATCCTGATGAAATTCTCTCATCCTTTCAGCTGAAGGCTTTGCTGCTGTTCCTCAGCTCTTCCACAGTTCGGTGCAGGCAGGGATGTTTTTCCAGGGGAAAGTTTTGTGGTGACTCCACCTAACACTCAACCTGTGGGGTTATCGAGAATGTCTGCAGTTGGCTTCCATAAAATACCTAAAACTCGAGCATTCTCTCCAAAATATTGCCTTGCTCAAGAAATCCAAGACTGGGCAAACTCTTCTTTCACATAAAAACCTCTTTATTTGTGTCAGAGAGAGATTTTCACAAGAAATAATGCATTGAGACCTCAGTCATGACAGACCTTGGTAATTTTTTTCTCCGCGGGTAGGAGACAGCTCTGATTTAGTTCTCCAGATATTAACTCAAAGGCAACAAGTATCTTTTAAAAAGTCAAAGCGAACTCCTCAGCGGGAGGAGAGGCACAGAACAGTTACATGAAGTTATGTTCCTTTACGGACTCAGATATAACCGTGACCATTAAAAACTACACCCATATTCCTTCCTAAAAGCCTGCCTGGTATTTTCTCCCCATTTCCTATCAGCTTCCTTCATTTTGCAAGGCAGTGATTTGCTCTACTTAAGTCTGACCGCATCTTGCCTAGCTCAGGGCCTCGGTGAAAATGAAGCTTTTATCACCGTGAGTAACACCCCTTAGATGTAAAGAAATTAAACATTAAGGGCTTTGCCTGCGTTACTCACACAAAAGAGAAGATATTAATGAATAGGCGCCTTTGAAAACACCCTTCTGCCGCTAAACCTTTAATGACAAAAGGGTTTCTTTGGAGTTTCTTGTTGAATTATCCACAGTCTATCTGCGAGCCTCCGGGCTCTGCGGAAACAGGGAAAATTTCACATTGAATAAAAGCAATTCCCGCATCGCTGCCTGTCCTACCCACCGAAAAAAAAAATAAAAAAAAAAGAGGAGACATGAATAAATTAAGGTACAAATGAATGTAAATGTCAAGTTAATAGTTCAAATACACAGTAGAATAGGAGAAATTTGCCTGTATTTGTCTCCAGCAGCAAACACCCTGGTGGCCAGATTTGACAGCAGCTAATTGAGCAGTAATTGTTATTAATGTCTCTTGTCTTTGCTGTCCACAGCAATTCTGGCTCTGCAGAGCTTGGGGAAGCAGCGATAAGTCTTAGGTTCCTTGAAGGGATTGGAAATGTTCTTTTCCCATACATTGAGAAATATGAGCATGTTTGGAAGGGGTAAAATGTGTTAATTGTGACCATCAGCACTGTCTCTGTCTCTGAAATTCCCACCAGTGCTCTGGATTGGTGCTGGTTGTGCTCTTTTATTGAGGATTTTAAGGCAGGGACAGGGATTAATAACAAAATTCAGTGATGTTTGGGGGCTGCAGCTTACAAGTGGGCCAAGGGCAGCTTCTGGGGACACCCCAAACCTGGCAGCCTGTGCATGTGCTTAGGTGTCTCTTTTTGCTCTCAGGAGCTTTAGGAGACCTGGAAGGGCATTGAGGAGAGAGTGGGGTGAGGAGATTTTCCAAGAAAAAATGTGCTGCTTCCAGAGGAGCCCCAGAGGTGCTGGGGATGAATCTCCTGGGTGCATGTGAAGGAGTTTGTTGCACACAAAATTCTGACTGATGTTTCCCATGGTAAAAACATTTCTGTCATCGTTTCCCTGTACTTTATCTCTGTGGCCTCTTGTTCTTCTGGGCAGCCTGTTTAGCATGAAATCAGAAAAAAAAGAAAACCAAACCAAGAATGCCTTTCTGCCTTCCAAATTCTTGTCAAAATTGGTTTAATTTTAGCCAAGGGCTGTAAAGGTTTCAAGAGAAACACAGAGGCAGCACGTGGAGGTTTCTACAGGCACAGTGTGACTTTGTTAGCTCCACTTCCATGTGGAACAGTTGGGAAAGGGTAAGAATCAGAATAATTCCCAAATTCTGAGGGATTAGGGTTAGGACAGTGTGTGGTTTACAGTAATGACAGAGCTGCTTGCTGAGAGGAGATTCTGACCTGCCGCTCCTCAGAGGATGAAGGGATTTAAGGGAGGTTTAATTTATTGTTAATCTTAGGTGTGCACAGCCATAATTACCTTTTTTTTCTGTGCCAGCTGGGAGTCTGCAATCCTCTGGTGTGAACTAACCCAGCCTTTGCTATCTCCAACCCTTTATGGGCCAGGTGGAAATGAGGAAATTTGAAATTATGTGTAAAAACAGAGCGAGATTCTAAGGAGAAGGGTGAGATTTGGATCTGGATCCTAAATTGCATTTTAAAATGCAATTCAGCTTGGTAAGTGCTGTAACTGCAGCTCTAAGTCAAGTCCAAGTGACCAACTCCACATCTGCAGATAACACTGGGGTGGAAAAGAACAGGCAGAGTTTGCAAATCTGGTCCCTGGATCATTTTCACTTCTTTGAAAACACAAAAAAGAAAATTAAAAAAAAAAAAGGAAGCTTAATCCCAAAGTGTAAAAGTGAAACCTGAAGTGAACCTCGATGCTCACTTAAAGTCTGGGTCCTCATTAAAAGATTTGGAGAGGAAGAAAACCCACAGCAAAACCTCTACTTTTATCTTTCAGCCCTTCATTTCTGAATAAACATGAACCATATCCTCAGTAAACTCAATTTCAGGTTGGAGGCCAATTAAATAAATTTAAGTTACATTCCTGAAAGCTTCTTCTGTATTTAATGTGAGATTGAAGATTTTATTTATTTTCCATGTATATCATCCTGGCTCCTTTGACTCACATGTAACACAATACATATTTTTTTTTCTTTCTATTATTTGAAATGACTTTTCATTTCTTTTGTTTTACTTCTTTGTTCCCTGTGGATGTTATCCACTTGAGAGAAATGAGAGAAATTGTTTTGGCTTCCTCTCACCCTGTGACTCCTAATTATCCAATATTTGTACTTTTCCATCCTCTTTGGGATTGGCTGGGGCTTTTTCCCTCTCTGTATTTTGGATGAGGAAGAGCATTTCTATAAAAATCTGTTCTTTGCCTCGAGCAAAATGGCTGGGATACAGTGCTGGCTGCAGATCTGACAGGGAGAGGTTTTGAACCATCAGCAACTTTCCTAAAGCTGATATTTCCCTCTGCAGCAGGGAAACACTTTCCACAAGGTGCCCAGGAAACTCCCAGGAATGACAGCTTTTCTACAAGTTGTTGTTATTTGAAGAGACAATTAAAGGAGTTGCTGCTTTCCTGTGCAAAAGCTGTGATGTGCATTGGAAATTCCAGCATCCAACTCTCTAAGTTTTGGGGATCCCAAATAAATCTGAAAATTGTGCATCCCCAGTAATTATTAACATGACTAAAGGCAGGTCAGGGGAGATGTCTGTGCTGCACTGGCACAACTTCCAGGAGAGAATTCTCAGTGCTTTCCCTGTTACTGATGCCCACACAAAAAAAATACAAAAATAATCTTCCTTTTCCAGCTGCCAGGTGCTTGTGCTCCTTGGGAAACTGCAGAAAGGAGCCTGCCCTGGTTTCCCAGAGCTTTTCCACAAACCACTCATGTCCATTGATTTTCTCAGCAGGCTTATTTATTAATATCAAGAAAACAGAACAAATCTTTCTCTCTCCAGCAGGTTCAGCTGCAGGGAATGTCTCTGTGTGTCTCTCCTTGTGTCTGTCTGTGTATCTCTGACTGTGTCCCAGTCAGGAATTCACAACAAGACAGAGGAAGACATTTCACTGGCACTCATCTTACCATCAACATTTCTCTTATTTACATTCTTTCTCAAAGCTTTCTCCTGGGAAACTACAAAAGTTCCCTTAGAAAATGAATTTCAGGACAGTTTAACAAAAGCTTGCATTTCTCCAGCCTTTCTCTGAGATTTTCAAAAACCTGACCAAGTCACCACCACAGAAAACTGCTTGGAAGTGTATTCACCTCACACCTTCCCAGCTGTGAGGAGCTGGAACCTGAACCCTCTAAGTCTGATATTTGCTGAAATCAGTGCAAAACCTTTCCTGCATCCAAGCTCCTGCCGAGTCTCAGCTCAGGATCCATTTCCCATCAGAAGAGCTTTACTGGTCCCCACTGGTGCTCTGAGGGATCCAAAGATGATTCTGGGATCCTGACATGCCAGTTTGAAGCCTTTATGTATAAAATGCTGTCTGAAGAAGTGTTTCCTTTTCAAGACATCACAGATTTTTTACAATAATCCTGAACTCAGGTATTTCCTCTGGCCAGCAGCTCCCTGGGAAGTTGGATGCTCTGGGAAGCAGCTCCCTGAGCCCTCCTGACCCACAGCAGGAGCCAGAAGGGCAATGGGGACCATGGAAGGCTCATTCTGAGCTGTTGTTTGATTGCTCATAACATCCCAGCTTGGAAAGTTCATGAATTTTGGAATTCAGGTAGTTCCCCTCAATCCCAGTGTACTCTCCATCCTCCCCCAGCTCCCTGTAAAGAGGAGCATTTGGATTTCTATGGATTTCTTTTTTTTCCTTGCTCATTTTCCATGCAGTGGCACAAGAACACGACAGGGTCTGGAGTTTGATGTGAAAGGCTTTTTTTGCCTCTTGGGGATATCTGGGTGTCAGTCAGCTGCAGACAGACTCTGTTTTCCACCAGGACAACCATTTCTGTCTGCCCAGCCCGTTCTGAAACCCCTGCAAAATCCAAATGCAGACAGGAGCTAGAAATAAACATTTATGTACCTTCCCGGTCCCGCTGGACTTCAGGCTCCCACAAACAATTACTGCAGCTATAAAAAAAAGCAAACCTCTGTGTTATCAACTCATCCTCCCATGGAGGCTGCGTCTGCCTGCTTGATTTGAATTTCAATGCTATTGTTTTGCTTGTGTTGAGCTACAAAGAGAAGAAAAGCTTTTTGTTATTCCTCTTCACCAACCGATCTAATGCAAGAGGAAAATTACTGGTAATTATTTTTGCAGCAATTATGCTGGCCCAAACAGCAGAAGTGCAAGCACATTCCTTGTTATTTATTACAGAAAGATCTCAAACCGCAGGCTGCTTAGAATGCACAGCGTTTCAATCCGTGGACTTTGATGAAACTTATTTTAATATAGCTTTGTTTTCCTTATTAAATGACAAGAGAGATTAATTACAACAGATCTGGGAGTGCTTTAATGTTGTTGAGTATATTCCAGTAGGTAACTTTCTTTCTCTTTACATGGCTGCTCTACAGGGGTTTTCTCAACTAATTCCAAATCTGTAAAGCTTGAACTTTATCAGATTTTATGCCTGGACCTGAAAAAAATTAATTTTTTTTTCTCTTAGTTGAATTTATCTCAATCTGCAGGGAGCCAGTTGTCTTTTTATAAATCTGCACCTGATGCATATTGCTGTACACTAAATTTAATAAAGTTTTGTGATGAGAGAGGAGATTTCTTCTCTAAGGATGACACCGTGGGACTTGTTCTGCTGTTTGGAACACGAATTTCTGAGTTCTGTTCCCTGCCTGTGCTGGGTAGGAGCTGCACCTCCTGCCTTTCTGGAAATGCAGCTCCTGCCTCGCTCCTCTCCTGGATGAGCTTGGAAAACTCATTCCCCACCAGAGATTGAAAAATATCACATAGGGATTTTTATTATCTTCTTCAAGAAAATATTTTGCCCTGGGATATTTCTGCTTTGGGGTTGTTGTTTTTTTTTCTGCTGCCTTTCCCTCAGTGTTACCCCAAACAGATTTTCCTCAGAAAAGGAAAAGAGTAAAGAAACTTCAGCTTTTTTTTGGTCCTGTGCAGGGTTGAGTTGGACTTCAATGATTCTTGTGGGTCCCTTCCAGCTCTGGATATTCTGAGATCCCTCAGTGCCTGCTGCAGCCAAAATAGTCTTTTATCCTGAAGAAAACCATCCAGAATTCACTCAGGTTTTAAATATATCAGAGCAGGCTGAGAGAAAAGTTCATCCAGGTTTCCGAGGCAGCTTTTGGAGATGAATCCATTGCTCACTAAAAAATGTTCATTTCTGACAGCTACAGCTCCACATGAGAGATTCATTTCTGCATTAATTCTTGGCTATTGATATTTATAGAATGGACTTTTGCCTCCTGTTTATAACATTTATACACAACTCACAGTTCCTGTAGTATCTGAACCAGAACAGACTCAGTCCAGAACCTCTGTTTGAATATTAAACTTCCAAATGGAGTTAGGAGCATGGTCCTGTCTCCCACAGGGATTTGAAATGTTGGTGACACTACAAGAAATTCCTCACAACTCCTCCATGTCTGTAACAACATCTATGATACCTGAAGTGTGGTTTTTTTTAATAATCCTTCTTCTCACTGGTGATGTTTAGGATGTCCAATTCTACCCCACTCCAAGGTCATACCCCCACAGACAGATTGATTTTTGGATGTTTTACTTGGTGATGGGTTTGAAAAATAGAATAGAAATAGAATAGAATAGAATAGAATAGAATAGAATAGAATAGAATAGAATAGAATAGAATAGAATAGAATAGAATAGGAGTAGAGTAAAATAAAATACAATAAAATAAAATATTAACTACTCATTTTCTAATTATTGATTTACTCTAAACCAGTGTTGATTTTGGACTTGTGCATTTTAGACCAGCAAACCAGTGCCAGTTTCAGTCTCTTCTGGTATTTTCCATCTTCCCAAGCACAGCTCCCCCTCCACATTTGTTGCACCCCCAAGTTCTTCTCCCGAACAGGTTCCAGTAACTTTTCCAGCTTTGTTTGAAGCTTTTTTGCTGTGCCCCAAGAGAGAAGAGGATGAGACAATCCCATTCAACCTCTGAAGCAAAGGCTTTGAATAAAGGTGAAAGGCTCATTTCTCTGACTTCACCACCAAGCCTATACAAAGTCAATCTCTACATTACTCACAGGATGACTTGCAATTATGTTGATTAATCATATGTTACTGAGAAAATGGAAACTCGTTTATAACAGGCATTATTAGTCTATTGTGTCATTTTTGGTTTCTCAAAGCTCTGTTCCAGGGACAATTCCTCTCTCAATGAGCTGGTTAATTCCATTTCTCCTCCACCTCGCTTATAATTAATTTTTAAAAAGTTGTTTACATGAAACACAATTAATTCAACACAGTTCTTTAAAGAAAGGGAATGTGTAAACTCATTTAGAAGTGTAATATTTCAATACTGATACTCAAAATAGAGATGTTTCCCAGAGTAATATAAATATGTGAAAGTTATTTGACCTTTGGTTTGTTAGCAGCAAGTAACATGCACATTTAATTTTGAAAAGTGTATTGACCCTTGAACCATCTTCTAAATAAAGATGGAGCTAATAATGAATAGAATTTTATGGGATACTATTTATTTAGCTAGCAATGAGGTTTGTTTATCTAGGAAATGGCACTGTTGGACTCTGAATCTTGGGAAACAAGGAAACATGGACACTGACCCCCAGAAGACATTTATGGCATCGCTGTGGCTGAAGATTTTTTGGGGCCAGGGTGCTTTTTATAGTCAGGAAAGCAGAAGTCTGCAGGACTGTTTCCCTGGCAGGATTCAGCAGCAGTGTCCTGGTTTGAACTGAGCACAACTGGCTCTGCAGCAGCCAGAAAAAAACCCCAGAATTGTTCATTCAGAGCAAAAAGGATGGATTGAGTTAATCCACAGTAGAGCTTGGGTGAAGAGGGCCCTGCTGGAAGCTCCTGAGCTCCTTCTTTGAGATTTGCTGGTGGTTCCCTCTCATTTCTTTTCATGGTCCTTGCTCTCCTGCCTCTCCTCTGCCCGGCAGAGCCTGGGTCCTGTCCCGGTGGGGCAGCCCCAGCTCTCTGCTAGAAGTGTTTATTGTATTATTGGCTTTTCACAAATGTTAAAATGAATGTCACTTGTGTCATGCTAGAAAACTGAGTTGCATGGATAGAGTTTCTTAGAAATAGCAGTGTGATTTCATAGAATTACAGCATGAGATGTAGAATGCTCCTTTTTTGTTCATGTAAATAACTCAGAGAATAGCAAAGATAAGGCAAGGAAGTTCCCCACAATCCTGGATCATCTGATCAAAGATAACAACACAGACCTCGGACTCTGGGAGGAAGAATTTATTGATCAAAACATGGGACACAGGATAACCAGGGGATGTGCTCAGCAGAACTGGACCACAATGGATTATCAAGTTTTAAACAGACCTGGGAGAAGGAAACAGTGACAGGATGGGGGAGACTTGAAACCCAGGAAGTACCAAAAAAAAGGAAAATTTGAATGATGCATAGAAATCTAAAGATATGTATGAGACTCGGGCATTTATCTGAAGAGGTTTGTTAGCCAAGGTGTGCCCCTGCCACCATGCCAAGCACCCTTGGCCCTATTAACTCTTTGCTTTATTTCTGTCTCCTATTGTCCTTTTTATTAAACCCCTGATTAAACCTTTTAAAATTTTAATCGTTTTTCACATCTCGGTGTGATTAATCCCCCTCTTAGAGTGATTAATCCCCCTCTTAGAGTGATTATTCCCACTCTTCCAAGAGGCTCTGGCTCTCCCAGGACCCGCCCGGATTTTGGTGGGAGCAAGGAGGGAGCCCTTGGAGAAGGAATTCCTGGCTGGTATTTTCCAGCTGCCTTTCGGTTCGCACTGGAATGCCAGAGCTGATGACGAGACCTTTGTGTTTGCCAGAAGCGGAATCTGGGCACCACTTCAGGAGGCAAAAACATCCATAAAAACACAGTGGTGTTGTGGTTTTGTAACAAAACTGATCTGTCCCAGGCAGTCACAGACAGCGATTCTGTGTTACTTTTAATTAGCACACACCTACATGATTTTAACTAACTATTTACCAACGGGTTGCTCTGTCACAGGGCATTATCAGTTCTTTAAACGTCTGTTGCAGAGAAGGTCAAGTGTGAATAGCTCATTCTAAGAGTGAAATAAAACATGCCAAGAGTAAAGCTTTATGGGATGATTAACATTTTCCTATTCAACCTTGCTGAGAGATTGCTGTTCCATCCCTTTATTAACGTGCGAGTTCTCTTTTGCAACCGAGTGATGCAGCCTGTTGTAATTTGGATAATAAAGAGAGTTGTTGTTGTTGTTGTTGTTGTTTAATAAAAAGAATGGTAATTTATTGACACTCGGCTCACACAATGCCGGGAGTGTAATGAAACCCAGCAAACTAATTTCAGTCCTCCCCGTGCACTCCATGCTAATTAAAAGCAACAATCGATGTGGGTGAGGCATTGTCAACAAGGGCATTAAAAGCCTGAGCTGTGGCCAAAGGGCTGATGACAGCTTGCAAGGATGAGGCAGATGGGAGGTGGAAAAGTAAACCAAGAACTACGCAAGAGGGAGAAGCCACAACTTTTGTTAATGAGATTTTTAAACTTCAATATGAGTATTTTATGGCTTTTCTTCTTTGCTTTTAATATTTTATTCGATGAGCCCCTAATAAAATTTGTTTCTGTACACGCTGATTATTAAGGCTCTGGTTTAAAAAGAACCTTCCAAAGTCATTCAGCTTTGCTAGTGAGTCACATGAAAAGGACTTTTCCTGAATGCAAACCCTCTCGTGACTATTTTTTCCTCTGAAATCGTTGGTAAAATCCCATTGCTGTTTCTGGGATCAGATTTTCTTGCTGCACAGGTCCTGCTATAAACTCGTAGAAGGCTCCTTTCAGAATTCAGGTTGGTGTGAAGATCAGTTCCCTGCTCACCATGCCAGAATCCTGCTCAGGAATTTGAGCACTCACCTCACTTTTCTTCTGCTTTCTAAAACCAAAAATACTCAGTTTATCTTCTGTTCTACAGTAAAAATAATAAACATAATAAAAATCTTTCAAAACAGCAGAAAGTGTGAACACTTTGAGTATCTTTCATGTGAGTTTTTTATGTGAGTTCTATTTCCCAGTTTTATATATATATATATATACTTATGTGAGTGTTCCTTGCAGCCCTCAGAGGCAGGCAGATTACTTATTGAAATACAGAAGCTGCTGTGCAACACAAGCAAGCAACTATATTCCAGGTATTGCCAAAATCCCCCTTGCTAAATGATTTCTCAACTCTCATCCATTTAGTTACCCTTGGGGAGAGCTGGCTGGACTTTACACTTTATTCCCTGAAATTCAGTTTTCAATCCCATCAAGGCTGTTTCAGATGAGGATGAAATAAGTTCTTACAAGAGGAGGCTCCTCAGGAGTGTGTTGTGACAGTGATCAGAACTCTGTGGAGAGACAAAATCAGAGTGATTTCAGCTTCAGTAACTCACCTGACTGGAATTTTGTTAACTAATGGGCAATGTAGGGGTGTCCCTTTTGGAGCTGTTGAGTTCTGTGGGGACTAAATTGTTCAGCTTCTCCTTTTGTGTCTCTGTGGGTTTAGGTGTGTGCACAAATCCGAGACACAGGAGCAGGAAAAGCAAGATAGAAAGCCGAGACGTGTGAGTGGCTCTTTGGGAAGACATCCCTGTGGCTTTCATGATGCTACATCAGGGAAAACTGATTCTGCCTGGCCAGTTTTTGAGAGGAGACAAAATTACCATCCATCCTCCTTTGGATCAAGGCTTTGAATTACACTGAGCTGAGGGAAGCCTTAGGGGAAAGCTGTGGAGACACAGAGCAGGAGAAGGGGAGAGCAGAGAGCAGATGGGCACCTCAGGGAGGTGATCAGGTGAAAAACGAGGTTCACTCCTGGGAAAATTTGAAAAGGTTTAATCAGGGGTTTAATAAAAAGGACAATAGGAGACAGAAATAAAGCAAAGAGTTAATAGGGCCAAGGGTGCTTGGCATGGTGGCAGGGGCACACCTTGGCTAACAAACCTCTTCAGATAAATGCCCGAGTCTCATACATATCTTTAGATTTCTATGCATCATTCAAATATTCATTTTTTTGGTACTTCCTGGGTTTCAAGTCTCCCCCATCCTGTCACTGTTTCCTTCTCCCAGGTCTGTTTAAAACTTGATAATCCATTGTGGTCCAGTTCTGCTGAGCACATCCCCTGGTTATCCTGTGTCCCATGTTCTGATCAATAAATTCTTCCTCCCAGAGTCCGAGGTCTGTGTTGTTATCTTTGATCAGACGATCCAGGATTGTGGGGAACTTCCTTGCTTATCTTTGCTATTCTCTGGGTTAGTTACATGAACAAAACAGGAGCATTCTACATCTCATGCTGTAATCCTAAGAAATCACACTGCTATCTCTAAGAAACTCTATCCATGCAACTCAGTTTTCTAACATGACACATGTGACATTCATTTTAACATTTGTGAAAAGCCAATAATACAACATGCACTTAGAACAATCAGAAGGCTGATGGCAGCCTGGTTCCACACTGGGGCTTGTGCAGCTGCACCACAACATCTGGGCCCTTTCCAGTGGGTGGGAAATCAATCCCTTTTCAGCAAGGGCAGTGAAGCCCTAAACAAATTCCACAGGGGTTGTGCCACTCATTGCTGTGTTTGCAGAGCTGGCTGGCACAATCTGCAGTCTGAAATAAAAGGCTTTTGGGATGATGCCTTAGGTTTTAAATTTTATAGTTTCCAATCCTGTACTGCTAGTGTGACTCTGCAGTTTTCTGTAGCTCGTTCAGTGCTGTTCTCTGTGCTAAGATAGATATAAAAAACCTCTGACTTGCCCTCCAAGGACACCCAGAACAAGAACTGCAAACCACAATCTTGGGGACAGGGGGGCAAGCTTGGGCAAATTCCATCCTTGCCTGACTTCTGCTTGGGCAATTGATGCTGAGATCCAAGTGGGAAGAACTCGGGAGCTGTCCTTGTCCATGTTGGGATGCACTGAGGCAGGAGCCTCTGGAGCCCAGAGTGTACCTCTGAAGGCCTTTCCAATCAATCCCTCCTTGATTCCTTTATTCCTGCCTGCTCTCTGTTTCTAGGGAGCCATTTCAGGCATCAGGGACAGTTTTGTTTCTGCTTATAAATCACAAACTCAGTGGAAGTAAACATGGATGTGTCTGTTGGGGTCAGTGCAATCAGACCAAGGCAGGGGAGAGGTTATTAAATAAGAAATGTAAAGACAGAAATATTGGCTGACCTTTGGTCAATAATCACAGAAAAAAATGACAGTTCTGGTCAAGCAAACCAGAAAAACCACTCATGTCTGAGCTCTCTCAGATCTCAGGTTCTTTCAGGATTACATTTCTGACAAGTGAAAGCGATTTATGCAATTGTGGCATCTTGCAATACAACCAGCTGGGAAATCTGTGAGGCTACTGCTGATTTCATACACAGCTACCAAGCCCAACAGAGGATAAAAGGCAAGGAGTGTTCAGAACAGCCTGGGATTGAGCCACCCTCAGTGCAGGCAGGAATGAGCCCTGTAGGCTCTGGGCTCATTGCTGACACCCTGATAAAAAAACTGCTTTGCTGTTTTAAACAACACCATTTTTTTGCCAGATGTTTCATCCATGAGACCCTGATTTTCTCCTTATGGAGCTTAAAGCACTCAGAGTTTTGTTAAAGATGAGGCCAGAAAAGATAATGTTTAAAGTTAGTGTTTGGATGCATGAAAAATTGTAGGAATTCTGTACTGGGCATTCCTACTGGGTAGGGCATTTGCATGTCACTGAAAATAATCCAATTGAACTGTTTTAATCAAAGATGAGAAATAAATGATGTAAAACAAGCACAGGGAGCCAAATCTTGCCTTGGGTGAAGGTACTGAGGTTTAGCTCAGTGCTCTTAAACTAAGTCAATGGGGATGCATTGGACAACCTCTTCAAACAACATTTAAAATCTCCAATTTAATACCAATAAAGTCACGGGGATCAAAAGTGATGAAGGAGAGGTTGAATATTTAGAACAGACCTTGGTACTTTGAAAAGAACTGCCCATTCATCTAAAATCAGAATAAAAACTGTGTGCCCAGTGGTAATTTCATTTGTTTGGGTTAACTCTGGAATAAATCCACAGAAGTCAACAGAGTGATGCTGATATCAAAAAAGGGACAAGAGATCAGGATCATGCTGAGCTGTGTCCTGCTTGAGATACTCTTCTTACATCTGTGAGCAGGATAGTCTGTGTTTTTAGTGAATGAATTTACAAAGCTTTAAACATTTTGTATGTGATTAAGTATGAACAGAATAATCATCAAAATTAAACAATACTGATTTTGAAGATTGGGGCAGTTTTAAGCAGTTTGTGAGGGAAACACGTGTTTCTCCTCAGAAGAATTTTGAGAATTTAGGCAAATTACTTCTAGTGTAAAAGTTTGTGATTAAAACTAAAATAAAATATTTTTTTTGCCTTCAGATGACATTCCCACATTTTCATACAACGAAAGAAATCTTTGATCAAACACACAAACGAGCAACAACTCCTGAATTGTGCACCTTGTCTCACTGTTCAAGGTTCCATCCAGAGGCTGCCAAAAGGCTGACAGGCAAGAGCAGCTTCATTTTTATCAGAATTTGATGCTCATTTATCCAGAACTGATGGCAGGAAGGGAGTGATTTGTTAGAGTGAGAGAAGCCCCCCCTGGAGCATTCACCAAACAGATGGGATTTGTGTTTTTCAAAATCCTCAGGATGAGGTGAGCTTATCTGAGGAGCAAAAGCTGATTTGCCAATTTTCCTCAAGATTTAACAGCAACACAATCAAGGCAGTGGTAGAGGAGAGTGAACCTGGTGTGAAACAACACTGATCATCTGCAGGAATTATCTGTGGTGTGGATAATTCACAGATTTGCAGGATTTGGGCATTAAAAATAAGAACTCTTCTTCCCTCTCCAGGATTGTTCCTCTCTCTGATTGTTTCTCTCCAAGATTGTTCTGTATTCCCTCTTAACCCCCTCAAGGGCTGCAGAGCTCACCCAGGAGACCCTGCCATGACATCCCAGGAAAGCTGGCAGCAGGAATTGGGGAGGCAAAACCTCCATGCTTGGAAGTGCTGCTCTACAGAGGATAAAGGCAGTCAGCATCCAAAAGGTCAGGGAGAAATTGTTCTGCTGTTAAGTAGTGTGAATTTGTTGAGGTGTTTTGTGATTATTAGAATCCTCCAGAGCTAGAAAATGTAAGGGAAAAAAAAGTAAAATCTCTGTTAAATTCATATTCCAGAGCAATTTTTTATATTTCTATAAAAAATTGGAATACCACTTTGCACAGCACATAAATATTTACTTGGTTCTAGAGTCAGCCCTTGATTCATATGCATAGAATCCATTAACAAAAGCAGAGAATTTACTGTCTCTGTAGTTCAGTGGAAACCAAAACAATCTTTGAAACATTCTCAGATGCAGAAAAATACATTTTAAAGGCAGCTACGAAATGTCTGTAATGAGCAGCAGGACTGGAGGCTTCAAAGTTGGACTGCTCAGCCTCACTTCCTTTTCTCAGCACACACAGAGGGTTTATAACTCATGCAGTAAAAATTAGAGAAATAAATTTCATTTTAGAAGCTGTTTTTTATCACTGGCATTTTCATAACTAACTGATATTAAGGAAGAAAGTTGCACTCTGAAGGTTGGATTCTACTATCAAAATACATCCAGATTCATGGGAAATCTCACGAGAAAGAAATTCTGTAGAGGTCCCACCTTTGCTAGTGATTTCTTCTGGAATTTTGGAGAAATGTCATCCTGATCACACAGCTCCAGATTTCTCTTTTCCAGGCATTTAAAGAAAATATTTGAAGTCATGACTTCTTTGAGCAAATCAATTGCAGATCCATCCAGTCTGGTAAAACCTCTCCAAGTGTAACTTCCTAGAGGAAACAACAATTTGTTTGGATGCCACTGAACCATTCAATTTCTGTTTCATGCAGGGGAAATGTATCTGTCAGAGGTCAGCTTCTCCAGAAATGACTTCCCTATTTCCTCCTTTCTGTCCTTAAGTGGAATTGCATTTATTCCATTAGCCAGGGCAATGTGCAAATGGAGCAGGAGGAATTACTTGGGTTGCAAATCATGGGGCTGCTAATGCCACTCCTTCTGTCCAGGCTCAGTGCTGTGATTATTGAGGATCCCACTGGCTAAGGGGAATATTCAACATCCTCTTTTATTTTTCCACTCTGTAGGATGGTGTAAGAGTTTCCAGCTGGAAGAGGAAGGTACATCTCTGTGTGGAGAAGTAGAATTTTGTCTTGGTCATGTCATCCTGAAGGGCAAAAAAATGTTAAAAATAAGTTGGGTTCTCAACTGCATCTGATGCCTTAGGTTTTAACTTTCTATGTTCCCAGCCCTGCCCTGCCCAGTGTCACTCTGCAGTTCCCTGGAGCTCGTTCAGTGCTGTTCTCTCATGCTCACACACACACAACAAAGCCTCTCCAGCTCTCCAAGGACACCCAGACCCTCCTAGGCCCAACAACTGCAAACCACAATCTTGGGGACAGGGGGGCAAGCTTGGGCAAATTCCATCCTTGCCTGGCTTCTGCTTGGGGAATTGATGCTGAGATCCAAGTGGGAAGAACTCGGGAGCTGTCCTTGTCCATGTTGGGATGCACTGAGGCAGGAGCCTCTGGAGCCCAGAGTGTGCCTCTGAAGGCCTTTCCAACCAATCCCTCCTTGATTCCTTTATTCCTGCCTGCTCTCTGTTCCTAGGGAGCCATTTAAGGCATCAAGAGAGTGTGGGAAGCACAGGGAATGTCTGGTTATTGCTGAGCAGGGCTCACACAGAGCCAGGGCCTTTTCTGCTCCTCACCCACCCCACCAGCGAGGCTGGGGGAACACAAGGGCTTGGGAGGGAACACAGCTGAGACATCTGAGCCTGAGTGAGCCCAGGATTATCCCAGACTGGCATCATGCTCCATGGATAAAGCTGGGGAAGGAGAAGGAAGAGGAGTGAGCACATTTGTCTTCCCAAGCCACCGCCACACACGATGGAGCTCGGCCTTCCTGAGGATAACTGACCCCTGCCCATGGGAAGTGGGGAATGGATTCCTTGTTTTGCTTGGCATCACCTATTAAACTCTCTCTGTTTCCACCCATTGGTTTGCTCACTTCCACCACCCCAGTTCTCTGCCCTGTCCCACCAGGAACAGCGAGCGAGGGCCTGCGTGGGGCTGGGCTCCCACCTGGGATTAAACTGCCACAGTTTGGTTGTATTTTGCCTGTCTGTGGCTGTCAGCACAAGGATATAGTCCATTAATATACTTTTCCATGAAAATTTTAAATGGGATTCGTCTTGGGGCAGTACAGATAAAACATGATTTCTTATACAAACAGACTTTCCTTTGGTTCTCCTTCCTTTGCTACCACACAACTTCCTCGCCTTGCTGTCATCAATGAACTGATGAGAGCTGCGAATTTACATCAAACCAGCATAGCTGACATCCAACTATTCCTCACCCCTGTATTTTGCATTCCCAAAAGCATCAAATCTCAGCTTCAGTTCACCTTTCCTGTTATTTCTCCCTCTGAACCATGTCCCTCGGGAATGGTGTCCCCAGGAAGATGCTGCTGCTGCCTTGGGCTCTGCTGCCATCTAGCCAGCTTCCAGCCCAAATCCCCAGCTCCGTCCCTTCCCGGGGACACAGGTGGATGCCCCGGGGCTGGGGTGGCACCTGTGAGTGTGAGAAGACAGGAGTGGTTCTTTGTCACTACCCCACAGGGGATGGCAGCATTTATTCGGCTGCTCGGGCTTCAGTCCTCGCCGAGGGAGAGCGAGTGGTGCTCAGCACTTGTTCCATTTCCAAACGTGTCTCTCAAACTCCGACAGCCTGGAGCTGGCAGAGCTCCGTGTAGCAATTTGGGTTCTTTTCACCTGAACGTTGACAGTTTATCAGCGCTCAGAGGAAAATAATTCAATCTGGTGGCTGAGAAGACGTTCAAAAAGCACAGCAACACTTTAAAATCCCAAACATGCCAACCCCAAACAACAGCAAAAACCCTTTTAAGGAGACTGCAGGTGCAAGGCTCTTTTACAGAGCTGCTGCTCTTCTCTCAGAGCAGATCTTCAAGTAGCAGGTCCCCAAAGTGTTCTGTCAGAAGGGCAGCAATAAAGAGTGCTCAGAAAAAAAAAAACAAAAACCACTCATTGAAAGCAAAGCAGAAAAAAAGAATACCCATGGAAATGCATAATAGACAGCAATCATACATCTGTGTATGCTTTTAAATGAAGCACTTGTCTTAGGGGTTTATTTAAAAGTACTCTCAGCTCTCCAGGAGTGTGTTCATTTACTGTTCTACGTCTTTAGCAGAGCAGCCAGCGGGGAAAGAAGTGGAAGGTGATGTTGTGTCTGGAAAAGTCCCCCAGTTTAGCTGCAGCAATCTATGCCAAACACGTAGGATTAAAGAAAGCTTCAAATCCACCAGCAACTCTTTTATATCCTTCTCCCTCCCTTCCCCTCGGGTTCAGTGGTGGGGTTTGCCTCGAGCCCTGGGTTTGGATCCCATGGGATTCATTACCCAGTGGGAGCTAAAGGATCTCTTGGAAGCTTCACTGCTGTGCTCTGGAGGATGCTGGACCCGGAGAGGAGAGGAGAGGAGAGGAGAGGAGAGGAGAGGAGAGGAGAGGAGAGGACCCTGGCTCTGACCCTGAGAGCGCCAAAGGTCTCCAGGTCCTCTGCTGACCCCCAGACCTGCGTTCAGGGATCCTTGCTTAGGAAAGCCACCTGGAAGTTTAATTCGGCTTTAAGAAGTGACGCTGCCGTGCTCTGTGCTTCTCTTCGGGCTGTCCTTTTGTATCATCCCTGTCCTTCCTGTCTTTTCTCTTCCCTTTCTCAGCACATTCTCACCCAATACCTCCAACTCCCACAAAGGAAAATAAGCCACGAAAACTCAGCCACGGCCATTCTCTGTATTTTATTCTCCCCCATAAAACTCTCACCCACCCTTTGAATGAAGCAGAACGTTCCCCTACGTTTGGATTTGGGGGAAGAAAACACCTGGATTTCCACTAGAGGGTGACGTTGTAAAGCTCAAATGGGAAGGGAGAATTCCCAGGGCAAGGAGAGAGGCCGGGACAGGGTGGAGATGGGGCTGGAGGAGGGAAGTGCTGCTGCTTTTGGGGGTGCAGAGCCTTCCTCATCCTCCTCCCGGCACCCAAAGAGGGGAACAGAGGGGCACTGCAGAATTACAGGTTGTTCTTATCTTCCAACCTGGCAAATCAGATGATAAATTGTAAAATTTATTCTGTGTATTGGTTCCTTAAAAATCTAGTTTATTATGGGAAAAGCAATTTATCCCACTGGAATTTGTCAGCTGTTGTCCTGATCTTATAAATAATTTTTAGACAGCTTTACTCTCTGCTTTAATTTGGAGAGCTTAGGTCTTTCCATCCTCAAGAATATTTTGTACAGCAGCAACACTTAAACACTGGGAGAAGTAGATTGGAATAAATGTTTAATTATTATTTAGATGATGTTAAAACAACAACAAAACCACCCCATTTTTATCAGAATCATTACAAGGAGTTTGCATGAAGATTTTTCTTTCATATAAATGAAAGCAAGGTTTAGAAAGTTGAAGCTGGAGCTGACAGTTGAGTTTGTGTACACAAGCCTTGCAAAAAGAAACTTTATGAAAATTTCATGAAGGTCTCACGCTTTGTTCCACACTTAGGATGAAAACACAAAACATTATCATTTTACATAAATTCTTCATCTTGTTAAAATAGAATTAATTCTTCTACACATTGCCACGAGATCTGAGAGCACAAACCCTTTTTCCACTCAATTTTCTGCCACTGCATTATGCATTTCTGCATTTCCATTGTGTACAGGATCTGCTATTGGAGTCACTCTTCAAAAGAGACACAGCAAAAAATTATTTGTAGCAAATGTGTGTCCAAGGGGCTACACTCGATAAACACCAGGAATCAAATCCTTCAGCTGAGCCTGCAGCTATTTCCTACAGGGGCTTGTTGTCAACAGAGAAAAATTCTAAGAGTGACTGAGACACTGCTAAGAAACAGAGAAAAATTCTAGAAGTGAGATACTGAGACACTGTGGTAAGAATCAGTCCTTTTGTCTTGCTTGCCATCAATCATTTTCTCTTAAAATTTTGACCTTCACAAATCATAGACTCTCATATTTCTCTTTTGAAATGTCCTACAACTGCACAGGGAAATTGGGTCCAGTCCTTCTGTGGGGAGAGCTTTCCTTCCCTAATGTCACAGCAATGGAATCAGGCAGAACAGGGCAAATATTCTAAGAATCAAAGTGGTCTCTCATTCTCACCTTGCAGATTCTCTGTTCTTTCCCCTTTGCTTTGGGTGTAGAAGTCAGTGTGAGGGTGGAGGGAGGAGTAATTACAAGTTTGGTTACAGCTCCTGATTTCCCTCCCAGCAGCTCCAGGCACAGCATGGAGATACCTGGGGGGACAGATTTGAGCTGAAATTGTTCCTTTTTCCAGCTGTAATGTTCCTGCTGACTCTGCCTGAGGTTGTGTTGAAGGTGAAGCAGATCCAGCTCTGCTAAAAATGTGTTTGTGTGGGGTGTGTCCACACGGGAAAAATCACAGAACCATGGGATGGTTTGGGCTGGGAGGAACCTTAAAGTTCATCTCCTTCCACCCTGCCATGGGCAGGGACACCTTCCACTATCCCAGGCTGCTCCAAGCCCTGTCCAACCTGGCCTTGGGCACTGCCCGGGATCCAGGGGCAGCCACAGCTTCTCTGGGCACCTGTGCCAGGGCCTGCCCACCCTCACAGGGAACAATTCCTTCCTAATATCCACTCTAAACCTGCTCTGTTTCAGTTTGAAGCCATTCCCTCTACTCCTGTCACTACAAATACTTATACAAATATTTATGTCCCATGAATCCTCTCCCACCGCTGTCCCTGTGGCCATTGCTGATGCCCCCACTCAGCCTCTGATGTCCTGGAGCAATTAAATGTTAGTAACCCCTGCTCCTGCCAGCCTCCCCATCCATCATCCATGTGCTGAGGGGTTTCCTGTGCTCCAAGGCAGTCCCCAGCCCTGCAGGCTGATCTCAGGGACACCTCTGGACAATTTACCCACCCAAGCCCTCTCTGTAAACCTTTGGCTTCTCAGTGCTCTCAAACACACCAGGTTTGTGTCAGCCTTTTCCTCACACATCTCCTCATTGTTGCCTCGTGTTCATTTCTATTTAAAATCTATTCTGTTCCAAAACTGATTCCAGGTCATTTTTGGCACAAGAGACAAAAGTTATCCAGCTTCATCCAGGTTCTCCAGAGTCTCCTTTGAGCTTCCACCTCCACGAGTGAGTGACCAGACCTTGGTGCTGCCATCTCCTTCTAAAGACTTTTCTCTTTCTCCCTACCAAACCCTCATCCTGACAGCCAAAATCAGAGGATAACTAAATCCTCCACCCTCAGCTCTCAGGCAGTCTGAGGCCTCACCAGCACCTGGGACTGCTTTGGAGAGGAGAAACCTTTGGAAGGATGGAGCAGCAGAGCTGGGGTGCTGCTGGAATCTTTGCTCCCACGTTCTGCTGCTTTGCCCATTTCACTTTCCCCTCACCTGTGGCTGTTCTGGCAGCACCAGAGGATGGTTTTTAATTGCTGGCTCAAACAGATATGGCAACACCATAGCAACTTCTCCCCAGTGCAGCAAATCCTTTTCTTCAGTAATTATTACCCTAATTAACTCTCAAATGTTAGCAATGCTCAATCTGCTGATTAAATTTGAGTTGAATTTTGTTACTCACCAGAATTAGACCAGTGAAGGCAGTCTCTAAATTAAGATCTATTTAATTGTTCTTCCCTGAATGCTCCTGCCGAGAAATGTATATATTTGTATTTCCAGTCATTTCTGAGCACACACCAGTGCTCTGCCACATGATTCCTTATGTCAGGAGCTCACAGGATGAAGCATGAAGACAGCACTGACTGAGAACTGGCTCTAAAATCTCTTTTTTTTACCCCTATTTTTTTTTCAGGCAGCTCTTCCATCAGATTCCAGCAACATAATTCATTTGTCTGCTTTCCATGTTGGCCCCTGTTTGGCTTCTATGTGTTTATAGTCCACAAGTGGTGTTTAAATCTTTATATTCTTTGCAGGAGGGACAGCCTTTATTTTCCTGTTTGAGCTAAGATTTTGAAAACTGAGAGCACTGCACTTGGTCTGCTGGTTAACATGGGATGGGAGATTCATTCACCTGAGCTTTTTTGGTCATTTGACTTCCAGAAGACTCAGATATGAGCAGATATTTGGACAAGGAACCACCTGGGAATTTTAGCTAACAGAGATCTAGATCTCATGGATAAGCCAGAAATTTAAAATCATTTAATATTGAATGTTATTGTTTATTATTATTATTATATATTCAAGGAGATTTGAATTTGCTGTTAAGCCAATATAATTCCCAGCTGCTCTTGAAAGATATATTCTCCTCTTACACTTCCCATCCAACATGCACACTTCCACACTTTCACTTTCTTCTGCACTGGTAAAGAGGCATAAATTTAGGACATTAATTAAGGACAGAACACTGATCACTTTCTTTGAGAAGGAGGATCATTTCCCCTGCTCTAACTCTGTGATGCAGCTCACCAAGAGCATCCATGGTTCCAGGCTGGGAGCTCAGAGCTGAGGGTAGACAGAGGATGGGACACAGAAAAACCTCTTAAATTGGTCCAGCAGTAACATCCTTGGCCCACAGAAGTGGAAAGAGAAGTCCTGTCATAAGCCCCATCATCACCAGTGCATTAAGCTTTTAAAAAATAAGCAGTTTATAGATGAAAGAGGTCCATGATTATTGTCCTATGCCACCACTGGAACACAAGCAACCATTTTGTATTTTTTCCCACTAAAAACTTGCAGGCTTCCTCTACCTGGGTGTCCCTGGAGAGGAGGAAAGAATTGAGATGTTAAACCTTGTTTGCAGAAACATTTCACAAACACAGAAGTATTTGCTCAGGGTTTTTGTGTGGCAAAGGGAAGGTGCTTTTGTGCACCTTGGAAGGTCTGTGTGAGTCTGAGCAAAGCAGAAATCCCAGGAGAGTGATGAGGAATGACAGATCCTGAGCAGCAGGGAATGAATTCCATGCAAGAGTTAGCTGCTGAAATTCTACCTCTGTGCAAAAGGCCAGCACAGCTCTTATCCTTTATTTAAATCTCATGTTGTGACCCCTGAAAGTGGTCACACTTGCACACCTCCTTAGGACAGGGCTGAGAATTTGGCATGGCAGGGGGGAATTGGCTGTCAGCAATCCCAGTGAATTATAATAATGAATGCCTGCATAATTATTTAATTGAAAAATGCAGAAAGACAAATTACTTCCTGAGAGCAAATGGTATCTTCCAGAATAAGCTGAAGCTGTTTCCTTCTGGGGAAAGAAAAAACCCAAATGATTACCTGAGAGGGCTCTGGAAGGTGCTGCTCAAACCAAAGCCCTGGGACATGGAAACACCCACCCTGTCCCCAGGTGCACCAGGGTTAAAGGACACTGAGGGACACATTCTGCCTCTCCACCAACACAGGACATGCATGCCTGGAGGGATGTGGAAAACCCTCTTCAGCTCTTTCCAGCTATTTATGTTCCTCCCTTGATGCCTTTTCCTGGTCTTAAAATTAAAACCAAAACACAGTTTATGGGGAAAAGGGGTTTTTACCTCTGTATTTATTTCAGGATCCTTGGGTGCAGCACTTGGTCCAGGTGGAATGCCCTGAAAATGCATGCACACCTCACACTGAAATACACACAATTCTAGGCCTTGCACAATTAACATATTTATCAGAGATCCCCCAGGGAGAGGCTGGAGTGAAGCCCTCGTTCTGAGGAACCTTCCCCCTGGCTGGGCCTGGCTGAGGTTCCCAAATGTGTTCTGGAGAGGCCCTTGGTGTCTGGGGCTCCCAGGATGTTTGCTCTCCTGGTTTAACGGTGCCGTGGGGCTGAGCTGAGTTCTCAGCCTTGGGGAGGTACAAGTGTGGGGCTAAAAGCACTGAGAACACATCAAACTATAAAAGAGTGTGTGAGAGGGGTGTGAAAGGAAAAGCCAAAAACCCTTCTGGCATCATCCTCCTCCCAACATCTCTGGTATCAGAGCTGACAGTGAGTTCTGCCTTTACGAAACTGAGCCAGGATTATGCACAGTCCCTGGAATAGTCTTGCCTGTTCCAGCCTCTTCTTTCCCTCAGGTGACAAACTGAGGACTTGAAATTGCTGATCTTACTGCTGTTTGCTCTCTCCTCTCCTTCAGTAACTCCAGGCAGGTGATTTAGGGCAATTATGCTTTATTACATCCATTTATCCTCAACTCTTACCTGTCCTTTTGGGGCCTCTGTCTACTCAATCACTCTAGCAGGTACAAAAAGCCCCAGTGTAGAGATGTCTTCTCTGGAGTCTTGTCACAGCCTGGGAGCATAATTTATCTCTGGGACCATTAAGTTCAATCCTCAGCTTGCCCAGCAGCTCCAATTCAAATCCTGGCAGTGGAGATGTCAATAGTTCTGTGTGACAACAGCACATTTGCTCCTCTTTGGACTGCTCTGGAAGTACAAACAGGGCTTGGAACTGAATCCTGGGGGGAAATGGGGTTCCTCCAGGCCAGCATAGCCAGGAAAACATAAAGCACAGGAGGCAGGTGAAGGTGGGTTGAGTTTCAGGACAGCCCCTGGATGTTCAAGCCTTTGGCTGGTTTTGTGTCCTGTAACCTCTGTCCCAGGCAGTTTGTCACCTGTTCTTTCCTGGCTATTTTCCAGTGTGGTTGAAAGTGCACAGAATTAGGGATCTGCTGGATTCTGAGAACAAGGTTTCAGCCTGGCCAGGTGCTCTCTTCTCCCGCCCTGGTGCAATGGGATGATCCAATTCCCTCTGCTCTTCCCTGGGTCATATCAGGAAGGGCTTCCCTCACTGACACTGATTTATTGTAATTTCTGTGACAATAAATAAGTGTGATCTGCTTGGATGGGCACAGATCAGAAGTGGTGTTAGTGGAGCAGTGATATCGCTGGGTCAGAGGAAAGAACAATAAGGATTGTGTCAGGCTCCTAACAAGGACTGAGTGCTGGAATTGCAAAGAGGCAGGGGACAAGCAAGGCTGATATCCCACTTTGCAAATCTGGGCTGCTGACCTTCTCTCTGATTTCTGGTTCATGTCTCCTCAGGAAAAGCTGTTCTATTAAAAAAATTAATAATCACACGTTTCTCCAAAGAAGAGGCACCAGACATTTAAAATGTGACTTAAATGTTACAGCAGAAACATTCTTATGTGTCACAATTGTAAAATGGGAAGAAAAATGTCAAGGCTAAGTCACTGCCATCATTTATCTGAGTCTGGGCTGCTTCTGAGCTGCGAGGTGCCAGCAGTGGGATGTAACATCCCTGTTGCACAGCTACAGCACAAAGTTGTGGTGTCCCTGGGGTATGGAAGGTACCTGGCAGCAAACTCCTCTCACAGCCAGGTTAAACACTTTGTCACCTCTGTGTCACCTCAGACACACCAAAGGCTGATGGCAAAAGCTCCCTGAAGTTACATCTAGGTGGCATTAATGTGAGAGATAGGAAATTATTGGCTTCCTACCCAGCACTTCCACCCTGACTGAAGGAACCTGTCCTTCTGCATCATGCTTTGGTGAAACTGCAGAGGACACTGCATTGGAACAGCTCTCAGAATCTGTGGCAGTCAAGAGAGGCCAGGAAACCTCTCTTTCTCCCCTGGGGGTTTCATTTCTCCCCAGAGCACCCCAGGATGGCTTGGATGTTGATCTGAGGCCATGGGAGAAACTGCCCTCAATCCTGGATGAACTGTAAATACACAAGAAGTGAGAAAGGCTTTTGGTTTTTCATCACAGAGAGTTTTAGTTGTAGTTTTAGGATTTTGCTTTATGTATTATATAAAGAGAACATGGAAGTTTCAGGGTGTTGGCCTCTTCTTCTTTCTTCTTCTTTCTTCTTCTTTCTTCTTCTTTCTTCTTCTTTCTTCTTCTTTCTTCTTCTTTCTTCTTCTTTCTTCTTCTTTCTTCTTCTTTCTTCTTCTTTCTTCTTCTTTCTTCTTTCTTCTTCTCTTCCTTTCTTCTCTGACACCAGTTCCTCTGGTGTGTTGGTTGTGGAAAGAATTTAGAATAGAAAAGACATATCAATAAAATGAGAGTTTACTGGTGTTGGGAACAAAACAAAATACATAGAATTTCCTAACTGGTCAATAGTAGATATCAAAGGTACCTGTTGTTAGCAGCCATTGCCTTTCTGCACTCGTGTCCTTGGAGCACACAGCTCATGTCTCCAAGGTTTTGATAAGAGAAAAATCAACAACTTTGAAAAAGCAGAAAAGAAGCTTTGTTTCATTTTTCAGGACATGAAACACTGAAATAAGGAAGAAAGCTGAGCCAGAGGCCATCAGGGTCCCCAGGCACCCCTGATAAGAAACTCTTCTCCCCTCTCTCTCTGAAAAGGCTTTGCCTTTGTGTGGCCTGCAGACCTCACCACAATTATCCACATAATTGTAGCCACTTAATTTATTAATAGCCACTGCACACTGAGGATGAACTGAGAGCCCCTGAGAAAAGATAAAGCTCTTGGCCTGCTCACCAAAAAAAACCCTTCCACTTGTTTAGTCTGAAGTTCTGAGTGCTGACATTTGCTTCTCTCTGGAGGCTGAGCTGGGACTGAAGGTCCAGACCTTGCTGGGACCTTGCCTAACCCCGAGCCCTCCTTTCTCTCCGAGATATTGATTCAACATGATGAGCACACTCCACAGGAACGAGGGATCAGTCAGCAAAGCTCACAAGCTGGCAGAATTCAGGAGCTCCAGGGAAGAATACATGAGGGCTCCCACTTCTCTTTTCCAGGAGGGATGTAAATATTAGCTTTGCATCATGACTTTCTTGATCAAACCCCGAAAAACTTCCTATATCCTCATGGAAAGTCAAAAGGAGACACAGAGCTCTTTTTGGAGGGTGTCCAGATCCTAAAACAGTGATGATTTAAAGTGTGTGGAGCTGTGGTTTGAAAGGTTCAGGGGTTATTTGCTGTTCAGACAGTGATTTGTGGCTCTATTTTGCCCAGTTCTGGTTTAAACAAGCATTGTAAAACAGCAGTGAGACAGATAAGGGATCCTTAGTGGCTAAATCAAAAGGTTTACCTTGACTGCTGAATATCTGAGCTTCTGGGGAGGAGGAAAAAGAGAGAGAGACAGGAAAAAAAAGCCACAAATGTAACAGCAGTTAAAAAACCACATGCAAACACCTCAGGCGTGAAGGTCCTACATCTCAGCCTCACAGATCTTGGTTGATCAAACAAAAAGGGATATTTGAAGTATTCTGGATGTTAATAAAAGCATAGATTCCAGGTAAAAACCCATCCCAGTGTAAAGGCATGTGTGTGTGTGTGTGATTCCTCTGCTCCAGAACAAAGGTGGAGTTTAATCCCACCCCATGGAGGGAGGCACTACCCACACACAGCAGCACAGCCAGGGTGGGTTTGTTTCCCTCCTGCCATGTGAAAGGATGAGTGCATTCCCTTCCAATTTCCTATGTTTTTCCCTGCCTTAGCACAGCTCTCACAACTCCTTTTGGCAGAAAGCTCTCAGACAAGCTCCTCCCTGGCTGAGCAAAAACATCTCCGCAGCACAGGACCCAGAACATGACCAAGGTGTCCCAGATAGTGCTGAAAGTAAATTTTTCTCTTTACAGAGGCTCTGGGAAGGTTTCCACCCTGCTCAGGGCACAGCCTGAGCTCCTCCAGGCAGGACAGAGCTGCTGTGCCAAGGAGGAGCATCTCACTTGAGTCCCTGCTCCTGCCTACTCCTTCCCTCCAAGAGCCAGCTCAGGTTCTTCACTCCAAGTTTTTAATTTGTGGGATAAACAAAACTTCACCCAAGCAGATAAATCAGGACTTGTGTCTGCAGAGATGGTGCAATTATCTCCAGGCTCTTTAGAGGATGTGACCAGAGCTGGCTCTGACTGAAGAGAACAGAATGTGCTTTGCTGTGTATCTTGAGCTCAATCCCACAAGAGTAAAACCTCGTTATTGGAATATTTGGACCTGGGAGATGTGTTTCAGCAAAGATGCTGATGCTGGATGAGGCAGATCAGGCTCCAGAAGGTTGAGTTGTCTCTCTCCAAAGAGAGAGGCCAGCTCACTGCTCAACGCACTGACACTTTCTCTGAGTCATTTCCTGTTCCTGCCTAATGACTTTGCTAATTGGAACCTTTTTTTTTTTTTCAGTGGCTTTCCCTTCTCAAGCTTGGGCTTTGAAAAGTTCACAGAATGCTCCACATTTTTCCTACATTATAAATCCAATCTAGTCTCCTTTGCATATTGACTCACAGACCCTCTAAGAACTATGTCTTGTTGGCCCAGGATTGTCACTCTTCGCCCATTTCATGACAAGTTTTGCTCAGGGCTGCAATATCTGTGTGTTCTAAACCTCCAACTCCTACAAGCAAGAAAGTTCTGCTTTTCAGGTGTGATTGTTCTGAAATTGGCAGTGAAATCTTAATGGCTTGAAAAGATAAAACATTGAAACCATGGCAACCTCCAAAATTTCAAGCTGATACCCAACTTTGCTCTTTCGAGAAATGCAACCTGTTCATGATGCACAAGTGAACCCAAAGCAGATGTAGCCCATGAGTGGAGGAATTGGCTCAAAACAAACTGGCAAATCCAGCTACTCTGCCCATCTTCCCACCTAAAAGTGATTTCAAAGGCAGCCTGTTCCCCTCCAGTCACACCTTTTCTAGATCCAGCATCCCCACAACTTCCTTTCCTTTCCAGGAGTATTCCAGCAAGTTTTCACACCCCTCTGCTTTTTTATGGAGGTACCTGAGCAGAAAGATTCTGTTACAAATTCAGTGGCTCTTCTTTTGTTAGGTTCAGCATAGTAAAGCAGAAATTTGGGTCTGATTTAACACAATGATCATGTTTTTGGGGAGAGAACGTGGTTTGCACATTCTTGAGTTCATAAGGTAGATGAGGAGGAACGTTTTTGTGTGGTTCAGGTTTCATCTGCCGACCCTGATCTCCTCAAAAGGTGAATTTCCAGGCATGAGATGTCCTGCAATTCTCAAGTGTGAGGGATAAACACATAAAATACATCCACTAAAGGAAAATGACAGGATCTGCTTCAGAAACACCAGCCTGTAAATAAATATTAACTGTCTATAAATTGGTTTTTCATGCTCCAGTGCTTCCTTTGTCCCTGTTTTTAGCACTGTATGAGCCAGGTGTGGTCTCTGTGAGCAGCAGAACGTGGAGTGCATTAGTGTCATTCCACTGAAAATGTTCAAGGAATAATTGCCACTGAATCAAATGCTGAAACGAATCCTACATTAAATGCTCACCTCCAAGGATGCCTGTTGATGGCTTCTGTCAAATAACCAGCAAGAGCCTGTCACTGCAAAGCCTACATAGAAAGTGAGAGATGGGCCTCCTTCCCACTCTCTGCTGGTTTTATTGGGCCTTGAAATCAATATTTTTATAATGGTAAATGCATCTTTCTGCTGATTCCTTACCAAACCAGCTCAGTATGGAACAAATCATGTGTTAAAGGTCATGTGTGCAAAGCTGGCTCTTTAAGAAAGGACTTTTCCACAAGAAAACTGAGGAAAATTTCAGAAGACACAACTAAAATAACAACCCAAAATTTAGCTCTTTCCGTGCTCCTTTCTGCTCCCACTTCTACCATTCACACATTTTGGGATGTGAAGAAGATTGAGCCCAAAGCAGTGGGAGAAGAGGGAATTGTGGCTGCCCCAAGGCAGCAATGCTGAAGGAAAAGCAGAAAGTTGTGTTTCTCTGCCCAGATCTGTTCATTGGAAAGTGTCCTTGGTGGGGCAGAGGAACTGATCCAGCTTCAGCCTTGCACTGCTGAGGATGCCATGCTGTGCCACACCACATAAACAAAGCTCATGCCCAAAAAGACAGAGATTTGGTGCTTGAGAAGAGCAAACACAACAATTTCCAGCTTGGTCCGGAGCTCTTCCACACAAATATTCACATCATATTCCTTTTGTTCCACCCACTGTGCATCACCTCCAGGACCTGCTGTCATTTGGTGATGTCTCCTGAAAATTTCCTTGGAACCAGGAGGTGTTGATGGGAAAAGTGACACAGACTGGGTCAGGCAGGGCTTTTTCACTCCCTGTCCCTGCAAGGACCACGTGGGTAGTGGGACTCAGTGGTTTCAGCCAGCCAGGTAAGGACATTTCAGCCACACACCACCAACACCATATCTCCAGCATGTCCCAGGTCCAAAATCATCTCTTAACATCTTTTAATAAACCTAAAACCTCTAACACAGAGTGTCAGAGGAAGAGATGTAAAGTCCAAACACCCTGCAGCTTCAAATCAGGAGCAGCTTTTCATTTTCACAAATATAAACCGTGTTTGTCTGCCTAAACACACAAAGCTGTGAGATAAACACTGCTAATATTTTCTTTGCCAGCCCCTGGAGTTCTTTGTTTTCTAGTTGTCCCTATGTCAAACACTTGTTCAACTCTGATTTTTCACAGGATTTGAGTTTTCAAGAAAAAGGGCACATAGGGGTCTCCAAGAAAAAAATTCTAAAGTGAAAATAGAGAAATTAGAAGCCACAGGCTGCAGGACCAACAGTTCTGCTCTAAAAATCTTCAAACACAAAAAGCACAACTAATGATTCACTAAATAACTGTTTTCAAGTGCAATTTTGGCATTGAATGAAAATTTGAAGAATGACAATTTTGGCCTAGATATTCTCATGTGAGGAAAGGCTGCTGGCCTGCTTCCATACCACCAGCAGGTGGGAATGAGAGGGATGGATCCAAAACAGGGGAGGGATGGATGGATGAGGGATGGATGGATGGATGGATGGATGGAGGGATGGATGGATGGATGGATGGATGGATGGATGATGGATGGATGGATGAGGGATGGATGGAGGGATGGATGGATGGATGGATGAGGGATGGATGGAGGGATGGATGGATGGATGGATGGATGGATGGATGGATGGATGAGGGATGGATGGATGGATGATGGATGGATGGATGAGGGATGGATGGAGGGATGGATGGATACATGCATGCATGGAGGGATGGATGGACACGCACACAGTGCCTGGTACAGATAAATCAGGAAACTCAGTGTGGGACTCAGCTAAAACCCTTCATACTTTTTTAGTTACCTTTATGTGACTTGGCCATCAAGGCACTGCTCTCTTGAGAGTTGTTACCTCTTAAAGGTGCTGTGAGTTTTGTTCACATTCTGCTGTGTGTAGTTGGGAGCAGCATTTTAAGACAGCTTGAGCTATGACTAAAGTTCCTTTTGATTCAAAAGAATGCAACCCACAGGCTGCAAACAGAAGAAGGCAAAATGGGAAAACGAAGTCTCAAGACACTTCTTTGAAAAATTTCTGGCTGAAGTTCTGCTTTGCTTATTTCTTCTGACTCCAAAAAGGTTTAATGGAGGTCACTGGCAGAGATGTGACTGATGGACAGTTGTTAAACTTGGCTGCGTGTTAGAGATTTCTCAGACAATGTATAATCCATAACATCATCATAAAGCATTCATTCTCCAGGCTGGAGCAGCTGAGGTTTCTGCCCATGAATACAAATGGAAAGTGCTGTCTGCTGGGAATCAAGCAGAACCTTGCAGCCAGACAGTTCTCTTTAAATTCTGCTTGAGAAGTTATTTAGTAAATAGAACTTTACAATTTGCATAAAGCTGATTCAGTTACAATGGAAAGTCAGTGTTGGCTGGAAACCTCTGGCAAAGAATTTTCTTGGAGTTATTGCTATCTTCCCAGCCAGACTGATTTCATTTACAGTGTGATAAAGTCTCTAAATTCTCTAGAGATTTTTTTGCACTTTATCCCAACAAAATTGAAATCAGCATCTGTTTCTTTCTGTTTAATTTTTAAAAAGGAACTCAGAATAAAAGGATCCCCTGGAAAACAATGTTGGTGCATTTTATTTTGCATTGCTAATGAGGTGAGAGGGCTTTGTTTGAATGTCCACATACAATGAAACCAAACACCTCCCACAGACCAAGGGCTGACAAGAAATGAACTTTACACCTTGCTATCAAAACTAGGTTTATCCTTGTAGGGTGCCTTGGTGAACAGCTAATAGGAGAGCACAGGAAAATTCAGATAATGCAGTAAAGCAACAGAAGTTTGAAAGCTATAATGGGAATGTGAGCTTAGCTGTGGAGATGATTCTGCACCACAGATTGCTGTCATGTTCTAATGAGATCATCCACGAGGAATCAAACTAATACACCGGTACAAACAGCAAATAAGTCAATCAACACCAGTCAGAGAAGTTATGAAAACACTGTGTACTCAAACATATGCTGCTTCAAAATTAAATCATGTCTTCTGCTGCTTAACAAACACATGACAAAAGAAAAATGCCCAACAGCAGAAGATGGATAAGACAGAAGCTTGGAAAATCAATATTTTTCTAAAATAATGGCTCTCCTTGAAGGTGAAATATCCACACAAGGAGAAGTGGTGTGAGATAGGAGTAGAAAATAATGTCGTGGGATCCAAAAAATCACACAGAATCAATTGGGTTGGATAATTAAATGGAGCAGGGAAATAGAAGTGTTTGAAAAATGAGTGTGACACAAATATAGATGTTCTCACTTAGAGGTTGTGCTCCAGGTAAATAAATGACCGTGAGTGAAACCGCAGGATAAAGGCAGATTTCTCATAGCATGGGATTCTTTTTAGAAAGAAATTCCTTATTTAGGAAAAAAGTCTTCTCTGTGAGGGTGGTGAGGCCCTGGCACAGGGTGCCCAGAGAAGCTGTGGCTGCCCCAGTTCTGGGAGTGTCCAAGGCCAGGTTGGACAGGGCTTGGAGCAGCCTGGGACAGTGGAAGGAGCAGGGGGTGGAATGGGATGATCTTCATGTTCCTTCCAACCCAAATTATTCAATGATTCTCTGAACGTGGAGCTGCTTTATAACACTTGAGAGCAGCACAAATAAATGGTAAGAATAACTATCAGCTATTCAGATAAAGGGTGCAATAATAAGGAATTAAGAACTGAATTAAAACCCATAAACTGTGACAAAATGAGCTGCAAACTCTGCTTTCTGGATAACAGCTACTTTTATATACCCATTTAAAAGGTTAATTTGAAATGTTTGATTTCTGTAGCAATGTGGCAGCACCATTATCTGTGCACGGTTGTGGTTTGACTCTTAGAAGTGGGAAACACTTGGTAAGTACCAAAGTAAATTAGCCACTTCTCACTTAACCACTGCTCAGCCCACAGTTTACAGAATATTTAGACTCAGTGTAATCACTCGAGGGAAACATTGCTGATGTTGTTCGCTCCGAGAAATGCAACTGAGGAGCTTAACGCTAAAAATTGTTAAATGAGACTTGTGCCTGCGTTTTGTTCCAAATCACAAGTGGAGAGAATTTAACAAGGAGACAAGTCCGGGGGAGCAGCCTGAGCTGTGGAACACAAACAGGGTCTTGATTCAAAGGCCATTAGTGTGAGGGAAGTCTCTTCAGGGACTGTAATGGCTTTTAAATGAGGTTTGTATTGATTTTGCACTGAATGTAAGAGAAGTGTTCCTCCCAGAGCCTGGGGAGGAACAGGCTGGATCTTTTCCTTGCAAAAGGTCACTTTAAGGAAAACAAATCACCTTTGCTATTTCACAGAGCAATCTGTGATAAAGGTTTTAGGGCAAATTCATATTAATTCCTTGGAAACTTTGGGAGTGCTAAAGAGCCAAGCAGGTGTTTGCCAGAGAACCCAGTTCCATGAGCAATTCCGTGGGAATATTTTCTGAAAACCCAATAAAACCTGATTCCCATTTCGTTACATAGCTGAGGTTTATTTTATCCCTTATTCTTTCACACCCCCCTCCCTCTCCTGGGTGAATAGAAATAATAATGTTTGGTTTGTAGGTGGTATTTGTAAGGTATTTGAGCTTCATTTAAACAGCAGCTCTAATCCAAGGGGTTCATTAGTTTAGTGCAGATCTCCTTTTTCTCAGTTTATTCACATGGATGCAGCACCAAAAAAAAAAAAAGATTGCTGGAATTTTGCGAGCAGCTTATTATATCAAAGCCCATAAACACAACAAACTGTGTGTCTGAATGTGGAAATATATAAACCTTAAACCTTCTCTTCGTGTTAATAGAGCTTTTCTGCTCTTTTGCCATTTACAACAATGCAGCCTCTGACCCTAAACGTTGGTTTCTTTGAAACTGTGGATAATTCTGCACTTTTTTTTGTTCTGTAGAAAAAATGATCAATGGGCAATTCATGAACAACTGCTATAACTTTTGCTGAGTATTTATTGGAAATTCTTGCATTTTTAAGTCGAAAGAACAACTCCATACTTACATAATGGCCCAAAAGCACCATCCTTTAGTGGTTTGGAATCACTCTCTTCTAGCTGAATATTCATAATATATCATTCTTGTGATTGCACACTCTAACCCTGCTGAAGAAAATGCTAGCAGGTGTAAAGCCACATTTCTTCCATCACTGTTTTGGTGTAGTGCTTTGGGGAAGATTTATTCTTTCCCTGGGGGGCAGGGGATGTCTCCAGAAGCTGTAAATACTTGACAAACAATGTGGGAAAGCTGCTCTCCTGCTAAAGCATCTGGGAGAAGAGTTCTGTGATTAAGATGCAGATCTGATGTGCAGTGAAATCTGTTCTTTGTCACATTTGCAGCCTGTGAGGTTCACGCTGCTGTCACTGAAAGCTTAATAACACTTGAAGCACGGTGGCATATTTATGTGTTGGTTAGAAGGGTCCTGAGAAGCTGATAAAAGCACATTCAAACAACGCAGAGAATGTGTTTTCTTGGATCAGTTATTAGAAGAATTTGTTCTGTAGTCAGCTACACACAGTTATGTAATATTTGAAGCCTTCCTCCAGATGTTTTGTGTTTTCTTCCCCTTTTAATTCAGGACACCTGCTGTGAAAACATCTTTATTTTTACAGCAGCAAGAAATGTAGGCAAGGAATAAATATCTGTGTTACTTTCAGGGGAAGGGGTGATAGAATTTGCCAGAGAAATTGCCTGCCATGTGGGTAATTAATTGCATCCTTTACCTATGCTCACTCTGATTTCTTTGTTGTCTCTGAGGTCTGTAATGAGCACAGCCACTGACAGCTCTGAGAGCTTCCTCTGAGGAATCCATCACTGTCTGTTCTGCCCAAGAGTCACTCATGGTGATGCCTTAGGTTTTAACTTTTCTCTGTTCCCAGCCCTGCCCTGCCCAGTGTCACTCTGCAGTTCCCTGGAGCTCGTTCAGTGCTGTTCTCTCATGCTCACACACACACAACAAAGCCTCTCCAGCTCTCCAAGGACACCCAGACCCTCCTAGGCCCAACAACTGCAAACCACAATCTTGGGGAGAGGGATCTGAGTGTGAGCATGAAGGTCTGGAGATGGAGAGAAAATGTGGGAAGCTCATTATTTAGATCCTTCAGTCTTGTGAATCTGAAAATTAATTATAAAATTTCATTTTTGATTAACAAAGAAAAGCAAAAATGTTTTAACATATGGTGCCAGATGTTACTGAATGAAAAAAAAAAGGGGAACTGAACTAAAGCCTCTGTTATTTCTCCAAATATGTTATTCTTTTCTCCTGAACAATTAATTAATTCAGACAGCAAATTTTCAAAATAATTTTTTTAAAAAGCATCTTTTGAAGATGCTGTCTGTCCAAGATAAAGCTGTCAATCTTCTCTGGAGAAGGAGGAAAATGCTCAGATCTGGATTTATGAACTGCATGGTTCCACAGCTGGAAATGATGATGTGCAGAACAGAAGTGACTCCTTATCACTTAGATTCTTGGAGTGAGTCCAAAAGAGATGTTTGCTCAAAGCTAAAACTCCTTTCTCATTCCATTTTTTTCTCCAGCAAATTTGGCCCCAGAAACTCTTGATTTGAACCAAGAAAACTTTCCCAAAATAGGGTTTTGTTTTATATATTTTAGTGAATAATAAACAATGCTTATATTAAAGGCATGGAGTCATTCTGCAATGAGTTTTGTTCTGTTTTTATGAATTTCTCATGGGTTCACTGCCTGATGTTGCTCTGGTCATTGTCAGGTTTACATTTGGTCCAGCTGCCCTGGAGCAATTCCCACCTAAAAGAAAGCAGCAGAGAAAGAGAGAGAAATGAATTAGATAAAGTTCAGACTGCAGAACAAAGGAGTAACAAGATCATTCAAATGTTTCTAGGGAGTTTAGCATGGACAGGACACAGATTTTGGCTCCCAGGTAACCCAGCTGAGCCTTTTTGTCCCAGAGAAATTCTTTCTGGTGCAAAGAGGATTCCTCTGCTCTGGTGGGAGACGTGCTCAGAGGGAGGTTGAGATCCCTGTTACACCAAATTGCTGCACGGAGCTGATGTCTGCATCTGTTGCCCAGCTGAACACGTGGCCAAGCTCCTCCTGGGACAAAAAGAAGATCCTAAAGGAGCTGAATGTGTCATCCTGCCAACACTATCCCTTCATTCCACGCTGGCATGTGCCTCCTCTGGAAATCCCTCACGTTTCCAGCCTGTTGCTATAACGACTGTGCAACCTTGAGGGAGAAGCTGGAGAATTCCCACCAGGATTTCTGGAAGCCCACCCCACTTGACACAACCCTTCATCTTCATGCTGGGATTTCTTGGAAAGAAAGCTTTATATAACATATTCAGAGGTTAAAATGGGAGCCTGGTCCCTTCCATTTATTTTGGGAAAATTAAAGCCTTAACCTCAGCAAAGATCAAACCTGTGGATTCCATTTTCCAGGAGAGATGCTGGGAATCCAGAAAAATGTGCTGCTTGCACTCACAAACTTGCACTGTTTTATTCCCAAAGTGGTCACGACCAGAAGCCAGTGCTCAATAATTGTAATTTCACAGAGAATTTGCACAAGTGAATTTGACAACTCCATCTCACAGCTTTCCCCCTGTATTGTTTGGATAATTACATCGTCAAAAATTACTTATCATGCATTTAGCACTTAATACCCATTTATTAGGAGTTCATGTAACTGCTATTTAAAGAATAATACATGTTCACTCCTTTCTACGCCATTTGATGCCACTTTGATTCTGTAATTGCTGGTTTCCTAGGATATTATGCCACAAAACCTGAAGAAATAATTGGTTGTTTCATTCCAGACAATACGTTCTGGAGTTGCAGGGAGTTTTTAACTGGCAGATTTGTAACAGTGCAAGGGAGACATGAAGGGAGTGAATGCCAACCACGGAACGGGGATTGCACCAATTGTGCAGCCTCTGCTCCCATTGCTCAAAGGAAAAGGATTCCTTATGCAGATCTGGGGAATTTTATGCCTTTGGGGGATGCTCTCTGCAAGACTTTGGCAGTGCTGGGTGTCAGCACGGGGTGGAACGAGTCCCAAACGAGTCCCAAACGAGTCCCAAACGAGATGTGAAAATGAGGTGACTAAAAAACCCCAGCTCGGTGCTCGGCTATAATTATTCCTTGTTTGCAGAGAACGCACTGAAATCTGCAGGAATAACTGCTGGGTTTGTGGGGGATTGTTTTTGTAAGTGCGTGAAAGCAAAATGAAGGAGTATCTTGCAAGTATATTTAAAAAGCACTATTTTAGCTGAACTTTTGTCGCTTGTTAACTCTGTTATCAAGTGCTGGTAAAATACTAATATGTGTTCTTTTTCAGCATCTTAATCTACATTTCTTTTACAGCAAATCCTGTTGTTTGACTAGAAAATGGTGCTACTTTTATCTGGTTTTGAATTGTTTATAAACTCATAGTTGAAGTTAGTGTCACTTTCCTGTTACTGTCACACAATTGCTGCACACAGTTTTCACAGGCTGTAAATAACTGGGCTGAAATTTGTCACAACCTCCAGATCAGTAAAGTGGATAAGAGAATAGGTAAAAGGTTATTATTGTGGCCATTTTTATTTGGAAAAATAAAACCCATGGCTGGAACTGTCACCCTTTGAAAAGCTTTATATGCTTGGTTTCTTTAGGAAAACATCAAAATTAGGAGGTGGAGCACACATCACTCCATGTTTTAAGTTATTAATGAATTCTCAGGGTGGCCGGACCAGAGACTGACTCATCATCACATCCATCCTCTGATGACAGCCAGACAAACCAAAACAAGTCATGTAGATTATAATTCAAGCTTTGGAACAGCATATTGAGCTTTATGGTCATCTAATTAAACACAGCAGGGCTACCACCATCGTCTTAATTAAAAGAAACTTTCTCACTGTACTCAACAAAAAGTAAATGACACCAGCAAATAAAGCAGAGGCTCTGTAATGGGAGTTGCAGTGTTCTCAACAAAGAGAGAACCAACAAAGTCTGTTGCTTTTATAGCCTGCAAATTATGTGTATCAGGAGGATCTGGGAGAGATCAAGGCTAAAAAAGAAATAAAATCCAGTTTTTGCCATCAAACCCCAGCCCAACATTTTGTCTCCTTTCAGTGCCTCTGGTTCCAGAGCAAGGAAAGCTTGGCTACACCTGAGGTGTTCAAGGGCAGGATTCAGGCTCAGAGCAGTGCATGATGTGTACAACAACCACCAAAGGCTGCTCACAGTTAACACCAAGCCCTCAACTCAGCTTTTTGGTGCTAGAAAGGTTGTAAGTGTGGTTATCCATCCCAAAAATGGCCCAGCTGCAGAATCTGAGTTGGGTACTTCAGAGCCATTCCCAAGCATCTCTTTGTGGGATTTGACATCACTACCAAACTTACAATGATTCAAACCAAATCTAAAGCTGTGTCTGCACTTTAAGGGTGTAAAATGCACCTGCCTGCTGTGCATGGGATCTGAAATGTAAAGCTCATGCTTGACCCCACCCTCCCACAGTGATGCTCTGCTGTTTATAACCCAGCCAAAACAAAGCCCAATTCACCCTGCAGCCTGCACTCAGCAACTTCCCCTCGGGAAATGCTGGTGGAAAAGTTGTCTTTATCAGTTGTGTGATGCCTCAGATGGCAGGTGAGGTTTGGATCATCAGCAGACACAGTTTCTACAAGCAGCATTCCCATTTTTCTAAACAACGTGGCAGATTGCTGATGGTTTTCCAGTTCAGTTGTGTTCACCTTCTTTGACACACATGCACGAAGAATGTGCTTCTAAAAAACAGGAGTTAAAGGTGATAGAGAGAGATAAGCAGATTGAAAAAATCTCAGCCTGCAGGATTCTCCAGGTTCAGTCAGATAAAATGGATGAAACATTTCCTTTTCAAGAAATGCAAGAAGGAACCCTGTAGATTAAAAATTAAATTCCTGGCTAATTCTTTAACCCAAGTGCATTAATTATAAATGTGAGGCAGACTGAGAGACTGAGCCTGCTGAACCAGAAGGCAAAGAACAATCTGAAATGTTGGTCTACAGAGGCAGTGTTTATTTTTTTTTAATACAGAAGAATCAGTTTCTTGGTTGTTGGGATGGGGGGGGGCTCCTTTCAGAGCTTCATTTTCCAGCTGCTTTTTGAGTGAAATTAGATCTGAATCAGACACATCTGGAGTTTTCTGTCCCTGCATTTGGGGTTGTTTCTGTCACATTTGGGGCCCCAGAGCAGGCAGCCCTGGCTGTCTTGCTCCTTGTACAAATTCCTGTGGATCTCCAGGTTCTCAGCTGCTCAGGAGGTGCCAGGCATTCAATCCTTTCTGCAGCTGCAAACTCAGGCAATTGGGAATCTTCATCCACCCTTGGACATACAGCTCCTGACCTGCAGCTTTCCCATCACTTGTCCAAACCAGGCCGTGCTGCACTTCCAGGCTGCCCAAAACCTATGTCACAAACAAGAACTGAGAGTGCCACTGACAGGCATTTTGAGGTCCAAGCACTTCCAAAAAAAGCTCTGTCTTCGGGGAAACATCCCAGAACCACTCCCAGAGCTGAGATCTGCTGTAGAACAGGGGGAAGAACCCAGCAATTCTGCTTTGTGTGAGTTGTGAATGACTGTGGGAGTGCTCCAGGCTGCCACCCACCAACATTCTGGGAGAAGGCTCCAGCACGGAATTGTCCTTTGGCTCTGCTCCCCAAAGGCAGAGCTGCTGCCAGCACACAGCCGTGGCTGCAGATCACAGAGCTAAACAAGCACAGAGAGTGGGAAATCCTTCCTAAAGCCCATATTTAAAAGGATCTTGCTATGGGAATTCAGCACTTTCACAGTGTTGTAATGTCACTCTGCTTCTCTGGAGTGCACATTATTAGTGGCAAGTAATCATTAACTGTCTGAGAAATAGTTTTCTTAACAACAGGGGAAAGGGTGGTGTTCAAAACACGTTCAGTTTGGCCAGGTGACATCCCCACCCTGCTTTCTTCTTGAATTTTGAGGCACTAATGCTGCATAATCTCATAGGACTTAATTCCCACCACTGGAATGAAGTTGATGGATGTGTCAGACACAGAGGACTCCAGTGGTGTGATCACTCCTCTTGGGATGTCACAAATCTTGTGGCACCTGATGCTTTTTTATTGACTTTGTGCATCTCAGTGTCCCATCTGCTTTACTCAAAGATGAATACCAAAAGATGATGGAGAGGATTAGGAACTTTTGCAAATGTATTTTGTTTTCAAAGTTGCCCTTAGGGAATCAGCATCTTTAAAACAAAATGCTCTGTCTGGGTTTCAGCAGATGTCCCTTCTTCCATACTAAATCCCATTAATCCAGAGTTCTACTCTGCTTTTACCACAGAAGTGGTAATAATTAAACCATTGTTTTGCAGCTGCAAGTTTCTCTCCACCTTGTATGAATTTTCACTCCATGGCCACGCACTGGGCAGCTGCTGTGGCATTGCTGCTGAAAACTCCTTGTGAACAAAAGCTCAGGAATGCAGTTACTCGTGAAGTCTGAACACTGAGAATCCTTATTTCAATAGGAAAAATGGAATTTTGTTTTGATAAAAAATTATGAAGAAAGGTAGCAGCTGACCATCAAAGAACACACACACAGGCATTGGGAACTGTGGCTATAAGAGTGGATTTTTTAAGCTGTAAAAATCAGTGGATTATCAAAAATTACATTTTCAGAGCTGGTGGCAACTTCAAAATATATTCAGCAGGTGTGCAGTCACTGGTGTGGGTTTGAAAGGAAAGGCAGAAAGGACAAAATAGGGTCCCCTTTTCTTCAGCACTCTCTGGGGCAGCAAAGCACATTTGCTCTTTAATAAATCTTGTATTGGAGCTGTTCCATGAGGGCTGGAGCAGCTCCTGGAGTTCAATTCCTGTGAGCACATTGCTCTGAGAAGCTGTGGTGACTTCCAGCAGTTCGTACCAGCTTTGATCTGGCTCTTTTCATAAAATTGAAGGTGCTATTTTTTAATTTCATTTGTAAGGCCTGGGAGAGGTGCAAGGGGTCAGGGAGTGGTTTGGCTTCATGGCAAAGCCCCCATCAGCTTTAGGAAGAGGAGCCTGGTGCCCTCAGCCACCTCACAAAGGCCCAGTGGGATTTGTTGGGTTTCCACCTGAGCAGATTGCACTGTCCTGTCCAGGCCCTTCCCTCCCTCATATCCCACATCCCAGAGAAAACTGGGACATGGAAATGCATTTCAACAGGCTGAGGTTTGATACCTGACAAATGTGAGCATGGTTTTTTTCTCCCTTTCACCCCCTCACCATACACAGTTATTGCAGTTGCATCGTAGCAGGTAATTAGTTAACTCATTGAACTCATATCTAATTGCAGGTTGTTTCCTGGGTTTCTCTTAAAAAAAAAAAATAAAACCTTGCTCTTTTCACCCTTCTCTTCCTCAGGCAAAAGAGCTAATTAATAAACTCCAACCTCTTACCATTGTGGTTCTGTGCTGTTAATGATGAGAAATAAGAAAAGGCCCCAGCACTTCCAGGGGAGAGCCTGTGGGCAAAAGGAAAGTTCTAGAAATGAAAGGGTTGTTGGGCAGGCATTGTTTAAAGAGGGAAACTGGGTGGCTCTGGGTGCTGCAGCTGAAAGCAGAGCTCTGCTGCCTCTGAGCACAATGAACCAGGAGAGAAATATGAACCTGGAACACGTTGGGAACAGAGGGAAGGGTCTTTGTTTGCTCATTCAGCTGCTGATTTTAGCCTTGACTTTGAATGCAGAGTCCAAAACAAGACTGCAGCAGAGGCTCTGCCCTCGTTTTCCTTGGTTTAATGGCTAGGAGTTCATTTTGGCTGGGGGAATGGATCTGCCTGCACAAATCTCCCTTCTAAATGTGGAAAGGTGAAGCTGGCGTGGAGCAAAACACAAGGAAAGGAAGGGATGGATTCCAAGGGGGGCTGGGGGCTGCTCTGTCCCCCTCCTCAGCTGTGCCAGGATGGGTGGGAGAGAGGAGGGAATGTCCTCAATCACAGCTTTCACTGCTGAGGGTCACTCAAAGGGCACTGCTGATCCTCCCCTGCCTTTCCAGATGGGAAAAAACCCCACAGGGCCAAGGAATAGCTGATTCCATCCCAGGGCTGGACACCCTGGTTTGGGCAGCCTGGTCTATGTACACCTGAGGTTTTTGGGAGAGTAACATGGTTGTATTCCCAATTTATTTAGTAATTATCACTTTAATTTGATGGTCTTAGAGGTCTTTTCCAATCTAAAGGATTCTGGGATTCTCTGAATGCCACTTTTTATTGCCATTGCTGTACAAAGCTGCTTCAGTGCAACTCGAAGCCAAAAATGTGGATGCTTAAACTCCTGGACATTGAGGTGAACAGGCAGGATCTTCAAACTTTTATGGAGGAAAAATATGGTTTCATCTGTCTTTGTGGCCATGGAAAGTAAAATAGTATTTAAAGGCTGTAAAATTAGCCTCAAGTAATGCACAAAACCCCCATCCAACCTTAGCCCCTACCCCAGAAGTTTTTGGGGAAGCACATTCAGGCGACATCATTATGTTTCTGTTTAAGATTTTTAGGTTCATCGACCTCCTGGTGTTGAGGTAGCACAGCTGAGCATCCAAACTGGCGTTTTCACACCACAAACTTAATTTGTCAGGTTGAAAAATCACTCAGCTTGTCTTCCCACAAGACCTCCCAAGTTTCTAATGCAGAGCTTTATTAGAGAGTAAAATAAATTGAAATGAGAAGTGGTGGGACTGGCTTAAAAGCAGAAATTTTAGTCCTGTGTCGATATAAATTCACTTCTCCAGGTGTTGTAAAGCTTCTCCTTGATGCCTTTCTCTCTTAGACATCCTCTGATCTCTCAGCATCACTTTTTGCTCGTGGTGACTCATTTGGGAAGTATTTTTGTTCCCTGGCATTTGCATTTTCTGTCACTGGTTCCTTTATGTGTTCTGATATTTCTGCTCAGCAAACACGTCCAGTCCTATTCTCTCTGCAGTGAGGAGAGACACAGTTTACAAAATATCTGCACAAGAGCTGCCATTAGAAGGCATTTTGCAAGCCAGGGATTCAGCCCTGTTTAAACCCAAAATAAATTTGGTTTAAATAAATAAATAAATTGTGGGGGGAGTTTTTCAGCCCCCTAGAATATCTCGGTCCCACCATGCAGGTGACTGAAGAGATAACTTTGTGAAGTAGAGACTCAGCCTTGCAGTTTCTACAAATGTTTACCATAAAAGCATCAAAGAAAAAAACCTCTAAGATCATTGACTCCAACTTTTGTATCAGTGGAAAATTGGCATCGTGGAGCAAAGCTCGATTTCAGTTATTCCTGCATCCAAAATGGTGCCTTAAATTGGATTTCAATTCCAACATGGATTCAATCAATTAATAAAAACAGAGCAATTTTGATGTAGGCACTGTCTTCCCTGAAAACAGAATTTGGCAATGAATGGGTTTTATCTCTCTCTAATATGAACCATCTGAAGCTCCTGGATTTTCAAGGTTTGCTTTGATGTCCTTAAAGATGATTTATCACAAGGTTTGTTTCCTTTTTATTTTTCACTGTTTTTATCCTCCTTTCTCCTCTGTCCTTGGATATTTTATTTCCAGTCCTTGATAGATCCTGGAAGTACAGAGGAGTGAGTAGAGAAATGCAAATAACTGGAGAAGTGTCAAGGTTGGTAAAATATATTCAAGAGAAGCAAAATATATGTCAAGAAGACACAGATATTTTGTGTGTCTCTGGGAATATTATTTGCAGTTCGTTCTTTGCAAGGAAGGCAATTTTTTTTGTGTAATACTCCTATATAGACCCAGCATAGGAGAGTCAACTTCTCAATTTCTTAGCTATTTTTCCAACTAATTTAATCTCTATTCTTCAGCTAATCTACCAAGATTTCTTTCTAAACAATATTGATGTCTGAAAAAATATTGCTTTCATTACTTGCTGTAATGGAATTACACACTGCCTTTTGTGCACTTAAAGTCAAGCTGTAAATTAGGCAGAAATAACACTTGACATCTGCAGAGGTGACTCAATTCTGCTAAAGCTTTTGGATCTTTAAAATGCATTTCTGTATCCATTGGCCCTTACACTTACTGTAATTTGGGGGAAAAAATATTATCATAAATCTCCAGTACAGGCTTGTACTTCTGCAAAATGATTCTCATTATTTTCCAGAAGTAATTCCACACTTGGGCTATGAGGTTCATCTTCCTTCAATTCTCTCTAAGTGGCTTTTCTGCATTGCAGATCCCACAGGAGGATCCATCAGCCTGAGAACCAAGTGGAGATTACCCAGACCTTTATTCTGTCAAACCTTCTGCAGAGGAGTTCCTTCTGATCTTCTCTTTACAGCCTCAACCATCAATATTTCTATGATCCATAAATATTTCTGTACAATCCCTAAATGTTTCAGGGAGCTTTGGATGGATCCTCTTATTTCTGGGAAGAGATGAACATTGCCAAGCACTGGTGAGGAATTCTTTCCTTGCTGCCTCTGCTGTGGTAAAGAAAAATCCTCTCCTTGGCCTGTGAGGAGGTGAGAATCCTCCCTTTGCCAGAAGGGCAAAATACATAAATAATGCTTAAAATACAACAATATATTAATGTAGGAAATGTTTACAAGAGCATTTAGTGACAGGACAAAGGGGAATGAGTTCAAACTGAAAGAGAGAAGGCTTAAATTAGATATTAGGAAAAAATTCTTTACCATGAGGGTGCTGAGGCACTGGAATGGGTTTTCTAGAAAAGCTGGGGCTGCCTCATCCCTGGAAGTGTCCAAGGTCAGGTTGGACAGGGCTTGGAGCACCCTGGGATGGTGGAAGGTGTCCCTGCCCGTGGCAGGGGGTGGAATAGGATGATTTTTAAGGTCCCTTCTAACCCAAACCATTCTGTGATTCCATAATTCTATAATTTATAACCCATCACACAGAGCTGTTCATTTACCTTAATGATCCAACATGGCATTAGATCATATCTATTACAGTATAGACATAGTTTATATTAATATAGATATTATGTTTAGGAATTGTGCATCCATTGCTTCTTCCTAATGTACACCAGGAGTTCATTTATCAGTGTTTCATGTGCAATTGATTTTAGAATTCATAGCAGAAGCAGGGAATTTAGATTATGGCCTTCAACAGATTTAACCCACACTTCTTTTTTCAGGTGTGTGCCTTGCTCACTTATTTGCTGATTGGAGGGAATTTTTTGTGGAGAGAATTTTTAGTATGTAACCAGAGAATGGCTCTTCCTTTCCCTTTTAAGAGATCTAGCAGGGTTTGGCTGTGATGAAAATACTCCATTGGAAATTGGTCATTAGGAAGGAGAAGAGACACTTTTAATGCATATTTAAAGCATGCAATTAAACAAAAAAAAAGAGTGGAATATCCCAGGGCATTTCCTCACTGCCCTGGGTGATAACAGACTGTTCAAAATGTGCATGAGGGTAAAAATGGTGCCAAGTCTGTGTTTTTTTCTCTCAGACTCTGCACACGAAGACTCTTGTGTACATCAGCACCTCACAGGCACTGAGCTCTCTGCAGCTTCCCAGCCAAATCCTGCACCAGGGAATTATTTACTCCAAACTGCACAGAATGAAACAATTCACTTCCATTATTAAAGAGGGAATTATTTACTCCAAACTGCACAGAATGAAACAATTCACTTCCATTATTAAAGAGGGAATTATTTACTCCAAACTGCACAGAATGAAACAATTCATTTCCATTATTAAAGAGCATCTGAGATATTAGGAAAGCAAGAATATTTCAAATCACAGCATGCAAGGAAAATAAATCTCCTCATTTTCAGGCAAAAGGACACATTGTTGGATGTAGCTAATTACAATTTATTCATTTTCTTAATGATTTTGAATAGTTGTTTTCTGTTAATGAGGGATACACTGGTCTGCCTCTATTTCTCTTTGAAATAGAAAGATAAGAATTTGTATTCCTTATGCATTTGTACAAATTCCAACCACAACAGCACAGACATTGTATTTCTTATGAAATAACACCACTTTGTTTTCTTGGAAAATAGCAAATATGTTACCATCAGAACTGAATCCATTAATCCATTTCCTTTTATTTCCTCTATTTAAGACTGTGCTGGTTCATTTCTAAATATTTTTGGGAGGTTAATCTGTTGCAAAAAATTTAAGGAGGCAGATTTGGGAAAATTCTCTGTGCTGTAGGGGAAAAGATAGAAAAAAAAAAAAGAGGAATATAAAAAGAAGTTCTAAGAAGCTCTCCAGGTGTTGAGAGCAGCAGAGCCTTGACAAATAGAGCAAACGGGATTTCCAGTTCCAGCAAAGGGCTGAAAGATTATGGTGGAGCCAATGAGGGAGCCCCTTTTATACCCTAAAGGGGCAAAAAATAAGTAGTTTATACACTTCTGCCTTTAAAGGAGAGGAAAAAAGTCTCTTTAGAGCCACCCCACAGTTACAGGTTTTACTGATTCAATCCACTGATTTTTTTCTCAGCTTTTGTGATTAGACACAGAGCTCAGAAAGGAATCCAAGCAACAAAATCTGCAAAAACTGGGGGGTGGTCTTTGAAACAGTAATAGAAATAAGGGAGAGTTTTCTTCCAGCATCTTGGGACAGCATAAAGAACTCAAAGTTTTCAGCCATGCACAGAGCACTGGGGTGTGAATCCTCATTTATAAGGGAGTTATTGTGCTGTTCCTCCAACTTCTTATCTGAGCCATCTTTGGTAATTGTATGTTCTCCAGTAGCAGGTAAAGGTCTGACTGTGACTTGTTATTGATTTGCACTTCCCCAGCTGAACAAGGCCATGGGGATCTCGGGGAGGATGGCAAGGAAAAGCTGACAGTGGATAAATGAGGAGGTTTTGCAGTATTCCCTTCCTCAGGGCACTGAAGAGTTTCACAGGGAGTCTTGCTTGGCTTCTTTCACCCAGAAATTGATCCCTGATGGAGAGGTCACTGTGGCAAATCTCAGTGAAAGAGAAAATATTGAGTGAAATTACCTAGATCCTAGCAGGGGGATGTGACTCAGAGGTGGGACTGAAAGACTTTTTACAGATTGGGAGAGAAAAATAGAAAACAGGAATAGAAATTCATCTTTTGGTAACTGTGCCATTGCAAGATTATTTAAGTGTAATGTAAGAATGTTAATTAATAATATAAATAAGCATTGATTAATATTTGAAAACCTGTACTTGACATGCAATTAACACAAATTGCACAGGCAATTATATGGGGAGTCAAATTATTTAGCAATTTTAAACCTATTTATCCTCTATGCTAGACTTCTCTCTGAATAATTAAGCCAAATTATGGTAGACTGTTTCATTTATATTAACTTAATATTTGCTTGCTAATATAGTAACAATTACAGTCAAGGTACCTCCAGTCCCAAGTGAGTCAGGGCTGAAATTGGAATTCCATACCTCCAGATTTTGGGGAGCTCAGCACATCCTGAGTGCAGCTCTGATGAAATCACATCAGCACTAAGTTCAAAATGAGAATTTATCTACACCCCCAAGTTATGGCCTCTTTGCTTTAGTTATGGCATTTATATTTTTACTGATTTTCTGTCTCTTCTGTTGTTTTTCAGTGGCTCTGATCCCTGCTCGGGGTTTCAATCCTGGCTTGCACCTCAGCCCCTGAGAGCTGGAGCCAGAGGCTGCTCCTGGATCTGCAGCTCATCAAAACTTTCCACTGTAAATTTTCCTTCAGGTCACATCCTCCTCCCTCTCCCTCCTGAAAGTAACCCAATAGCCATTACACAATTTGGGAATATTGTATTAAACCAGATGTTGTGGAAATATTGTACCAAACCAATCTTCCTGCTGATTCCACATCCTCCTTCCCTTGAATACAACACAGAGTCAATGAGAGTGTGAAAGAGCCTGCATGAGAAAGTACATTCTGGTCATCTCAATCATCCTTTTTTAAATAACATTTGAGTCACATAAAACATTCCTGATTTGCAGCCTTTCCTGCATGTCTCCAGGTTTATTTTCACTGCTGCAGTGTCAGAGGTGGGAAGGGTGGCTCGAAGAGGAGCCAGGGAACAGCACCAGGGACAAAATCCAGCCTCGGATTTTCCAGCCCAGTGGTTTGGCTTGAGAAGGGCAATCTGAAGTGCTGGGCCTGTATCAGACCCTCACACAAAACAGACCAAGGAAAGCTGCTGAGGGGATTTATTAAAAATCTGTCATGGGAACCAATCTCTGATCATCTCTGATCAACATTTGAATGAGACCAGATCCAGTTTTAATCATCCAAAAGCTTCATTTCCAGGGAGCCTGCGTTCATCTTTGGGCTATTTTGTGAGTCACTGAACGTTATTTTTCTGCCCTTTTCTTTTGCAGCCCAACATTTTCACCTATTTCTTCCACAGTCCAGCTGCTATGTCTGCAGCATCACCAGACAAAAACGGCTGAATTAGAATTTGGACTCCAAAGAGAAGCCAAAGAAGGCAAATCTTTGATCCCCCATCCCTGCAGTGTGAAAAGCATGAATGGCTTTTAGCCAGAGCCTCTCTGCACAGGCACAGACACTCTTTGCACACCTCGGAGGCAGTGGGGTCAGAGCTGATTCCTGATGAGCAGAACTCAGCTGTTCCCTCAGCCCATGCTGCTCTCAGGAGCCAGGAGCCCTCCCTGGGTGACCAAGGACACCTTCACAGCAGAGTCAGGCCAAGCTGCAATTGATGCCTTAGGTTTTAACTTTTCTATGTTCCCAGCCCTGCCCTGCCCAGTATCACTCTGCAGTTCCCTGGAGCTCGTTCAGTGCTGTTCTCTCATGCTCACACACACACAACAAAGCCTCTCCAGCTCTCCAAGGACACCCAGACCCTCCTAGGCCCAACAACTGCAAACCACAATCTTGGGGACAGGGGGGCAAGCTTGGGCAAATTCCATCCTTGCCTGGCTTCTGCTTGGGGAATTGATGCTGAGATCCAAGTGGGAAGAACTCGGGAGCTATCCTTGTCCATGTTGGGATGCACTGAGGCAGGAGCCTCTGGAGCCCAGAGTGTACCTCTGAAGGCCTTTCCAACCAATCCCTCCTTGATTACTTTATTCCTGTCTGCTCTCTGTTTCTAGGGAGACATTTAAGGCATCACAATCCTGCAGCACAGTGCAGGCTGGTGCCATCTCTAACCCCATCCCCAACCTCTGCTCGTGCACTGTTTAAAAGCAAAACTCTGTAAAATATTGAAAACATCCCCATGTGCCTCTCCGGCCACGCTTGTTTCAGATACAAGCTCGGGCTAAGTAAAGACTTGGAGGAACAGCACTAAAGCTCGGCTATATTTAGGTCTCAGCATGTTTAATGTTTCTATTTGTTGCACAGCCCTGAGGAATTCTTGGGAGAGCTTTTATGGCATTTCTGTTGCCAGGGAAACGCCTGGCTGTGCGTGTCCCGAATCCGCACAACCTCCAGCTCCGCTGGCAGGCGGAGAAATCCACCTTGTGTCCAACCAGGCAGGGACACAGCAGAGAAATATCCTCCCAGGTAGGCAGGTAAGCAAAAAGGGAGGAGCTGTGCTCGTAGCATCTCTCCTGGGAGTCCAGATTATCCCACGGGTGCTTCGCTTTGGCTGTGCTGGGACAGCACCAAGGCCAAGGATCAGCTGAGTAAGAGCTTTGGATCTCCTGTGCTCACTGTCCCGAGGCAGCAATCACCACTCCTTGCTCAATCACCCTTTGCTTGAAAGCCTTGAGAGAGTTCAAAAAAAACAACCCTAAACTGGCCAGGAGTGAGAGGAGTGAGTTATTTTTTCCCCTCCCCACAGGCTTTGCTGTATTAGAAAGTCACGGTCCTGCCAAGTGACAGTCATGGGAAGTGACAACTCTGGGGAAGATTGAAGCATCTGTCTCACTTGGTCTGTGCCCCCTCGCACCAGGGACAGCCGGCGTGACATGATCCGAGCAGAAGTTTGGACTAAATCTTTCACAGTCTGTTAGCACAGGCAGGGATGGCTCTTGGAGGGTTGTTTTTTTTGGGGAGGATTCTGCGGGATCAGCTCGGGGAGCAGGGAGAGGAAGGGGAAAGAATTCGTATTTGCGTTTTTGAAAGCTTTTCCTCACGGTGGCTCCTGAGCAAATGTAGGTCAGCTGCAGGATCCCTTTCCCACAGGGCTAATAGGAAAAGGTTTTTCTGGTGCTGCTTCTCCCTGCAGTTTTTTCCAAAAGGACATCCAGCTGCTTTAAGGGGCGGGTGAAAGTCTCACCAAGAGCTAGATTTGGGCAAACTGGGGTGTCTCATGATTTCTTTCTGTGTTTAGTTGGTTTTCCATCTTTGCTTTGCTCCCAGTTTTCTCAGATCTCTTTTGGGCAATCATGGATCGTGCACACCCAAACTCCCATGGAAACCTGAGAATCGTGGAGATTTTTTTTCCAGCCTTTGGAATGCTGCTTTTTAGGTTTGTCGTGTTTCTTACTCATAAGTGCAAGTCTTGTGAATTCTCAGTAATTTTGCTGATAGTTTTCTTGTAGGGATACAGTGTCAGTGCACTTATCTCCCTGAAGAAATAGCTGCCAGACAGATAAGTTTTGGCCTTCTGAGAACTTTTTAGAGGGCATAAGACCCATTTCCCAAAGCAGAGCCTGTGGTGGTGTCCAAAAGGAGAGCCCATGATGACATATCCTTTATGTGGACTGAAACAATTGGTGTTTCCTAAGTTTGGCTTGAGGTCTCAGCTTGAAATGCTTCTTTTCACACCCAGTAGTCAATTCTGTCTCCCTGTCATATTAAAAGAATATAAATATAGGTGAAATCTGGAAGATCTACCAGCAGGATTGCTGCCTTTTCCCAGAGGAGAAATTCCACGCTTCACCTTTACATGACAATTTTTTTATCCACTCTTAGATATTGGCTGCCTCCTCTGAAGTGAAATTCTCATGGCTGTGGCAAAGATGGCAGTAAAGGAGGATAGGAATGAGCTCAGAATGCCTCATGCTGCACGCCTTGGAATTTACCTTCCTCTTGTGCAGCATCTGCCTCCACCAGGGAGTCTGGGATTGTCACTTCGGGTCAGTGCTCTGCTTGGCAGTGGGACCAAACACAAACAGACAGGGCTTTAAATCACCTCTGAGTTCCCAGAGGCACTGGGGCACTTCAAAAGCAAAATTTCCAGAGGGTTTAGTTACATCCCAGGCTACCCTGCACCAGGTCCTGGTGATTCCTACCCCATGGCAGTTCTGTGCTCACAAACACAACATTCCATCTGCTCTGGAAACGTGCTTCCAGCACAGGAAAAGCAGGGAAGAGACTCCATCCAAGCACTCAAGGATCTTGAGGACACCAGGTCTGTCTGGGTTGGTTCCTTGCACCAGAACATAAAAGCAGGCACGTGGTGCTGAGGAATCCAGCGAGGCACAACCAGCTCAGTTTGCACTGGAATTTCAGCTCAGGGTCTCTGGATGCAAACTCGAGCTGCACCAAGGCATTGAGGTGGCAACTCTCTTGTGCTGGACCCAAAATGAAAAGATTCTATCCTCCAGCAACTTGTGGTGAGACAAACTCGAAATGTCTCATTTGTCCCCAGTGCAGATGTTACAAATCACATCACTTTGTGCCCCAGGGCACTAAAATAATTTCCATGGGTGTAGGAGAGCATTGAAAAACACATTGCCTGCCTGATTTCAGCTTTCAGAGCATACATTGGTCAGGTTTGTGTTTAAAGGCAGACTCATTTTTATGATATAGGCTCAAAGATCAATGCAAAATTATTTAGGTAATTGGAAATTTGCAAAAGAATTAATTTAAATTTCCATCCACTGCAATGAAACCCTGATTCACTTGCTGGTGAAACCTTTGTGCTTTGTACTTTTAGGGGAGAACTGTTGAACAGGTGCCTGCTGCTGAAGGCAGTGAGAGTGACCCTTTCTAAGAAGATAAGCATTCACTCATTTATCTATTGTTTTGTCCTTCAGTCGTCTTAAACTGAGAAGTGAGTACTCCTTAAAAGTGTTAAAAGCAGAAAAATTTAACAGTTATTCACTTTAGTGTCTGTTCTCATTCCCTCACAAACACAGCCTCCACACCTGAAGGAAAACTGGGGGAAAAGGGTAACCTTGAAGTGCCAGAAAGTTTCATAACATTACTTAAGACACATCCAACAACTAACTCACAGTTCAGGAGGGAAAAAGGGAGATGTTATGTGAGGAAAAAGGGGGAACTTCCATCACAGCATGAAAATTAATGTCTATAGCATCACCCAGTGCAGATTTTTTTGTGCTGCCCAGCTAAAGCCATGAAGGCTCATGCTGGGGTTGTAGAGCAGCCTAATTTTCAAGAAGGACCAGAAAGTGTTTGGGACCTCTGAGAATGCTGCCTCAGACCCACGAGGGTCTGAAAAACAGAGTTTCTGGTTTGAGCTGTATCTGGGATTGAGTGCTCAGATCACAAAGACAGAGGAGGCAGCTCCTAACCTCCTTCCCAACTCCTTCCCTCCAGCCACGACCTGAAAGGTGAAACTTCAGAGAATCACTGCAGAGAACATCGTAGGTTGTCTTTGGTAGCAGCATAATAGGGGAACATCACGGAAATAATGTGGCAATAATTATACATTTCCTTTTTAAGTCGTTCAAAGGTCACAGTTAAAGTCACAGAGAGAAAGTTTCACAAGGAGGCAGAGAGAAGAATCACTTCTGTGTCTTGAGAAAACATTCATTCTCTCTCTCTCCCTATGTGATTTTATGTGCCTGTATGCATCCATTATAAATTCCATGTACAATTGAGCTTGGAATTTAAAAAAAAGAAGTAATTTCCAAGAAGATCTGGCTGTGATTTGGGGCAGAGAAATGCTGGAGAACTGGAATCAGCACTCCTGGCTAACACATTAAGGGATTTTCCTTCACCTGTTCTTTTACTACAAGTAGCCCAAAGATGAAATAATTTAGTCTACACTAAATCATTGCACTACAGGAAGTGCAGGTTGTAGATTCCAGAGGAAAAGTGGTTTTATTCAGCATGAGAGGGGCGAGAGGAGCAGTGGCAGAAAGGATGCTGTGACATGGACAAAAAGCAGCATTTTACATCCTTGCAGAGAAAAATCCCTGGAAGGTACAGCCCAAAACTGCTGCTGCTTTCTCTGAAACAATTTAGATCACAAACTCCATGTGCTCCAGAGCCACTTTGTGCATGGTCTGTGGTGGAAGGACCAGGACCTGATCCTGTGGTGGCACTCCAGGGCTCCCCACTGCAGTTTTGTCCCTCTCAACATTCATTTCTTAAGGAATTTTGAGTCTCCACCACTGATGTCTGCCTTGCAAACAGAGTATGAACCTCCCTGGAGGGCATTGCTGCAAACAGAAGTCAGCTTGATCTAGAAAATCTCCCTGCATCATGCTAAGTAAAAAATAATTAATGATTAATTAAACAACAACAACAAAAAAGAAGAGATTGAATACTCCTGTAGCTGTTCTATACAATGACAGAAATACATAAATACCTAACCTGACACTGTGCTTCTCTTCTTTGTGTGCTATTAATGTGACACGTAGCAATTTAACATTTAGCACAGCTCTTAATTTTAAAAATCCTGTTAAATAAACTTCTAAAGAAAATGTGATTATATGATATGAGTTTTCAAAATTTTCTGACACCAGAGATATCAAAAAGACATTCCAACATCCAGTTTCAATTGTGAGTTGCTGTTAAAACCTATGATTTCAACAACAACAAAAAAATCCTAAGAAGAAAGGGGTTTGGGGTTATTTCAAACATGCATTTTGAGAAGCTTTTTTCCAGCTTCTGAAGTAATATTACCATTAGGATTTTTAATACCAGTAATATTTCTGAATTCTTCTATGCCTCAGGATGACATTTTCTACAGAAGGCACAAGGTGTGGTCTTAATGACAACACCAAAAAATTAAAGACCAGGGAGAATCACATTTCAGGAGTCAGGAGAGGCCCAAGTTTTCATTTGTATTCAGGATTTTCATTTGGACTTTCACAAAGTATTTGCAGAGCTTACATCTGTGCATTGCCTACCCCAATTTTCTAACAAACCCAACAATAGGAGGAGTTTGAGCTTCAGGATTTAGGTCCTGTCCTGTTAAAGATTAAGTGATTTCAACAATGCCTTTGCTTGTTCTTTGTGCCAGGGGCTGGGCAAACCTTGGGGTCTCTACAGCAGGACCTTGACAGTTTATTGTGCTGCCACTGGGAGCATTTCAGGAGTAGGGACTTCACTCATCTTCTGGACAAGCTCTTCTAATATAATTATAATTATAAAAATCATCAGATTCCGTAAAACATCATTAATCTTATGTATAATATTCCATACTTTTTGTTTGTTTGTTTGTTTTTCCAGGTTGCAAACACAAATCTCAATGAAATATGTTTATTAATTTTCGGACATGCATTGATTCAAGGTCAGAGAGATCTGGCAGTAAATGAGATTTAAGCTGCCCCCAGGAGCAGCTCTAAAATCAAACATCTCTAGGGGTCAGCACGAACAAACTCTGGGTGATCTGGGTGGAATTAAGCAAAGAGAGCAGGAAATGAAGCTCTCCCTTGGAGGAATGTTTGAAGCCTTGGGCTCCAAAGGTTTTCTGTCTATTGAATGCACTGATATGGAGTCTGCCATCCCAAATTGTGTCTGCCACTACCCATGGCATTTGCCTCCCATTCATTCCCAACTTCATGTGTTTGTGGTGGGCTTGGATGTGGGGCTGACTTTCTAGTGGATCTTAGAGAAATCCAACACCAAGCTTGCAAAAAGCAATTTCTTTTTAAGTGTCCTGAGTTGTAACACTTCTCCATTTCTAAAGGGAACATTTGCAGGTTCCCAGGAGAATTTTTGACAAAGAATGAGAAAGATATTTTGATAAGGTATTTTCCTTGGCCAATGAAAAAGCTTTATCTTTGTTTCTTTTCATATTTTGTGGTACACTGTGCTGTTCACAGACAGACACAGACAGACAAACTCTCAGAGCAGGTGCTTGATAGAGAGAGAAAAAAGTTTCTTGCTTTTTGCTCCTGCATCTTTACTTGTTTGCAGGAAATGAAATGAAACACATGGAAAATAAGAATATACAGCCTTCTGAACACCTGTGAATGGAGTCTTTTGTGGAGAAGGCCCTGGCATTAGGGCTCCATCATTCCCACACTTTGATGGAGAGGGAAGCCTGCAGTGGTCTCCACATGGTGCTCAGTGGACAAACTCACATTGCTGCAAACTCACAACTAAAATTTGGATCATAATAATATTTTAGAAGTGGATCTAATGACCTTAAAATTTTTTCTTTGCTCCTTTGCCTCTTGATTAAATTTTCCATCAAGATGTTATGAAATTGGGCCAGTTTAGAATTCTACTGCAAAGATTATTCTCACTTTCCAGTGCAAAGAGTGTTTCAACTTTTTTCCACTTCCAGTGCTTGACAAACCTGAAATATAACATGACCTTCCAGCTTAATCTTTTTTTGAGATGCTACACACCCAGCTGTAGTCTGTAGTTCCACAGTCATTAAATCTAATTTCAATATCCATTTTCTGCTCTTCCACTGAGCCTTACTGTCCTCTCCTACTGAGGGAGGGAGAGAATTATCTCTTTTTCCCTACGTTCCAGCTCTGTTCTGAGGGCAGCTGAGGTCCAGCACGAGCACTGTAAATCAGAACATTCCTGTGCGTGGCAGAGCAGTGCCACACTGCCAGGACACTCTGCATCCTGGGTGACTGGCAGGTAATTCAGGTAGAAAACAGCATTTTTGTCAGACTTGTCCACAGAAGCCTTTCCAGTTTCCGCTGAGTTAAACCTCTCGGGAGGGTGGATGCTGCTGTTCCCTGTCACAAAGCCAGGGAGCAGCTCTGATGGCTGTGCTCTGACAGTGTCACCCACCAAGAGGAGACAGCAGTCAGAAACACATCCAAGCAGGGGGAAAAACACTCTTTGACATAGTTTTTAGCATTTATTCCTTTCAGATTGTGCATTTTGAAGCCATGAGATGTTTCAGTGGAAAGGTTTTTTCACTTTCTTAGAATATTGAGAGTGTTGTGTGATCTGTGTACGTGTGGGGAGAGGAGAGGAGAGGAGAGGAGAGGAGAGGAGAGGAGAGGAGAGGAGATCTAGCCTTGGGTGCTTGTGACTCTTCCATTTCTTTCCCTCAGCTTAAGGTAGCAGGGTATTGGAATTTTGGAAACTGAGAACTTTAAATTCTCTGTGTTGGAAGGCACTGTTTTACAAGAAAACATTGTATTCGATTTGAGGTTTTGGAATTTAAATTTGAGGTTTTGGTTTTTAAAATTGAGCGATACCATTAAAATCACACGTGTGTGGTTTGAATAGAAGGTGTGGTGAGAAACTTAGATTTAGAGTTTTAGGATATAGTAATAGATATATACCAAGACAGAGATTTTAGGATGTTGGCTAGATACTTCTTTTTCACTTTCTTCTTCCTTATTCTTCATGGGTCTAGACAGTGTCTTATAATTGGCTAAGAAAATCTGCTCTGCTCAACTTAAAAGTTTGAATATTGGATTAAAAATAAAAACAATTTAGGTGGCAAATCACTATTGGACCAATTGTTCTTAAAAAACCTCTGCAGAGCCAGAGAATAACCATTATATAGCCTAGTTCCACCTTGTTAGCAGAACTCATGACTTCTAAGGTTGTAACTTAGATAAGAATTAATAAACAGCTGAGTTTGAACAAGAAAATCCCATGCCTCCTGTGTTTTCACCCCAGCTACAAGACTGGAAGGTGAGAAGCTGAAAAAGAAGCCCTCACCCTGACATAATTGGTGCCCCATGTGAGGATTGAACGGGGAGATCCCACAGATCTGAACTGGGCTATGAAGAGTAAATTATCAGAGATGTCACACCTCTGGCTCTGAGTGGCCACCTTGACATGGTTAAAGTAAAATGCAAATGCTTAAAATTGTGCTTTTAAGCACATCCTGTGTGAGTTCAGATGGGGCCTGCTGAGGGAAGCACACAACAGCAGCTGCAGGAGACAGCAGGGGCACCAAGGGCTCTGTGCTGCTTCTGAGGTGATTTATGGGATTTGTAGTCACTCCTCCATGAAATATGGGTCCAAGCTCTGTGGAGAATGCCAAATTCTGCTGCTTTTCACTCCTTCTGAGCTTTTGGGTGTTTCTGTCAGTTCAGAAAAACGCACTCCAAGGCTTCAGTTCATTCTGCTCCACAACAAACCTGTTCTTGCCCTTTATCTGCAGTTTGAGTCTAATTTACGACGTTGCACTGATTTCTGAAGGTGCAGCTTGTGCTGTGACACTCTCAGGTCGCTGTTTAGTGAGCACTGAGCATTCCTGGAGCACTGGGGAGACAGAAGAGCTCAGAGCACGCAGAGGTGCCCACAGATCTGCTCTAAAGTGGAGTGGAAAAGGAGAAAATACATTAAATCAAGAGCTGCCACTGGGCTGCAAAGCACTTGCTTTAAGCAGGTCACTAACCCCACAGGGGTCAAGTGCTCAAAGTTCCACAGCTGAATTTGTCCTGTGGAGGCACTTGAGCAAAGACAGGGAGAGCTTTTAAGCAGAGGCTGCTTGGAGAGGGAAGATAAGGAGAAGGATGCAAAGGGAACAAGCTGGAGTCAGGCATCAGAGCAAGGAATTTAACTCTGGTGTGAGAACAGCCCAAGAGGGGAGAAGGAAACATTCTCGAGGTGGCAGGGAGGGGGGAAGCAGCATTTTGAACAAACTGGGCTGGCAGCAGAAAGGGTGAATGGAAGGGGCAGCAACAAAAGGAAAAAATTCTTTACTTTTGCAGGAATGATGTTGTCACATCCATTGGGGTTCTGGCAAAATGACAAATGGTGATATCTTCAATCAGTTCCAACCCCAGCCTTACACAGACAATCAGCACTGAAGCCACACTGGTCAACACAGAAATAAGAGATATTTTTCCGCATTATAAAAAAATATTATATGTGAGTGGAATTGCTTGTATGAAGAGGCAGCTGCTCAGTAAAAGGAATAAAAGAACAGACTGTAAATATGGAATTAAAATAAATAATGCTGCCTTGTGCATCTGCTTCTTTTAGAGCATCAACTTGAGCTGAAGAGATGATGCTGCAAAATTCTCTTAACTGGCACAGACATTTGATAGTTAAGTGATTGCCCTGCTCCCAGCCCCACTTTTAGACCCTTTATTGGGAAAAAATCATCATTTTTGCCCAGGTTTGAATGGGCACAGAGCAAAATAATGAGCGAAACAACAGTGCACAGGGGGCAGGAAAAGCTGCCAAGAGAGTGTGCAGGAACTTTAATGCTAGCAAAGAAAGAAATCATCACACAAGGAAGAAAATACATGGATTTAAACTTGCTCAACATGGCTGTGAGTGGCTCAAGGACTGTCTGTTGTTGTTATTATTATTATTNCTTGCTACTGCTGTAATTTCCTTGAACAGAGGGGCACAAATGGGTCTTTTGGGGTGAGAATTAATTTGTTAAGGTGGTTTTTTTTTTTCAAAGTAGGAGCAAAATTAGTAACCCAAGTAGAGATGAACTGAATTTACTATTTAAGACACAATAAAAGCCATGTTGCTGCTGAAAAGCTACCCAGAGATGGCTCTAGAGTAACAGTTTGGAACATCTGATTGAAGATTCCCTGACTAACTAAAAGGCACTGATTCAAAATGAGAGGATGAAAGCAAATTTAGAAATCAGAGCCAAAGTGTCTATGAAAAAGCCTTTTTTTGACAATGGAGCCACCAGGAGTGAAACCAGCCAGGACTGAGTGTTGACAAGGAGGTGTCATTCCCCAAAACACCTTGGCTATGAAAATCTGCCTGAGGCTTCTGGGAGGGGAGAATTCCACTATTTTTATCCATAGAATGTGGTTTGCTTGCTGAATGGAGGCTCAGCCATCAGCAGGAGGAAAAGCCAAGCTGAAGAATCCCCTCCTCCTTGGAACCAACAGCAGATGCCCCACTTAGTTCAGTTACACCTCATTTTCTCCTGGTTTGCACCCAGGGTTCACCCTGCAGCAGGAGGCATGGGTGCTCCAACGTGACATGAGTGAGGCTCTCCATTCCAACACTTTTTAACAGCACCCTGCTATTAAATTACAATATTAAATTACAACTTTAGGAGATCATTTTGGTCAGTTTGAAATGGATCCTTCCACGTTGTTGAGTACCAAAGTGTCCCAGACTTACACCCTAATGCTTCAACATCTCCTGAAGTTTTGTTCCCCTTGGCTGATGTGATGGTGCCAGAATGATTTTTGGCTTTTCCTTTCACACCCCTCTCACACACTCTTTTATAGTTTGATGTGTTCTCAGTGCTTTTAGCCCCACACTTGTACCTCCCCAAGGCTGAGAACTCAGCTCAGCCCCACGGCACCGTTAAACCAGGAGAGCAAACATCCTGGGAGCCCCAGACACCAAGGGCCTCTCCAGAACACATTTGGGAACCTCAGCCAGGCCCAGCCAGGGGGAAGGTTCCTCACAGCGAGGGCTTCACTCCAGCCTCTCACTGGGGGATCTTTGATAAATATGTGAATTTTGCAAGGCCTAGAATTGTGTGTATTTCAGTGTGAGGTGTGCATGCATTTTCAGGGCATTCCACCTGGCCCAAGTGCTGCACCCAAGGATCCTGAAATAAATCCCAAGATAAAAACCCCTTTTCCCCATAAACCATGTTTTGGTTTTAATTTTAAGACCAGGGAAAGGCAACAGATGAATCTCCCATCGCCCCAGCCAGCAGCTCCTTTTCACCAGTGGCCAAGAAATCATATTTTCCACTGATGATATTTCTCTCACCAGTTTTGCCAGCCCTAAAGAAGGTTAAAATAAGGTCTCACCTCATTTCAGACAGAAAAAAAAAAGAAAAAATTCACAGACTGCTTGGTGTCAGAGTGTTTCTAAGATCTTTTCCTTTCACATCACGAAATTTAACAGCAGGAAACAAAGGGAACAGCAGTGGAACAACCCAAAAAAGGGCCCAGCAGCAGAGTGGCAGGTTCACCTCCCAGAGGAATTCATTTGGGCATCTCTGTGACTAAATAACACCTGAAAAATGCACCCCACCACCCCTGTGCTACTGCAGGCACCTCACAGCTCTGCTAATTAGTTTAGCATTAGTTTTTCTTCTGAGGGAGGGATAGTGGGTGGGAAACTGTGGGCAGAGAAATGTACAGAAGGGAGAAGCCAATCTTAAGGTTTGAAAGAATAGAAAGAGAGAAGGAAGAAGTAAAATAATATGAGCCATTAAGAAAAAAAATGTAATATTATAAAACTGCAACTAGGAAAATAATTATTGTTTATGGCAAGGAGTTACCCTTTTTCTTTGGGATCTCTAAAAACTTACTCTATGGTAATTTTCTCTTTTTCCTTTATATGAAATGTGGATAAAATGCAACTATCATTGGAAAAGAAATGGTTTTAATGTCAATATTGATTGCTGGGCAGCTCATCTTAACTCATCCCTGCAGGGGAGGGATCACATAACCTCACTCTGCACAATTGCCTCACATAACCAAACATGTGTTGGAGTCCAGGGAAGCCTGAAAGCTTCTCCTGCTCCTCTGGGGCTTCCTTTTGTCCCCAGAGCTCCTCAAAAAATGGCTTAGCCAGCGACCTAGGCTTTTGGGAGAGGCTCCCTTCACCTTTGGGAGAACCTGAATGCACCAGAGAGGTGAAGAGATTTTTGTTTAGTGAACCACAGAGAGTTTAGTTGTAGTTTAGGATTTTGCCCTATGTATTATATAGAGGCAACATGGGGAATTTAGGGTGTTGGCCTCTTCTTCTTTCTTCTTCTCCTTTCTTCTTCTTCTCTTCCTTTCTTCTCTGACACCAGTTCCTGTGGTGTGTTGGTTGGTAGAAGAAATTTAGAATAGAAAAGACATATCAATAAAATGAGAGTTTACTGGTGTTGGGAACAAAACAAAATACATAGAATTCCCTAACTGGTCAGTAGTAGATATCAAAGGTACCTGTTGTTAGCAGCCATTGCCTTTCTGCACTCGTGTCCTTGGAGCACACAGCTCATGTCTCCAAGGTTTTGATAAGAGAAAAATCAACAACTTTGAAAAAGCAGAAAAGAAGCTTTGTTTCATTTTTCAGGACGTGGAACACTGAAATAAGGAAGAAAGCTGAGCCAGAGGCCATCAGGGTCCCCAAGCACCCCTGATAAACACGTGGGTAATGAAAACAAATGGCAGCCCCTTCTTACAGAGCTTCCAGCTGGCAGCACACATTTCCAGCTGGACAAACCACTGCCAGTGCCTTAAAGAGCTTCTTCAAGGGAAATGATGGATCAGGAGATCAAATGAACCAAACCAAGAGCAGCTTCTTTTCTGGGGTCAGGTGTGAAACCTGTGGGGTTTGCTGGGCTGAGGATGAACCTCCTCTGTGGACACTGACAAGTTTGGTCAGGGAGAAATTTTCCAGCTCTCGGCCCTGTTTGTGAGCAGAAGTTGCTTTCTCACAAGCAGAGCCGAGAACCAGAAGTTTGTGTAAACTATCTCATGTGTTTTTGTAAACTGTATTTCACAGGTGGTGTTTTTTACATTTTCTTATTCCAACTTGTTTTTCTGTAATTCACCAATGATGCTAAAAAAGTGTTCACCCAAGAACCAATGATTGTGTCCTGCTCTAATGACCCTGGACATATAAAGGGCAAGATTTTCTTAATAAATGGCTTCTTTCATCTGAAGTTCATGCTGCAGTTTCTCACCACCCCTGGACTCAACTGTGACACTTCTCTTCAGTCCCCAGAAGGTTTGGGGACCTCTGGGACTCCTAGGGACCATGAGGAATGATGAGCACCACACCCTCTGCATCAATTTTGGTGGAAGAATTGTGATTATCCCTTTGTTAAGTGTAAAGACAAGAATGTAACTGGATTTAAAGTGAAGCAGCAGCTCTGATCAAATCAAAGATTGGCTCTACAAGGGCAAGGATGCTCAGCTGGTGCAGTCAGTGGGACCAGGACAGAGATCACTTGGTTCATGTGAACAATCCTGGAGGACATTCTCAGCAAAGTGAGCAGCTTGGCTTCAAATAAACCCCATTTGCTCTGACAAAACCCAGCAACAGTGGCTCTCTTTTTGATTTTTTTTTTTTTTTAATTTCCAATAATACAACCCTTCAATACATCAGGCCCTTGGCAGCAGTTTTTATTTTCTAATTGGCAATTCAGGGCTTGTGTGTGTAGGCTCAGGGCACACACATAACAATGGCAAGGAAAGTTGGAGGTTTTATTCTGTCCCTGCCACCCCCGTGGGTGTTTTAAATAAAACAAGATGCAATTCTTTGTGGTGGAGCTCTCCCCAGGACAGCAGCTGAGGGTCAGCTTCACACACAGAGCTAAAAGCTGTTTGTGGCTTTAACAAATATAAAACACTGCTGTATTTTGGATGTAACACATGCATCCATCAATATATTCCACACTGGGAGAGTGTGGCATATATCACTAAACACTAATTTTGTTGAGCAGACAATAAGTGAGAACAAAAGTAACTTTAACAGAGCAGGAAATAAAAAGGGTTTTTTTTATTGTTCAAATTGTTAATACATTGAAATGCCTAATGATTCATTGACCTCTCTGACTTGAAAGGCAGAAAGCCTGAAAGACTTAAAATTCTGTTCTTTCAGAGGAGCAATTACTTGTGATTTAATCAGCTATGCATTTTTTAAAAAAAAATGTAGAAGCTATTTTACGTAGGAGAGCAAAATGAGTCACTAAATGAACCTTCACCATAGGGGGGGAAAAAAAATCCATATTCCCATCAAAGTAGTGAACGTGATTCAAAGAAATATGTGATGAGTCTCGACAGGGAATGTTTGAGGGATGGAAAGTCACCCAAGTTCATTCTGCAGCCCTCAGCCTAAATATTTAAGTCTTGATTTTACTGCTGTAAACAAGGAGGATCTTGGAGGTTCTTGTCAAGGAGGACACAAAGAGAGCAGAAAGGCACAATTCTGGTCCTTATTGTGGTCTGTGTTTGCTCCAGTCCCAGCTCTCAGGCTCTCCTCAGCTCTCACAACACACAACTGCAGCGAAACTGAGCTGACAACAAAGCCATGACTGGAGGAGCAACCTGAACAAAATAAATTTGCACTGTGGATAGGAAGGCAGGAGAAAGCATGAGGTATCTGCAGGGTTTTCTTCATTTCAGGCAAAATTTACCTGTACCACCAAAATGCTTTTTTTTGGCTCCTCTTTTAGGCAGAGATACCCTGATTTTGTGCTTATAAATGCACAGTGAAAATTATATTAACAAAAAAAACCCTCACCCATCAATTCTTAATGTGGAACTAAAGCTGCACCCTTTAAATGCCTTTCTCTGTGACTGGAAGCCTGGGAACTGCTTCAGTACAAATAGTACTTGAATAATAATGTCTTTATTTAAATATGTAGGAGGCCTGAATGTCAGGTGCTCTTGCTTATAGCAGTTAAAACTTTTTTAAAGGTTTGCAGCTGATTTTTTAGAATTACCCAACAACAGTTGCAATTATGGGTTTGTGGAATCCAGCAACTACATGTTTAAATTGTTTGAGTTTCTGGAATAATGTAATAACCAGGTTTACAGCTGGTTATAAAGCAACATTTTTTAAAACCTCTTTTACTGCCTAAATCGAAATGTTATGATAAAATAATTATGCCTGAAAGGAAATAAAATTTTAAGAGCTAACATCATCCAATTTTTGTGGGATTTTTTTTTTTTGGGGTGATTTTTTTTTACTGTGGTTTGTGTTTCAGATGCAGGTTCTACTTCCCTTGAAGGAACTAGAAAAATGATTACACATTCACAGAGCACTCGCAAGCATCTGTCCCAGATCCACAGGCTCTTGATTCATCTGTGTGCACAAATAGCATGGGTTTGATAACGAGGGACTGGAGCTGGTAATTAGCATCGACAGCTCCTAATTTGCACAGGAAGACAGCACAGTTGTTTAAGCTGAGGAGGTGTCTTGTTGCATGCCTTGATCACAGCTGGAATTGTTTGTGTCAGTGGGAATGCAGTGAATCTGAGGAAATACTGGCGATTTTTTAACGTGCTGGAAAAGAAACTTTTCTTCAGTTCTTGGGCTAAATCTGTTTTGCCCTCTCAGAACACTTCAAATGAATTTTTTTTATAGCATGATATGGAATCCAGCAGAGCAGATGCTCCAGTTCTGCTGTTCCTCAGGGTGATCCCAGCCTAGAGGAGCTGTGTTTGGGGAATGGCTGAGGGAGCCACACAGCACAGCCCAAACACCATCCCCCAAAATTCTCCTCCGAGAATAACACCTGGGAAAGAAATAACAACAAAAAGGTCATTCTTGGGAGTGTTTAGCCTAAACAATTGTGCATCAAACCCTGTCCCCTGCTCTGTGCTCACCTTGAGCTGCTGCTCTGGGAGGCAGTGGTGGCACCAGCCCTGCCAAGGGACCAGGGGATGTTGGTGGTGACACAGTGACCTTTGAGGGTGACAAGAGCTGACAATTCCTCCTCTCACTCTCCTCAGGGCCCACAGGCAAGGTGAGAAGTGCTCACTGATGGATGGGTTGTGTTTTATCAGCTCTGGAGCCTCCCTGGTGATGCCTTAGATTTTAATTTTTCTGTGTTCCCTGCCCTGCCCTGCCCAGTGTCACTCTGCAGTTCCCTGGAGCTCGTTCAGTGCTGTTCTCTCATGCTCACACACACACAACAAAGCCTCTCCAGCTCTCCAAGGACACCCAGACCCTCCTAGGCCCAACAACTGCAAACCACAATCTTGGCGACAGGGGGGCAAGCTTGGGCAAATTCCATCCTTGCCTGGCTTCTGCTTGGGGAATTGATGCTGAGATCCAAGTGGGAAGAACTCGGGAGCTGTCCTTGTCCATGTTGGGATGCACTGAGGCAGGAGCCTCTGGAGCCCAGAGTGTACCTCTGAAGGCCTTTCCAATCAAGCCCTCCTTGATTCCTTTATTCCTGTCTAGTCTCTGTTTCTAGGGAGCCATTTAAGGCATGGCTGGGGGCAGTGTTTACTGCCCAAAATTCCTCAGAGATCCCAGCACTGAGGCTGGGACTTGTGTTCCTGCCTTATCATGCCTAAAGTGGCACAAAGGAGCCAAATTTTCTGATCCATTGCCTGGAACAACATCTTCATGTTTCCTATCCAGCCCTTTTGGGTTTCATGTATTATAAACCAGAAAATGCTTCTATTTATTTAAAAGAGTTTCCCTCCTGTATTGCTTTGCTTCTCTGCTTCCACTTTTAAACAACAGACGTGAGCATGAACATCATCCTTGGTCTCCAAAATATCACAAAGACATGGAAGATGGGGTGTATGTCCATCTTGGCTCTTTAACCCTTTTCAGGGCCAGCCAAACATTTTGAGCCAAAGCCAGATTTATTTGCCCATCAGGCTAAGTCAGATCCCAGGGGTTTTTTTTAACCATAGCCTAAGCACAATCTGCCTGCTGGACCTGTGACCATTGCTGCTGAGGTTGCTGTGCCTGATGCACATCCTGAGTTTTCTGTATTTATTACAGAACAGTTGAGTGCATCAGAAGACAAGCTCGACCTGCAGGGCAGTGACTAAGAGTTTGAGTGTGGGGGTGAATCATTTCTCTTCATTTTTGATTGCCACGGTTTGTTGCTTGGTTTATTTCTCAGTGCCTTTTGACAAAATGTTGATACAAATTCCACCCTGGATGTACTATTTTCTGACATTAATGGCACTTTCGTCCATCAGAGTGTGTTCTCACCCACGACACTCTCATCTCCAGCTTTTCTCTCTTGGAGTCTGTCACTTAGCCAAAAAAAAATGCATCAGTGCTTACTTGTGATATGCAGAGGAGCCCAGGGTCCATTTTTTTGTGCTGCTCTTGAACTCTGGGCTGGAGAAGAGAGGTTGACTTTCAGAAAGGCATTTAACATGTTAATAAATGCCTCAATTACATTTGCACACAACAGAGATATTTATTAACAGATTAATCCCTGCCTACCGCTGTTAATTCTGAGAGGCACTAAAAAGATCAATTTAATGATGTAAGATAATTTTTCTATGATCTTTAATTATCGACATCCTGTGCTTCTCACAGCTATTTTTTGCTGCAATTCACCTCTCAGTGTGTGGCTCTCAGTGGCCCACAGGAGCCTTTCCCAGGGTGTCCATTCAGCTGCTGGGGTATATAGAGCAGTCCAGAACCCTTAGATAATGGCTGTTACTAGAGCTGAGGCCATGGATGAGGAAAAAAGTCTTAAAAATGAAAGGTTTGGACAAATTCCCCTTCCAGGGATAGACAGACTCCCTCCTTCGGTGTGGTGGAGTCCTGCAGAGCCACCAGCCTGATGTGGTAAGAGATTTCTTACAGAGGAAAGACCTCCCTGCTCCAAGAGGATGAGTGTTATCCCAGCAGAAGTTCAGAGAACTTTTCTTTAGCTAAGGAACTCATTACTGGATATTCTTCCATCTTCATCACAGAGTTTTCAAGCCTCCCTTGATGCCAAAAATACTCCAGGACTTCACCACTTCTCTGGGACTCTGATCAGACTTTGGGGGAAAACATCAGAATATTTCTCTCAGGCTTGTCTTTGCCTGTTTGCCCCACAAAATAACATTACAGTGAGTTCAAACAGCTTCTTTTCTTAAACTTTCAGGTACATTAACCATTTAGTGCTTCCTCATCTCATTATTATTTAATATGTAAGATTTTTTGTAGAAGCCTCTGCCTTAGAAGAATTCCATCTCCGTTAATGTGGTAATGCTAGCAGAAGTAGTATTTTTATTACCCTAATTCCCAGGTTTTACAAGGAGAAAAGTAATAATGCAATTGAATTAATTCCATAATGATTTCCAGCCTGGATAAAAACCACTGGAGGAAGCTGTGAGCTGACAGCCAATATCTGTGTGTGCATTAAGTGAACTATAAATACAGAGGGACTGAGGCTGGAACACCAAATGTGAATTTCCTTTTTTCAGCTCCTTAGTCTATGAAAGGCTGTGACAACAATGCAGTGAGGGAGGTTTTGGTGTTTTAGCAGTAAACACTGACTCACCTGCTCAGTGCTCTGGATAAATAATCATTAGTGACAAATAAAAGCCTATTTCAGACATAACCCAGAACAGAGGAAGTTATATAAAATCCTGAGATATTTTGTCCCTTTCCAGTGGCAAAAAATACCACAGTTTCTGTTCATCTCAGTTATTCTCTGCCATTTGAGGCAAGTCCTCAGGAAAACAAATCTCCAGGGCTCTGCACATTGTTCTCATGTCTTTTCCTTGGTTTCAGCATCTGCTGTGGGTCCCTGGTGGTTTCCCTACCTCTCAGTCTGTCAGTGCAAACTCCCAAGGTGCAAAACACTTTCCTGGGCTATCCTTGGGTCCCAAGGATCTGAGCAGAAATGTCCACCCCCTTTGTGAGGTCGAGCACTTTGGTGTGTCTGCAGTGCTACCTGGAACAGCAGGGATGGAGCTGCTTCTACAAGACCTGAGGATATTCAGCAGTGGAGAGCAGCTAGGGCAGGCAGGTTGTGGGCATCAATAAGTGTGCATTTAGACAACAATTAAAATATTGAAAAGCTGCAGCTTCTGTGTTTGTCAGCTCTGGACAAAGCCCATTAAATTCTCCATTAATTAGACCTTCCCCAGCTTTTCCTTGCTCTGCCACAGCAGTGCAAGCCCAGAAAGAACATCCATGATATTCTCCACGGAATAGTGAAGTGTTTACCCACTCCTTTTGCCAGCAGCAAACGGACAAAAAAACCCCAAACCTTCTCCCACCAGCTGAGATTATCCACCCTTTATAATTGCTCAGCCTAATTAACACTCCCGTAAACCCCACACCTGCATTACCTCCACATCCCCACGCACCCACCCTGCTGCTCTGGTGCTGTTGCCAAACCATGCAAGTGTTGCTGCTCTCCTGGGGAGAGCCAAGCTTTCCACGAGGGATGAGGGAGAGGCAGCCTGGCTCAGAACTCTGTGACACAACCTATTTTTAGACACCCCCCCCCCCCCCNTTTTTTTAGCCCCCCCCCCCCCCCTTTTATTTCTTTCTGAGAAACTAGTTTTCTCATGGGAAATAAGACCTTGGGGGAAAAGTCATTTCCACCTCATTTGTTAATCTAAAATATCTTTTGCTTTTGGCTTCCTGCTATGGAGCACAGAGCTGCTGCATCTCGTTAATTCTGCAGTCTCGCTAAATGACAGTGAGATTTATTTAGAAGGAAACCAAATTTAGTCCCATTAGATCATGGCAACAGTTACATGAAAAAGACTAAAAAAACACTCCCCCTTTTTTTTTTATTTAGGGCTTGGAAACCCTTGGTTCCTGAAACCCCCAAATTATATCTGTGGAGGTCAATCAAAGCTCCTACCCTTGGGCTGCAGTGAAAGGTGTGGCTGCAGGGCAAACCCCAAAACCAGGATGAACATCCCCTAGGAAACTGAAATGTTACATCCAAAGACAGCAAAAGATCACAGAATAAGGGGAGGAGGGTTGCTGTTAAGATGGATCTCTAAACCCTGCTGCAGTGAGATCTTGAGGCTGCTGCTGGGAGCTGTGATTTTGAAATTATGGATGCGTTCCTTGAGTTTGTTCCTTTGTTGTTCCCTTCAATATATTCCCTGTACCGAGGGGCACTCAGGGATCATTACCCTGGTGCCACATAAAGCTGTGTTGGCTCTGCAGGGCTGTGCACTCTGGAGCCTCTGTGAGTGGAGATATTTCTGCCTTGGTTTCAAATAATAGTCTGGAGCTCTAATATTGCCTTTGGACACGGGGATGGTCACCCAAGTAAGGATGGAGATATGCCCAATGCCATGTATTTCGTGCTATCTCCAAAAAATTCTAGTCTCAAATAGCTCTGTTGCCTTTCCCTGGTCTTAAAATTAAAACTAAAACACAGTTGATGGGGAAAAGGGGTTTTTACCTCAAGATTTATTTCAGGATCCTTGGATGAAGCACTTGGTGCAGGTGGAATGCCCTGAAAATGCGTGCACACCTCACACTGAAATACACACAATTCTAGGCCTTGCAAAATTAACATATTTATCAAAGATCCCCCAGGGAGAGGCTGGAGTGAAGCCCTCGTTGTGAGGAACCTTCCCCCTGGCTGGGCCTGGCTGAGGTTCCCAAATGTGTTCTGGAGAGGCCCTTGGTGTCTGGGGCTCCCAGGATGTTTGCTCTCCTGGTTTAACAGTGCCGTGGGGCTGAGCTGAGTTCTCAGCCTTGGGGAGGTACAAGTGTGGGGCTAAAAGCACTGAGAACACATCAAACTATAAAAGAGTGAGTGAGAGGGGTGTGAAAGAAAAAGCCAAAAATCATTCTGGCATCAGCTCCAGCACAGCTCTTAGAGAGCCCAGCTCGGCCCTGTTCATCTCCATGCAGAGGGAAATGAGGCAGAAGTGGCACCCTGGCACCATCTCTGTGGTCTGAGGAGAAAGAAATGAGCCAGGGAAGCCAGGGAGGCAAATATTCCCAAAGAATAGACCACAATAATTACATTCCACAAAAAAACCAATTCCCCTTTCCTCAGTCTTTCCTGGGAGTTATACAATTCATGTAATATCTGTTATATTTTATTCCTGTCTTTCAATCTATTATATCCTATATTTTGCTATATTCTATTCCTATAGGAATATTGCTATATAGGTACATTTCTACACTCAGAGGCTCTGTAAATTCCCAAGTTAGTTCAGGTTCCACGTTTTGCCTGAGTACCTTCTGACTGAATAGGCATTGCTGGGGATGGAGTATCAGCATTTAAACAGTAGTATAGCCCAAGGCAGAGGTTAAACAAAGGTCAGTCTACTGTTAATTCAAGCTTGAGACAAAAAAAAAAAAAATCACAATTGGAATACTTTTATGTGCATTTGGGAAGGAAAATTCATTTGCTGTTTCACCCAAGGTGATTTCAGTGGACGTGTAATTAGTGTCCATGGGGTTCCCAACAGCAAATGTTCTGTGGCAATTTTCAGAGGAAGAAATCACTAAAATAGATGACCTAAAAAGATCTGAGCATGTTTTGGAAAGAGTCCATTTGTCGGGGGAGAAATAAAACCAAACCAACAACAAAAATTGATGATTCCTCCTGGAAAGAAACCACCCTTCAGAACCAAAAAAGCTCCCAGGAAACAAATCTGGTATTTTCTGCCTGTTTGGAGCTGTTACAGAATCACTGCCACACTTGTGATTCAACCAACTTTGGACCAGATTTTCCCAGTGATGCTGGGAAGTTCTTACCCCAAATAATGGTTTTTTTCATATGCCAACACTTCTTTCGTTGCAACAGAGCTTGGAATCACCCAAACCCAGGTAATCTCCAGCTGTCTGTAGCTCAGCTGCTGGTGACAGTCCAGTGGCTGTTGTGGGAGCTAATGATTTCAGAATTTGCCCTCAGAAGAGTTCCTGCCAGGCAGGCTCAGCCATGCCCAGTGACTGCAGTGTCCTTTTTGTGTCCCCAGCTGCAGAAAACTGGGATAACCATCAAGAGTCTCCTCCTCCTGCATGCACGGAGATCTACCAAGGGAAAACTCCATAAATGTGTGTATTTTCATCATTTTCAATATTCTTGTTCCGCTCTTTTCACTCCTAAAAAAATATAAACTTTGATAGGAGTGAATTTTTTATGGCAAGGCCCATCAGCATAATGATCAACAACCCTCCCAGCTGAAAGCTCTGGAAAAATAATGAGAAAGTTGTCCCTGTTATTCTATGTAGATTTTCAGTGTAACACCTCAGGCAGATAACAAGAAACCTGGAATGACTGTTTTATTTGGATTTAATTTGTGCTCTGTATTTCCCTTCTGAAACAGGGCTCATTTTTTGAAGTAGCTATAAATGTAGACTCTGTATTTACTGGTACCTACCAAAAAGTCAAAGATTTCATCTTGGTGTCCAATTTGTGGCTGTGACATAAAGGATGTGATTGTCAGAGAGTAGGAAACCAAAGCAGTGGAGGAGTGAGGGCTTTGGGAAAACTTTAATGAGAGCCTTCACCTGCAGATTTGCTTTTCAACTCCATCCAGTCTGAATCACCAAAACTCTCCAGTGGCCAAAGTTAAATTTGAAAAGCTGCTGGTCCCAGCCTTGTTAACAAAATGATTTGTCATAGTAGAGGGAAGGGGAAACCCATCTACAAAATTGTTAAACTGTTGTGCCATCGACATAATTATTAAACTATGAAATGGGTCTCATCCTGCATACAAAAAGTGTTGATTTCAACAAAATCTCAACTTCATCCAAAAATCTTTCAGCCTCGTGCTCAGTTTTGACAATTTTCTTCAGTCTTAATTTCTATCAAACTTGGAATTGTTTAAATCTCTTAAGGTTTTCCTAAATTAGGAAATTTGCTTTTCACTTTTTCAAGCAACTTTCATTTCAAAATGTAAGCTATTTGTAAAGAAAAGTGTTTTAAAAAGGAAAACATGTTGAAATCAAAATGAAAGCTTGACCCGAATCTACTTATTTCTTCTGTTCACATTTTCAATTCACAGCAGCTTTTTTTACCATTATATTTTTTTCCAGCCTCATAAATTTCATCAAATATGAGGGAAACAAATCAGGGTGCTGTACTTTCATAAAGAAGAATCCACAAGAAAAGGTCCCTGTCAATCTCTTTCCACAGATTGCTTTTTAACTCTCAGAAGCCATGGCAATAATGCCAACAATGAAGTTCTGAATCAGGGACGAGGGTGGAAGTCGCCAAAAATTCGAAAGACCCAAGGCAGGCCCTGGTGTCTGAGTGCCAGCACTGGTGTGTCTTGTCAGAAAAATCCCATTTAGGGCCTAAAACAGGGATTTTGTTACCTTTATCATGGAACTTCAGCTGCCTGGAGGGAGCTGGGGCCAGGAAGCTGAGCTGGGTGAGAAAAATGAGAGTTTGGAAGGGCTGTGAAGAGCTCAGTGAGTGCTGCCAGCTCTGGCAGCTGCTCTGAGCTGATACCTGACCCTGCTGGGCACCACTGATGCTCCCTGTCTTGGTTTGAAGGAAAGGTGTCTGCTGAGGAAGGCAGAAACCTCCCCTGGAATGGAAGATGCAATCCTCCCTTCCCTCCAAATTATTATAATGTTGAAATCAAGGGGCTTTCAGGCAGAGGTATGGGAAATAGGAATAACAGCTTTTTACTAATATATATAAATATATAAAACAAGGCAGAAAATAAAATTTAAAAATTAAAAGAATAACTGTTTTAAACTGACAGAATCAGATTCGGCCTGACACCCTGTTAGTTAGGGTAGCAGTGGCAGTCCCATGAGATGGTGGCTGTGATGCCTTAGGTTTTAACTTTTATATTTTTCCAGCCCTGCCCTGCCCAGTGTCACTCTGCAGTTCCCTGGAGCTCGTTCAGTGCTGTTCTCTCATGCTCACACACACACAACAAAGCCTCTCCAGCTCTCCAAGGACACCCAGACCCTCCTAGGCCCAACAACTGCAAACCACAATCTTGGCGACAGGGGGGCAAGCTTGGGCAAATTCCATCCTTGCCTGGCTTCTGCTTGGGGAATTGATGCTGAGATCCAAGTGGGAAGAACTCGGGAGCTGTCCTTGTCCATGTTGGGATGCACTGAGGCAGGAGCCTCTGGAGCCCAGAGTGTACCTCTGAAGGCCTTTCCAATCAATCCCTCCTTGATTCCTTTATTCCTGTCTGCTCTCTGTTTCTAGGGAGCCATTTAAGGCATCAGCTGCAGCTCTCCTGAAGTGATGGATGTGGTTCTGTTGGAGCAGTGATCCTGTAGGAAGGTCTGGTCTTCCTCAGAAGGTCCAGTGGTTGCTCTGTAGCTCTTGTTCTCTGGAAACCCAGTGGGAAAAGCTGCTTGTGGTATTCAAAATCTCAGTTTTTATCCAGGATGGAATGCTTGGTTCCTCCCTCTGGGTGGAGCATGTCACAGTGAGATGGTGAGTCCTGAGATAAGGCACTGCTGGGCCATGGACAGGAGATAGCCCAGAGGGAGGAGGCAGAGAGCACTGCCCCAGTTGCCCCAGGACATTGCAATCCCAGTTCTTGTGTGACCCAGTGGAGATGGAAATAGGTGGAAAACCCACAGTGCCTCAGAACATTTTCTCCACAGGAACATTTATTAAATTGCAGGCAGGGAGAGGGAAGGTTTTTGTCTGCACTGCACAACACTCAGAGTTTTCCTCCTGGGTTAAAGCTCCAGAAAAGGCCCCTTAGAAAAGTTCAGCCACTGCTAAAAATACCCCAACCAACCAAAAGAAAAAAACCTCCTCAGCTTCATGAATGTGAAAATAAAATCTGAAGTGTCCTACAGCTTAGAAACGAGAAGAAAAGTAAAAAGATGCCCCAAAATATTACCTTTCCTGGTGAAAAATTCATCTATTCTAAGCTTCTCACATCTGAGGAGTCCAGATATGTCTCTTTAAAGCATAAGGTTTCACACATCCTGCATTGCTTCCCTCGTATTTCATGAAATTTATGAAGCTGGAAAAAAATATAATGGTAAAAAAAGCTGCTGTGAATTGAAAATGTGAACAGAAGAAATAAGTAGATTCGGGTCAAGCTTTCATTTTGATTTCAACATGTTTTCCTTTTTAAAACACTTTTCTTTACAAATAGCTTACATTTTGAAATGAAAGTTGCTTGAAAAAGTGAAAAGCAAATTTCCTAATTTAGGAAAACCTTAAGAGATTTAAACAATTCCAAGTTTGATAGAAATTAAGACTGAAGAAAATTGTCAAAAACGATCCTTTCTTTTTGATGAAGATGATTACCAATATGGATAAACGAACGTTTTCTGCTGAAATACATTTCAGAAAAACACCCAACCAGGTGTGACAGGCATGGAAAAATTGGCAATTATGTCTTACTGAATATATTTGATTGCCTGGAGGTGGCATTTCCCTGTCAGTATCTCCAAAACGAAGAGCTAGAATTATTTGCATTGACAAACAGCTCAACTGAGCTATTAGGTCTCAGCAATAAAAGTGGCCTTGCACAAGCTCTTTAAATAACAAAAGATTTTTCTCCTTTCAGATTCTGTGCATATGAAAGAAATATAAAGTGAGTGAAATATTAAAAAGTGTGTCTAATTCCTGCAGTGGGTGATAAATACCATGACAAAAAACCCTAACTTCTCATGAGTTAAACAGCTTTCCCCTCCTTTTCTTTCCCTACAAAACTGTTTTTCTATAATTCTCTCTGACCCCATCATCATCTTCTACTTTCCTGTTTCTTTTGCTGCTGGAAGATCTGAGCAGACCCATCAATTATTGCTTTGCACCTCTCATGTGCTTGTCCTGCTGTGTGTAAATCACTGTTGGGTGTTTTTTCTTTAAAAAAAACTACATGTTACAAGATTCTCACCTCTCCTAACAGATCCCTGGATAGAATAATTCACTGGCTACAGATATGTAATGAATACATGATGTAGAGTATTTTTTAATCTGAAAAGGAGAAAGAGATCCTTTGTTCTTCTGTGGATTTGGGGTTACATTTGTGTGGGGAGCAGTGTCCCCACATCCTCTGATTCTGATGATTTCATGCATTTGGTGAATTCAACAGTATTTAGATCCACTTTCAGATATTACTCAACACAATAGTCCCTCATTTAATTTTGTTCTGGGAATGCATAGAGCATAAATAATAAAAATTACCCATTAAATCATCCAGAGCAATCTTGTGCAGCTATCAGACATATGCAGCTTGATTTCCCTCCAACTTATCCTCCTCTTGGAAAGATGACTCTCAGTGATTTCAGTGTATTAATCTTGATTAGCACTCATTAACTTAACACTTCTTGTATTTAGTTTAATGTATTTAGCCATTTCAGAACACAATTGCTGTCAGTTTTCCCCACAGACAAAAAGGAGAGGGAAGATTCACATCCCCCATTGGAGATGGAGGTGTCTCCGTGTTCTTTAGGGTGGGAAGAGCTCCCAAACCTCCACTTCCAGGAGCTCTATTGGCAGGTTTCCATTCAGAGACTGAAATAGGAATTCCAACATCCTGCTCCCGTGTCAAAGCCTACATGGAGATGCCTAAATTTAGTTTGTCTCCATTTTCTGCTGGATTTTGGCAGAGTTGGATGCACGCTCCAGTCTCTCGCTCTGCACACTGCCAGGGCAGGATGGATCCTCTTTCCCCATGGATAGGGGCACAGAGCCAGGGCAGGATGGATCCTTCCTCCCCATGGATACAGACACACAGCCAGGGCAGGATGGATCCTCTTTCCCCATGGATAGGGGCCCACACAGGGCAGGATGGATCCTCTTTCCCTGTGGATAGGGGCACACAGCCAGGGCAGGATGGATCCTCTTTCCCCATGGACAGGGGCACAGAGCCAGGGCAGGATGGATCCTCTTTCCCTGTGGATAGGGGCACAGAGCCAGGGCAGGATGGATCCTCTTTCCCCATGGACAGGGGCACAGAGCCAGGGCAGGATGGATCCTCTTTCCCCATGGATACAGACACACAGCCAGGGCAGGATGGATCCTCTTTCCCTGTGGATAGGGGCACAGAGCCAGGGCAGGATGGATCCTCTTTCCCCATGGACAGGGGCACAGAGCCAGGGCAGGATGGATCCTCTTTCCCCATGGATACAGACACACAGCCAGGGCAGGATGGATCCTCTTTCCCCATGGATAGGGGCCCACACAGGGCAGGATGGATCCTCTTTCCCTGTGGATAGGGGCACACAGCCAGGGCAGGATGGATCCTCTTTCCCCATGGATAGGGGCCCACAGCCAGGGCAGGATGGATCCTCTTTCCCCATGGATAGGGGCCCACAGCCAGGGCAGGATAGATCCTCTTTCCCCATGGATAGGGACACAGAGCCAGGGCAGGATGGATCCTCTTTCCCCATGGATAGAGGCCCACAGCCAGGGCAGGATAGATCCTCTTTCCCCATGGATAGGGACACAGAGCCAGGGCAGGATGGATCCTCTTTCCCCATGGATAGGGGCCCACAGCCAGGGCAGGATAGATCCTCTTTCCCCATGGATAGGGGCACAGAGCCAGGGCAGGATGGATCCTCTTTCCCCATGGACAGGGGCCCCCTGCCTGCCTCTGCAAACCTCCACCAGCTCCCTGAAGCTCATTTAGAGATAACGAAGGCCCCGCTCAGATGTGAAGGAACTGACTCGGCTCAGCGCTGCAGTTTGCTCTTCCCTCAGTCCCCTGCCCCAGGCTGCTTTGCAATCATTACTGCTGGACTAAATTTCAAGCTGGATGTTGTATCAATGAGAGATAAGAGGTATCATGCAGGAAAACATCGAGCTAAATTTAGTGTGTGTTCTCTTTACCCACGAACCCACTGCTAACCCTCCCTTTCTTTTGTCTCAGTGTTGTCACAAACACGTAAAGTGCAGAGAAGATCAAAACTGGCCCCAAAAGAGAGAGAGATGAGGCAGACTTGATGAAGAACAAAGCCACATCCACGAGTATTTTGCTTTAGGCTCCCAACAAGATGATAATTTGCAGAAAAGGATGACCATGAAGTACCACAAACCTGATGGAAAATCAGGCTGAGTAACAGGGAGAACTTCCAGGGATACCTCCCTGCCCCATCAGACTTGATCAGGACTGATTCAGACTCTGCTCTACACAATCCATTTTCATGCCAGGCCCTGTGAGAGGAGACACGAGAAAGTTTTTCAAGTCTGAATCCTGAGAAGAGCAGTGTGGGTTCCCTATTTATGGATCTTTCCTCCAAGGACTGGGGAGATGCCCATGAATGCCATATCCAAGGAATAGCTTTGGTCACACAAGAGATAACCTGCTGCTGTCACTGGGAGCCTGAGCTATTGCCCATTTTCTAGAAGCATATCACACCCTGTAAAGGAGGATTTATTGGTTGAATCACAAATGTGTCCCATGTCTTTTCTTCCTGCCATGCAGTGCAGCTTTGTTTATTTTTTCCTGATTTTTTATGGCTTGACAAGCCTAGGACTGAGAGATTTTTGAGTTGTACAGAGCAAGAATTTGTACCTGGGATACTGCATGTGGAAAGATTAATGCCTTTTAATTTAATGTGGAGGAACAGCCCAGGTCTCCTGGCATTCAGGGCTACCCTAACAATGATGACTTAAAGCAACTCTGCTGCTTCCCGGTGTCATATGGAATGATAAAGTGATTTCAAACATGAAGCACAACTGCAAACAGTGTTAGCAGCAGATTTTAATAGGGGTCAAGTGGTTTCGTTTCAAGGTTTGCCCTGCATTAATTTATGTTAACTTTCTTATTTCAGTACAATTTGTAAAACTTCTGAGGCCGTGGGGTTCACAGCAATGGGTATTACTGGATAATCCGAGGCAGTTAAAAGAATAATAAAAGCTATTGGATTCCTAGAAAATCGAAAGAAGCAGGAGCACCATGTCAGTTACATTAACATGAAATACTGCCAAATACAAAAGACTTATTTCATTTCAGTGTCTCCATTTGGTTATGGAAAAAATTCCCTCTCTCCCCGTTGTGCTCATGGAAAGGTTTTCTGGAGGGTGAATTGCATGCAGGGGTGAGGAAAGAAGGAAGTATTTTGAAGCAATAAACCACCACTCCTGTCCATCCAAGAACACTTTCTGCTGTGCAGGCTTCAGTTTTATTTCATTCAGAGTGAAAATCATTATTTCTGCTGTGGGCAGATCTTAGGGGACGAGTCACATGGAAGGGTTTGTGTTGCTAACCCTGAGAAGATTTCTTTAGGCACTTTTGTGCCTCACTGGTTCTTGCAGCCTTGAAGTTGTTGGATTGTTTTCAGTTTGATAATATGCAAACATCACAGCTCTCTTCTTGCACTCTTTTTCATATATCTCAAATTGTTTCTTTGGCCAAAGAAAAACACTTCTATTTTAGGATTTGTTTTCATACTTTGTAACTGTACACTGACACTTCTTCTGCTCTGTTCTCACAGACAGAGACAGACAAACAGAGAGAGGATCCCAGAAGCCAAGAAGGCTGAAGGGATTCTCCTCTCCTTTTTCATCTCTCTATTTCATCTAAATATTCTTATTAAAGCCTTCTGATTTCTGATCACTCAATCTGTGGACTTTGTTCTTAGAGCAGCCCCTGAGAAGCAGGGCTGTTCCCTCAAATCAACAGGTTTGTTCCTTGGTCCATCATTTCCTCTGCTTTGCTTATGATTATTATAATCACCTCCTTATGATTTTCCTCTTCTTCATCCCCTGGGAAGGGCCAAATGGAATCTCTGCTCTGTTTTCTGGTCCTTTCAGTCAATCCTAAGCAAGGATCCCTTTATCATGATCTTTCCTTACGCAACAGAGGCAAATTGCTTGGAGCTGCTTTCATCCCAGGCTATTCCAGCCTCCGTGGGCACAGCTCCAAATCATTATTCCTCAATTTTGTGTGAAAACGAAGCCTTCTCGTCCCCATTGCCCCTAAGGTAAATGACTTCCTGTGTGAGAAATATCTGCTGGTTTCAGGCCTTCGACAGCTTGCTTGTTTTATTAGTGCAGAGATGTGCTGCACAGGATCCTCCTGCCTGCTGTGCCTCATTTCTGACTCCAAGGGTGTTATTAAAGAGGAGGAGTAGAAAAGATTAGGTGTGCTTTCATCTCCCTACCCCAAATGGTGCCAGTCCTCATTAGGAAGCAGCAAACATTTTTTTTTGGGGGGGGGGGGGAGAATTTCTCTTCGTGGCTCGCCCCAAATCTCTGATCAAAGGTCTCGGGTTTAAATCGATTCCATCCATCTATTTGACGTGCAAATTGCTCACTTTAAAAAAAAAAAATAAAGGAAGAAAAGATTTTAAGCCTTACAATTGTCATCTCTGTAACACCTCATTCTATCCCAATCCATTTGAAAGAACGTCGAACCTGACACGGTGCATTTGAATTTACTTAAATATTCCATTCAGCTGGTGCAGTAGCAGGGTAAGTTAATGACAGCACAGTTAATGAAAAATACCTTACGGTTCCATTTCTCCAGAAATTAATTGGTTTCCAATTCTTAACTACATTTAATTAAAGCGCTGTAGCTCTGCTCTTTTATTTGTTCAAGAAAATTGACTTGGTAAGGAGCACTTTTTAAATGGTGTTTTTTAAATGCAATTCTTGATATAGCTTGCTCATTCAAGCACTGGCATTTCCTGCTAATTATGTTTAGGATCCAGCACAAATTACCCTACCTGAAACCCTCAAAAAGCTGAAATATCCAAGTGGAAAAGCAAACACATTCCAATCCAACGCAGGTATTTCCCCTCTAAGCACCTCTAGATCCAGAGAGACATTTCACCCCTGGGCCCCATCCCCAAGAATGGGTGTTAGACTTGATCAGGAGCACTTTGCAGGGTTTCAGCTGGATAAAAGTGCCAAAATACTGAGGAAAAAACAGTTCCAGAAAAGCTCCCGTTTAAAAGTTTTCTTTTAAATACACATCTTAATTGAGTTGAGCTGTTTCAGACCATTTTAAGAGGTAATTTAACTGCAATAAAGCTGCAATAAAAGATGCAAACACTGCCATAATCAACTCAGCATTGCAGAGGTACCTCTGAGTCCAAGCACAGCTGGTAACATCATAAAGACAAATATCTGAGGCTAAAAGCATTTAAATTTGAAGACCACATTTTAAAAGCCTATAATCAGTTTGTGGAGATCTGGTATTTTTTGACCTTTATCTAGAAATTTTGAACGATCTTGGTACTCAAAACACATATTACTCCAGAAAACAGTCAGGGATTGTTAATAAGGGATCATGAATCCATAAGGTTCATATTGGTTATCACACTCAATCAGATTCACTCTGTTGGTTTTTATTTCTTCAAGTTTCTGCTTCACAAAGCCAAGCTCGAGAGAAATTAAATGGGGAAAGTTTGTAGACTAAGAACTGATTATCCTGAAGGAAAACTCGCAAAGCTGACACTGAGACTTCTTAAAACATTATTGTTATTACCATGGGATTAGAACCTTTCAGGTAAAGAAATCCCTGACTGCAAAAAAATAAGTGAAGGCTATCAACAAACCTTCCAGAAACCAGCAAACAGAGCTAAATGACTGACAGCTAATTAACTTCTTGTTGCAAAGCTTTGCTGCAAATATCCCCAGACACCAGAGCACTTAACCACATCAAAATGCTGTGCCTGGCTATTATTTTGTCAGGAAGTTACGAAATTTGGAGGAACTAAATTACTTGGACTGTGCTGCCTTTATCATTCACTGAAATTTCATTATAGAAATTTGACAGCCTAAAAAAAAATAAAGCCAGATACTAAAAAAAGTTGCATGTTGAGGACTAATAGAGTACAAAACACCTTGCTGTGTAGGACTTTATAATGTTGCAGGATTATTTCTTGTTAACCATTTCTAATTCTCTGCAAATGGCCTCTAATGTGACCTAGAAAAGCAGCCTATTTATCCATAAATAGGAAACTGCATAAAGGAGGCAGATCTCCACAGGAAAAACCCAAATATTGGGGTCCACACGTTTCAGAAGTTCAAGGAACATCACTATGAGCTTGAAAAGTGAGACCAGTAAGTCAGATGGGAATTGTAACATTGACCTTCCCCATGCAAAGAGCTGATAATTGGCAAATAATCATCAAAACCACGTTCATGCTGCCACTCCTTCGTGTGGCACTGTGGAAAGGAGGCAGCCCTGGTTTCCCAGGGCCTTTCCACAAACCACTCATGTCCATAGATTGGTGATCAGAAATCAGAAGGCTTTATTAGTAATATCAAGAAAACAGAACAAATCTTTCTCCCTCCAGCCACATTAGGTTGGAGAGATTGTCTGTGTGTGTGTGTGTGTCTGACTGTGTTCCAGTCAGGAATTCACAACAAGACACAGAGGAAGACATTTCATTGGCAATCACCTTACCATAAACATTTCTCCTATTTACATTCTTTCATCAAAGCTTTCTCCTGGGAAGCTACAAAAAGTTCCCTTAGCAATGGATTTCAGGACAAGTTAAAAATGACTTGCATTTCTCCAGCCTTTCTCTGAGATTTCTCAAAAACCTCACTACCAAGTCACCACCACAGCAAAGAGCTGATAATTGTCAAATAATCATCAAAACCACATTTGTGCTGTGACTCCTTCGTGTGGCACCACCTTCACAGGCAGACCCCTGCTGGAACACCACCTCAAAAGACACCCACCAGCAGTGCCTGTTGTTCTCACAAATAATGTCCCTGATTTTCACCGAGTGTGGAGGCTGGAGCTCCCAGGGATCCTTTGCAGGGTGTCTCCTCATCGTGATCCAAACACCAAACTGATGCCTTAAATGGGTACCTAGAAACAGAGAGCAGGCAGGAATAAAGGAATCAAGGAGGGATTGGTTGGAAAGGCCTTCAGAGGTACACTCTGGGCTCCAGAGGCTCCTGCCTCAGTGCATCCCAACATGGACAAGGACAGCTCCCGAGTTCTTCCCACTTGGATCTCAGCATCAATTCCCCAAGCAGAAGCCAGGCAAGGATGGAATTTGCCCAAGCTTGCCCCCCTGTCCCCAAGGTGAAGGTTTACAGTTCTTGGTCTGAATATCTTTGGAGAGCAAGTCAGAGGTTTTGTTATGTCTATCTTAGCACAGAGAACAGCACTGAACGAGCTACAGAAAACTTCAGAGTTACACTAGCAGTAGAGGATTGGAAAAATATAAAAGTTAAAACCTGAGGCACCAAAAGCAGCAGCAGCAGCTCTCCCTGGCTGGATTTGCAGCCCCCCCTGGCTCTGTGGTGGGATCCCACACCTGATGTGCTACAAAACCTCACGTGGGAGGTGTGCAGGACCGAGGGTGAATATGAATAAGCACACGTACAGAAGCACATTTCAGAAAGGCCCCACGTTGTTTCTTCTCTGCTGTAGGAAAACCCACACCTCTGAGGCTGCTGGCGTGCACAGATTGCTGCATTTCATTCCCTGCTGATGAGTGAAAGCTGCTGGGTGAAAGCATGACAGTCACGTTTGTAGTGCTGTTTATCCAGCCAAGCAGTGATGTGGAGATTGTGACACCTGACGTGGAAATAGTCTTGTGTGTGTGCAAAAACAGAGCAGTGGTTTTGGGGATTGCTCCTGGGATCTCAGTGTAAGCCCCACGAGTGCTGGAAGCAGGGAGTGAAGGGAGAGGAGCTGTCTGGCCCTGCAGAGTCAGGAAAAGGAGAGGTGGAGATGTGAAATGCCCTGTCTGCCACCAAATTCCACAAAAATGTTTCGACTCTGACTTCTAAATGTGCACAGAGACCTCCTCATTCACAAAGAGAAAATGCAGAGCTAAAATTATCCATTCATTTCAAGTAGTAAATACATTTGGGGAAAAAACCTCATTTTTTTCTATCAAGCAAAGCAAATAAAAGTAATCGAACTGTATAATCTGCTAATAATTATTCAGTGAGCTGGGCTGTTGCAGGGATATGTTAATCACACACAGTTCATCATGTTGGAGAACACTTGTCCAAATCAAAGAGGGAGAAATCCTGCACTCGAATCAAGCAAAACATTTTAAAGATGATCAAGGGATACTTCTTTGGGTGATTTTGAATGCCTGGTTATGATTCTGATCGAGACCTGCTTTAATTTCACCCACAAAATTCTTCCCAACCTTTGTCTTCTTTTCTGGCAGAGAGGAACTGGATTGTGCATAATGGCTCTGGACACACCACGAGGGCCACAGAGTTCACATGAGAAAGCACAGACAGCTCAGCATCCTGCACTTTGCCTCCTGAGAGCCACTGAGCAGTGATCCAGATGGACAGCCTCTCAAGAGAGCCCACCCAAAACCAGATGTCTCTAAGGGAACTTCCAAATCATCTGCTGTAAGTGTTTTCTTATTTCTCTGAACAGTGAAGAATGGCTTGTCTTGGATTCAGTTTTTTTCCCATGAAAATTTACGGGAGATTTAGGACACGGCAAGAAAATTGTTACTTATGACGCTGACGTTTCCGATTTTCCCCAAACATTTAGATAAATGTTATATTTAGAACAAAAAACCACCCAGGCAAAAGTCACTGACCTCTCAAAGCAAAGCATATTGTCAAAAATACTGCAGCGTCCTTGCTGGCAAGGCAAGTGACCCAAGGCGAATTTTTTCCAGAGCCTGTGTACTTGGAGATCTTTGCTTATCAGGGCAGAAAGACAACCAGTGGTGGCTTTGAGCTACTGCTGACTGATTGAATCACAGTGATCTGCACTCCAACTGGAGTGGAACACTGCAAACCAGGCTGCAAAAGCAGAGCAAAAATCGCCTTCGTTCCCCTCCCTGTGGTTTTGTTGCTGTGGAGGAGAGAACGAGCCCAGAGCCTCTCAGGTTCCTGAGTTTTCTACGTGGTTACCATGAGTAGGACACTAAGGATGTGTCCTCTCTAGCCCATGAGCCTCTTGTAGGTGTTTATGTAAGCGTGGGGGAAAAGAAAAATTCTCTAATATTGGGAAAGACCAGGACATTTCCTGAATTTGCAGCAAACTGGAGAGATTTGAGGGAACTGCAGTGACAGGAACAGGGGGAATGGCTTCAAAATGAAAGGGGGGAAATGCAGGTAGATATTGGGAAAGAATTCTTCCCTGTGAGGATGGGGAGGTCCTGGCACAGAGTGCCCAGAGAAGCTGTGGCTGCTCCTGGATCCCTGGCAGTGTCCAAGGCCAGGCTGGATGGGGTTTGGAGCAGCCTGGGACAGTGGAAGGTGTCCCTGCCCATGGCAGGTGGTGGAATGAGATGATTTTTAAGGTCCCTTCCAACCCAAACCGTTCCATGATTTGTATGTTCCTTGAGGGTTTCTTACTTGTGTGAAGTGGCCAGGCTAAAATGCCAAAATATGAGATTTATTGTTCCCAACAAAACAGAGTTTTCATGAGGCAGAGGTGCACAGACAGGAATCTCCCTGTGCCAGGTGCTGCACAGACAGGGAGCAGAAGGAAATCCCTGCCCCAGTCTGCCCAGGAGAGCAGCAGAAGGAAATCATGCTCCTGGTTCTTCCCTGATGGAAATGGGAACTGTCACCAAGGAAGGGATGAGGAGGAAGGAGAACTTATTAAAATAATGTGGTGGCAGAGGCTAAAGACTTCACTTCCCATTACAGAGCTGCCTCCATGGAAACCCTGAAAGCCTGTGACCCCTCCAAAGGGAGTTCATTTAATACATATTTTCAGTCAATTTTTTGTGGTTTGTAATTTTTTTATGATTTATACCAACTCCTTCAAGTCAGTATTCCTTTCTATTTCTGCCCTTGTTTTTCATCATTTCCCTGACTTCTCCCTATTATGTTGTTTATTTACTGACTGTTCTAAGGAATGCAAGAAAAAATAAATGTCCTGATAACTTTTTGGCACGCTACACATTGCTATTTTCAGTGAATCAGGCACTTATACTTCCCTGGTCACGTTTTATGATAATTTTTGTGTCTTCAGACCCTCCAAAACACTTCCTGTTGAGCTCCAGAAACCCAAGGGCGTCTTGTTCTACCCTAAACTGACTTCATGGTTCTCCCACCATGGTGCTGCTACAGGAAAAACCTAGAAATAAAAATGTATTCTAACCTTTAATGTGAAAGAATCAGGAGAGGAGAGGAGAGGGACAGACACATTTATGTTGAACTGGCCTCCCTTGATTTTCTCATGCCCACCCACATGGGTATCCCTAATTTATCTTCTCTTGCACATCCACAAAATTGCCAACAGATTTAAATACAATATCTACCTTGCAAAAAGCACCTCTAAATACACCTCCCATTTTCCTGCATAAACTGAAAGGTCTTTACAGGGAAACTGCAAGAATTTATTGCTCCTCAGATGCTTTAAAACTTCATGGGAATGGTTTTGCTCACATAAAGCTGTAATTGCCTCCTGCCCCTGCTTTATATTTGGCTTATTTACACTGCAGTTACCAAAATGTTGGGTTTGGAGTATTTTTTTGTGTATGAACACTTGGAATACAAGGTAGAAAATTCATGATTTATTTATGCATCTGCAAGTATACAGATAATTAGGAAGTACTGTGCTCACTAAAATTAAATTACAGAACCTGACTAAACTACATCCCATCATTTGAAACAAATTAATTCACTCTCTGCCTGCCTTTGATTTTAATGTATTCAATTGCAATTTCTGTGTGTAAACCTTTCTCATGTTTTATACATTCTGCAGATTCTGATTTATTTTCCTAACATAGGCACCCATTGTGTAAAGGATTTCTGTGCTTCTTGGTGCTTCTGGAATAATTATGTTGTCTGCTAGAGAAATAAAGTGACAGCCTTGAATTTAATGCTGGGAGAGTTTCTCAGATAATTTCTGTACTGTGTTCTGAATANGAATATCCATATACACACCTGGCAACTCTTGTCATCCCTTGCCTAAAAGAAAATCTTGGTACATGACATAAAGTGAGTGATTATTTTCTTCTACAAGGTGTGGTGGGGTTGAATGTTTTGTAGAATTTCCTGAACAATCTTCTCCATTTTCTTTCTCTCATGATGTGGGTCTGACTTTGATTAAGATGTGCTTATCTAAGGATTTGTCACACTCATCCATTTTTTTTTCTTCTTTTGTTTATGGAACAGGGAATTTAGCTTGCTTCCCACAAGCAAGGGGGAATTTGGATTGGTTTATTTGACTCTCCTGGCTGCAGAAATAAAATTAGCATTCCTCAAGGATGAATATTTAAGTATAACACATTTAATGATCCAGTCCAATAAAAATAACCTGATGTAAACTTTGACTAATGATCCCATACAGTTTGTGTTCTGACCATAAATTTTAGTGAAAGAACTTTATTTGAGTGTCCTGTACCTATTTCACCTGAGGTTTTGCAGATGCCAATACTTGTCTGCCTGGTCAGCATTTCAGACCTGGGGTTTAAAATCTTTCCCAGTGAGGCCTTTGGGTTTTATTCCTGGAGTTTTAAAAGGGAGGCCATGCCAGGAATAACAACAAGTAATAAAAAGGAGAATAACAACAAGGACAAGTAATCACCTACTGAATATTTATCATCTCAGTACCTACTGTCCTTTTTGCTGAACTCATCCCCAAAGAATGATTTATTGGCTCTAAACCACACACAAACTCCACCATATGGAGAGGGCAGCAGGGTTATATAACAGAGACAAACAAAGGTCTTTGTAAAGAGCTGATATTGTGCTCCAAAACCCCAATTGCCATAAATACCATCATGTAGTTCATTTATTTACTCTTTCAAAGTTGACTCCCAGGATTTCCACTCAGTTTACCACAGGGACACACAGAAAAAAGCCCCCAAAAAAACCCCAAAACCCCCACAAAAACCTTATATATGAGTTTTATAGATATAATAATTTTCTGCTCTAACTATCAGCAGCAAAAATAGCAGTCAGAGCTTTACCAGGTACTTTGAAGGCCTGGATTGATGAGGAAAGCAAAAGAGAGAAAGAAGAGAGGAAGGTAAAGCAGGCTGAGTAATCTCCTAGCACTTTGCCAAGGAGAACCACGAGCCAGCAAATAAAAAGAGACTTTTGTGACAGCTGAAATCAGGCTGGCACAGTCAGATGGTTGTAAAGGGGACAAAAGGAACTCACTTGGCCTTCCAGATGTTACAAACTCCTGCCCTGAGCTGCCCCACATCCCATCCCAGGCTTGAGGTTAAAACTATTCACTCCCTTCAGCACAACCTCGTGAGGGTGAGGGATGGAATTTGCTAAACAAATTAAACCATACACTGCTTCCTCCTTTTCTACTCCAGGAGTCATCACTGCATTTTAAGAGGCTCCCAACACATCCTCAGCCACAGAAATGTCTTTGCCTGCCTGGCCATGGGGTTTGGGCCTCTTGGCAGGATTTCAGCGAGAGAGCTGATCCAAAAGAGGCCATTAAAAAATAAAGAAACCAGGAAAGATTTGGGGAAAAACACAGTGAGGAGGAGAGATGTGTCTCCCCTGCCTCACCTTCTAATTTCACTGCCAGCTTGTACCATCTCCAGGGGGTGCAGGAAGCTGTAAGGCAGCACATTACTGCCCAATCTCGCTTCTGGTTTCCTGTTAGAATCCAGCGTTTCGGTGGCAGCAAGAGATTAACTCCATGGCAGATTTCAATGGGAGTGGCTCTTGGCTCCATTACAGAAGATTTTATGTGCATAACTTGAACCACATGCATCATTCAGCTGATTTCAGTAGGACTCCTAAAGCTGAAGTGCCTTGTTGAATCAAAGCCTTTTTGCATCCCTGGCTGCAGACTCAAGTACCAACACTCCAACATCACCCGGGGCCAGCTGCTGATGCTGAGATGTCAGGACCTCCCCCACTGGTAGAATCAGAGAATCCCAGAGTGGTTTGGGTTGGAAAGGACCTTAAAGACCATCTGGTTCCAACCCCACTGCCATGAAAGGGACACCTTTCACCAGACCACATTGCTCAGAGCTCCATCCAAATCCTTTCCTGAGTCCTCAGTCCTGCCACGCTGCTTCCAGGCCTTCTTTAGAAATTCCTCCAGGCGTCAGCAAAAAACTTATCCTGCAAAAAAATTATGCTGCAGAACAACAAGCATCTTGTATTTGCAGGGAATAAGCTCTTAAGGGACAGCTCAAAGTCCTCACCCCCATCCCTGGAAGCATCCAAGGCCAGGTTGGACAGGGCTTAGAGGAACCTGGGACAGTGGAAGGTGTGTCCAAAGCAAGGGTTGGAGTGAGAGGATCTTTCAGGTCCCTTCCAACCCAAACCATTCTGATTCTATAATTCTGTAACCCTGATTTTATCCTTTAAGTGGAGGAGAGAAGTGCTGTGGGTTTGAGGGTCACACTTTGGATGCATAAAGAAGAGTCTAAGCTTTGCACTTTGGTTTTCAGCTGAGTCTAAAAAAGCTTCTCCTGGAACATCCTTTCCACTGCAAACTCTGCCTTTATTTTCAGTGCTCCCACGTGCAGAAGGCAAAGCTTTTGGTTGCCTTTTTTCACTGTTAACTCTCATCTACATGAACAAAGGTGGCAGCAGCAGAGTGCTAAAAATTGATTTACAAACCACTCAATTACCAGTTCTGTGTTACAGTGCAAAGTCAGGACATGCAAATCAAAGTTGTTTGTTAGGAATATAGAGGAATGATTTAAAATATAGTGGTACAATTTAAAATCCATTTTTGGATATGTTAATACTTTATTAGGAATGTAAATTTATATTAGGCTCTGCAAACTTTTTTTTTCAGGTTATGCAAATTCATTTCAAGATATGTTAATTTGGTTCTTGACATAGATCAGTAGAAGATCTTAAATCTAATGATAAAAAGACTAGTTTAAAAACTACACAGTTATACATAAGGCTCAATCCTACAAGTCAAAGATTACATAATTCAAACTCTGGCCTAAATCCAGATTTGTAAAACAATCCAACTTAGCCATGAGAGAATACATCTGACACTGAGCTGTTCTGTATCAGTCAGAAATGTGGTTATTCTGAATATTTTGCTTCTACTGCCTCACCTTTTTGCTGGATACTTCTGAAACAGTTACTTCAAGCCAACCTTTATATCACAAGGTTTAATAAAATTCCTTAATTCTCTTTTTCTCACTTTTCCTCCTTGGTAAGGCCTGGCTGTAAAACACCAGTTTTGATCTCATGCTGCCTGGGAGCCACAGCTTCAAACTCTGGGCTAGAATATACTCAGGTGTGGGTTAATCCTGCTGCTCAAGCAGAGCTTTTCTAAAGGTGGCACTCACAGCTGTGAAACTAAAACCAAAAAGCTTTTGCTGCCCTCAACATTTACCTTTGTACCTCTAAGAATTATCCCAGCTGGAAGTGTTAGTATCTGCTCTGGACCCACTGAATCTCAGGCTGAATTTAAGAGTTTAGTCTCTCTTCAGCACTGGGAATGCTAAAATGCTGACAAAACATCTCCAGTCTCCCACTTCCCTCCAAAGTAAATGTCTTAAAAGTTAGGGATTTGGGATCCTTTCTATGTCACCTTTTGTTTTCAGTATGGTGAGGTCTCAGCTTATATTTTCTCCTCCCTGGAGCCAGTTCTGTACTTCTCCAATCTAAGATTAAAAAAAAAACAAAAAAAAAATCACAAAAAACCCCATCTTAGATAAGACAGACTTAAGAAAAACGTGGTGTGGTTCAGTCTCACATTCAAATGAGATGGAAGCAAAAATCAGGGCCTAAAGGGTCACATCCATTTAATATTCCAGCTATGTCATGACATACAGGGATTTTCCTCAACTTTTTGCACCCCTCAGGACAGACAAATTGTCTGGGAAAACAAGGCTACATACAAGGAAAACACTGCTAACTTCCAGTTTATGATGGAAGTATCTAAACAAGTGTTTTCTCTCAGCTTGATGTGTTGCTAATGAAAACCTGAAGCAAGAAAAGCCCCAATATGAACAGGAATTAAATCCTGCTTTTCAAACTCTCGAAAGTTTTATCTTCTTTTGATTCTGACTCTGATCTAACCTGGTTTTCCTTTCGTTTGGGATTTCTTCTCCCAGCTCTACGCTGCTTTTCTGAAAATCTTAGCCTTTTTGGTAATTATAGATGCTTGCTCGGCTATTCAGTGGCAGGAAAAGTTACTGAAACATCCGAAAAGGAGAAAGCAAAATCCTCCAGGACCCCTCAGTTGTCACCATCCTCCAAGGAGCCACAAGTCACAACCTACAGCGAGAGAACTGCTTGTCAAAAAAAAAAAAAAAAA